>JAVHZZ010000079.1:0-489470 GCA_036250195.1 Mixophyes australis
TCAAAATCTCTCAATCTCAATATCTCAAAATCTCTCAATCTCAAAATCTCTCAATCTCAAAATCTCTCATCTCAAAATCTCAAAATCTCAAAATCTCAAAATCTCAAAATCTCTCAATCCTCAATATCTCAAAATCTCTCAATCTCAAAATCTCAAAATCTCAAATCTCTCAATCTCAATATCTCAAAATCTCTCAATCTCAAAAACTCTCAATCTCAAAATCTCAAAATCTTCAATCTCAAATACTCAAAACTCCAAAATCTCAAAATCTCTCAATCTCAATATCTCAAAATCTCTCAATCACAAAATCTCTCAATCTCAAAACTCTCAATCTCAAAATCTCTCAATCTCAAAATCTCTCAATCTCAACAATCTCTCAATCTCCAAAATCTCAACTCAAAATCTCAAAAATCTCCAAAATCTCAAAATCTCTCAATCTCAATATCTCAAAATCTCCATCTCAAAATCTCTCAATCTCAAAATCTCTCATCTCTCAATCTCTCAATCTCAAATCTCAAAATCTCTCAATCTCAATAACAAAATCCTCAATCTCAAATCCCAATCTCAATCTCAACTCTCTCATCTCAATCTCAAAATCTCACAATCTCCCAATCTCCCAATCTCAAAATCTCCCAATCTCCCAATCTCCAATCCTCAATCTCCCAATCTCCCAATCTCCCAATCTCAAAATCTCTCAATCTCCAATCTCAAAATCTCTCAATCTCAAATCTCTCAATCTCAAAATCTCTCAATCTCCCATCTCAATCTCCAATCTCTCAATCTCTCATCTCCCAATCTCTCAATCTCAAAATCTCTCAATCTCAAAATCTCTCAATCTCCAATCTCCAACCAAATCCCATCTCAATCTCAAAATCTCCCAATCTCAAAATCTCCCAAATCTCAAATCTCTAATCTCTCAATCTCAAAATCTCATCCAAATTCCCAATCTCAAAATCTCAAAATCTCCAATCTCAAATCTCTCAATCTCAATCCAATCTCAAAATCTCTCAATCTCCCAATCTCCCAATCTCAAAATCTCTCAATCTCCAATCTCAAAATCTCTCAATCTCTCATCTCAAATCTCTCAATCTCAAAATCTCAATCTCAAATCTCAAAATCTCCCAATCTCAAAATCTCCCAATCTCAAAATCTCCCAATCTCAATCTCAAAATCTCCCAATCTCCAATCTCTCAATCTCCCAATCTCTCAATCTCCAATCTCTCAATCTCAAAATCTCTCAATCTCCCAATCTCCCAATCTCAAAATCTCTCCAATCTCTCAATCTCTCAATCTCTCAATCTCTCAATCTCAAAATCTCCCAATCTCAAAATCTCCAATCTCAAAATCTCCAATCTCAAAATCTCCTCAATCTCAAAATCTCTCAATCTCCCAATCTAAATCTCTCAATCTCTCAATCTCTCAATCTCTCAATCTCCAATCTCCCAATCTCAAAATCTCCCAATCTCAAAATCTCCCAATCTCCCAATCTCAATCTCTCAATCTCAAAATCTCCCAATCTCCCAATCTCTCAATCTCAAAATCTCAATCTCAAAATCTCTCAATCTCAAATCTCCCAATCTCCAATCTCAAAATCTCCAATCTCTCAATCCTCAATCTCAAAATCTCTCCAATCTCACCCAAAATCTCTCAATCTCCCAATCTCTCAATCTCAAAATCTCTCAATCTCAAATCTCTCAACTCAATATCTCAAATCTCCAATCTCAAAATCTCTCAATCTCAAAATCTCTCAATCTCAAAATCTCTCAATCTCAAAATCTCAAAATCTCTCAATCTCAATATCTCAAAATCTCTCCAATCTCAAAATCTCTCAATCTCAAAATCTCTCAATCTCAAAATCTCTCAATCTCAATTCTCAAAATCTCTCAATCTCAAAATCTTCAATCTCATATCTCAAAATCTCTCAATCTCAAAATCTCTCAATCTCAAAATCTCAAAATCTCTCAATCTCAATATCTCAAAATCTCTCAATCTCAAAATCTCTCAATCTCTCAATCTCTCAATCTCAAACTCCAATCTCCCAATCTCCCAATCTCTCAATCTCCCAATCTCTCAATCTCAAAATCTCTCAATCTCAATATCTCAAAATCTCTCAATCTCAATATCTCTCAATCTCAAAATCTCAAAATCTCTCAATCTCAATATCTCAAAATCTCACAATCTCAAAATCTCCATCTCAATATCTCCAATCTCCCAATCTCACAATCTCTCAATCTCTCAATCCTAAATCTCCCAATCTCTCAATCTCCCAATCTCACAATCTCAAATCTCTCAATCTCAACTCAAAATCTCACAATCTCTCAATCTCTCAATCTCAAAATCTCAAAATCTCTCAATCTCCCAATCTCTCAATCTCAAAATCTCAATCTCAAATCTCAAAATCTCTCAATCTCAAAATCTCACAATCTCCCAAACTCCAAATCTCTCCAATCTCTCAATCTCTCAAACTCTCAATCTCCCAATCTCTCAATCTCCAAATCTCTCAATCTCAAAATCTCTCAATCTCCCAATCTCCCAACTCCAAATCTCAATCCCAATCTCTCAATCTCAAAATCTCCAATCTCCCAATCTCCAATCTCAAAATCTCCCAATCCCCAATCTCAAATCTCCCAATCTCAATCTCAATCTCCAATCTCCAACAATCTCCAATCCCCAATCTCTCAATCTCCCATCTCCAATCTCCAAATCTCTCAATCTCACAAAATCTCCAATCTCCCAATCTCAAAATCTCCAATCTCAATCACCCAATCTCCCAATCTCAAAATCTCCAACTCTCAAATCTCCAATCTCCACTCCAACTCCAATCTCAAAATCTCCAATCTCCAATCTCCAAAATCTCCAAACTCTCAATCTCCAATCACTCAAACTCAAAACCCCAATCTCCCAATCTCCCAACTCACAACTCCCCACAATCTCAAAACTCCCAAACCCAATCTCCCAATCTCCCAATCTCAAAATCTCCAATCTCCAAAATCTCTCAATCTCCCAATCTCCAATCTCAAAATCTCCCAATCTCCCAACTCCCAATCTCCAACCCCATCTCACAATCTCCCAACTCCCAATCTCCCAATCTCAAAATCTCCCAATCTCTCAATCTCAAAATCTCCAATCTCCCAATCTCAAAATCTCTCAATCTCTCAATCTCTCAATCTCAAAATCTCCCAACTCCCAATCTCCCAAACCAAATCCCCAATCTCAAAATCTCCCAATCTCCCAATCTCCCAATCTCAAACTCCCAAACTCCCAATCCCAATCTCCCAATCTCCAATCTCAAAATCTCCCAATCTCCCAATCTCCCAAACTCCCAATCTCCCAATCTCACAACTCCCAATCTCCCAACTCCCAATCACTCAATCTCCCAATCTCAAAATCTCCAATCTCTCAACTCCAATCTCAACATCTCCCAATCTCCCAATCTCCCAATCTCAAAATCTCCCAATCTCCCAATCTCTCAATCTCCCAACTCTCAATCTCAAAATCTCCCAATCTCCCAATCTCAAAACTCCCAATCTCCCAATCTCAAACCTCAATCTCACAATCTCCCAATCACCCAACTCAAAATCCCCAATCTCCCAATCTCCAATCTCTCAATCTCCCAATCTCCAATCTCAAAATCTCACAATCTCCCAATCTCCCAATCTCAAAATCTCCCAACTCACAATCTCTCAATCTCCAAATCACCCAATCTCCCAATCTCAAAATCTCTCAATCTCCAATCACTCAATCTCCAAATCTCCCAATCTCCCAATCTCTCAATCTCTCAATCTCTCAATCTCAAAATCTCCCAATCTCCCAATCTCCCAATCTCAAAATCTCCCAATCTCAAAATCTCCCAATCTCCCAATCTCCCAATCTCAAAATCTCCCAATCTCCCAATCTCTCAATCTCCCAATCTCTCAATCTCAAAATCCCCAACTCCCAATCTCCCAAACTCCCAAATCTCCCAATCTCAACACTCCCAATCACCCCAATCTCCCAATCTCAAAATCACCCAATCTCCCAATCACCAATCTCCCAATCTCTCAATCTCAAAATCACCCATCACCCAACCCCCCAATCCCAAACTCCCAACACTCATCTCCCAAACTCCCAACACCCCACGCCATCTCCCAATCACAAAATCACTCAACTCACATCTCACAATCTCAAAATCTCCCAAACTCCCAATCACCCAATCTCAAAACTCCCCAACTCCCAATCTCTCAATCTCCCAATCTCTCAACTCAAAACCTCCCCAACTCCCAACTCAAAATCTCCCAACTCCCCAATCTCAAAATCTCTCAATCTCAAAATCTCTCAATCTCCCAATCCAAATCTCCCAATCTCTCAACCTCTCAATCTCTCAACTCCCAATCTCTCAATCTCAAACTCTCAATCACCCAATCTCCCAATCTCAAAATCTCTCAATCTCTCAATCTCTCAATCTCAAAATCTCCCAATCCCAATCTCAAATCTCTCAACTCTCAAATCTCTCAATCTCAAAATCACCCAAACCCCAATCTCACAATCTCCAACTCTCAATCTCAAAATCTCCCAATCTCCCAATCTCCCAATCTCAAAATCTCCCAACTCAAAATCCCCCAATCTCCCAATCTCCCAATCTCAACATCCCCAACTCCCAATCCTCCAATCTCCCAATCTCACAATCTCAAAATCTCCCAATCTCCCCAATCTCCCAATCTCTCAATCTCCCAATCACACAATCTCCCAATCTCCCAACACCCCAATCTCACAATCTCCCAATCCAAAATCTCCAATCTCTCAATCACTCAATCTCTCAATCTCTCAATCTCTCATCCAAAATCTCCCAACTCCCAACTCAAAATCTCAAAATCTCCCAATCTCAAAATCTCCCAATCTCCCAACACTCAATCTCTCAATCTCCCAATCTCTTAATCTCTCAATCTCCCAATCTCCCAATCTCAAAATCACCCAATCTCAAAATCTCCCAACTCCCAATCTCAAAATCTCCCAATCTCCCAAACTCTCAATCACCCCAATCTCCCAACTCCCCAATCTCTCAACTCCCCAATCTCAAAATCTCCCAATCTCCCAATCACTCAATCTCCCAATCTCAAAACTCCCAATCTCAAAATCTCCCAATCCCCAATCTCAAAATCACCCCAATCACCCAACACTCAATCTCCCAAACTCACAATCTCCAATCTCCCAATCTCCCAATCTCTCAATCTCTCAATCTCCCCAAACTCCAAAACTCACACAACTCTCAATCTCTCAATCTCTCAATCTCTCAATCTCAAAATCTCCCAATCCCCAATCTCAAATCTCAAATCTCCCAATCTCAAAATCTCCCAATCTCCCAATCCTCTTAATCTCCCAATCTCCCAATCTCAAAATCTCTAATCTCCAATCTCCCAATCTCCCAATCTCTCAACTCTCAATCTCCCAATCTCTAATCCTCACACCCAATCTCCCAATCTCAAAATCTCCCAATCTCAAAATCTCCCAATCACCCATCTCCCAATCTCAAAATCTCCCAATCACCCAACCCAACCCCCAATCTCCCAATCTCCCAACTCCCAATCTCCCAATCCTCCAAAATCTCTCAATCTCCCAATCTCCCAATCTAAAATCTCCCAATCTCCCAACTCCAATCTCAAAATCTCCCAATCTCCCAACTCTCAATCACTCAATCTCAAAATCTCCCAATCTCCCAATCTCTCAATCTCTCAATCTCCCAATCTCTCAAACTCAAAATCACCCAATCTCAAAATCTCCCAATCTCTCAATCTCTCACTCAAAAACACCCAATCTCCCAATCTCAAAACTCAAAATCTCCCAATCTCAAAATCTCCCAACTCAAAATCTCCCAATCTCTCAATCTCCAATCTCTCAATCTCCCAATCTCTTAATCTCTCAACCTCCCAATCTCCCAATCTCAAAATCTCCCAACTCAAAATCTCCCAATCCTACAATCTCCCAATCTCAAAACTCCCAATCTCCCAATCTCTCAATCTCACAATCTCCCAATCTCCCAATCTCTCAAACTCCCAATCTCCCAACTCTCAATCTCTCAATCTCCCAATCTCCCAATCACTCAATCTCCCAATCTCTCAATCTCAAAATCTCTCAATCTCCCAATCTCCCAATCTCAAAATCTCCCAATCTCAAAATCTCCCAATCTCCCAATCTCCCAATCCCCAATCTCAAATCTCCCAATCTCCCCAATCTCTCAATCTCCCAATCTCTCAATCTCAAATCTCTCAATCTCCCAATCTCCCAATCTTAAAATCTCCCAATCTCCCAATCTCCCAATCTCACAATCTCAAAATCTCCCAATCTCCCAATCTCTCAATCTCAAAATCTCTTAATCTCAAAATCTCCCAATCTCCCAATCTCCCAATCTCTCAATCTCTCAATCTCAAAATCTCTCAATCTCAAAATCTCTCAATCTCTTAATCTCAAAATCTCCCAATCTCCCAATCTCTCAATCTCAAAATCTCTTAATCTCAAAATCTCCCAATCTCCCAATCTCTCAATCTCTCAATCTCTTAATCTCAAAATCTCCCAATCTCCCAATCTCTCAATCTCTTAATCTCAAAATCTCCCAATCTCCCAATCTCTCAATCTCTCAATCTCAAAATCTCTCAATCTCAAAATCTCCCAATCTCCCAATCTCAAAATCTCCCAATCTCCCAATCTCCCAATCTCAAAATCTCTCAATCTCTCAATCTCAAAATCTCCCAATCTCAAAATCTCAAAATCTCAAAATCTCCCAATCTCAAAATCTCCCAATCTCCCAATCTCAAAATCTCCCAATCTCCCATCTCTCAATCTCTCAATCTCAAAATCTCTCAATCTTTCAATCTCTCATCTCAAAATCTCTCAATCTCAAAATCTCTCAATCTTTCAATCTCAAAATCTCAAAATCTCAAAATCTCTTAATCTCTCAATCTCAAAATCTCAAAATCTCTCAATCTCAAAATCTCTCAATCTCAAAATCTCTCATCTCAATCTCAATATCTCTCAATCTCAATCTCAATATCTCTCAATCTCAATCTCTCTCAATCTCAATCTCAAAATCTCTCAATCTCAATCTCAAAAACTCTCAATCTCAAAAACTCTCAATCTGAAAATCTCTCAATCTGAAAATCTCTCAATCTGAAAATCTCTCAATCTCTTAATCTCTCAATCTGAAAATCTCTCAATCTCAATCTAAATATCTCTCAATCTCAATCTCAAAAACTCTCAATCTCAATCTCTCAATCTCTCAATCTCCAAATCTCTCAATCTCCAAATCTCTCAATCTCAATATCTCTCAATCTCAATCTTAAAATCACTCACATCTCAAAATCTCTTAATCTCAATCTCAAAATCTCTCAATCACAATCCCAAAATCTCAAAATCTCTCAATCTCAAAATCTCTCAATCTCAATCTCAAAATCTCTCAATCTCAAAATCTCTCAATCTCAAAATCTCTCAATCTCAAAATCTCTCAATCTCAAAATCTCTCAATCTCAAAATCTCTCAATCTCAAAATCTCTCAATCTCAAAATCTCTCAATCTCAAAATCTCTCAATCTCAAAATCTCTCAATCTCAAAATCTCTCAATCTCTCAATCTCTCAATCTCAAAATCTCAATATCTCTCAATCTCAATCTCAAAATCTCTCAATCTCAAAATCTCTCAATCTCAAAATCTCTCAATCTCAAAATCTCTCAATCTCAAAATCTCAAAATCTCTCAATATCTCAAAATCTCTCAATATCTCAAAATCTCTCAATCTCAATATCTCAAAATCTCTCAATATCTCAAAATCTCTCAATCTCAAAAATCTCAAAATCTCAAAATCTCTCAATCTCAATATCTCAAAATCTCTCAATCTCAAAATCTCCAATCTCAAAATCTCTCAATCTCAAAATCTCTCAATCTCAAAATCTCTCAATCTCAAAATCTCTCAATCTCAAATCTCTCAATCTCAAAATCTCTCAATCTCAAAATCTCTCAATCTCAAAATCTCTCAATCTCAAAATCTCTCAATCTCAAAATCTCTCAATCTCAAAATCTCTCAATCTCAAAATCTCTCAATCTCAAAATCTCTCAATCTCAAAATCTCTCAATCTCAAAATCTCTCAATCTCAAAATCTCTCAATCTCAAAATCTCTCAATCTCTCAATCTCTCAATCTCTCAATCTCAAAATCTCAATATCTCTCAATCTCAATCTCAAAATCTCTCAATCTCAAAATCTCTCAATCTCAAAATCTCTCAATCTCAAAATCTCTCAATCTCAAAATCTCTCAATGTCAATATCTCAAAATCTCTCAATATCTCAAAATCTCTCAATCTCAATATCTCAAAATCTCTCAATATCTCAAAAACTCTCAATCTCAAAATCTCTCAATCTCTCAATCTCAAAATCTCTCAATCTTCAATCTCTCAATCTCAAAATCTCTCAATCTCAAAATCTCTCAATCTTTCAATCTCAAAATCTCAAAATCTCAAAATCTCTTAATCTCTCAATCTCAAAATCTCAAAATCTCTCAATCTCAAAATCTCTCAATCTCAAAATCTCTCAATCTCAATCTCAATATCTCACAATCTCAAAATCTCAAAATCTCTCAATCTCAAAATCCTCTCAATCTCAAAATCTCTCAATCTCAATCACAATATCTCTCAATCTCAATCTCAATATCTCTCAATCTCAAAATCTCAAAATCTCAACAATCTCTCAATCTCAATAACTCAAAACTCTCAATCTCAAATCTCTCAATCTCAAAATCTCTCAATCTCAAAATCTCTCAATCTCAAAATCTCTCAATCTCAAAATCTCTCAATCTCAAAATCTCTCAATCTCAACAATCTCTCAATCTCAAATCTCTCAATCTCAATATCTCTCAATCTCAATATCTCAAAATCTCTCAATCTCAAAATCTCCAATCTCAATATCTCAAAATCTCTCAATCTCAAAATCTCTCAATCTCAAAATCTCAAAATCTCAAAATCTCTCAATCTCAATATCTCTCAATCTCAATATCTCAAAATCTCTCAATCTCAAAATCTCTCAATCTCAAAATCTCTCAATCTCAAAATCTCTCAATCTCAAAATCTCTCAATCTCAAAATCTCTCAATCTCAATATCTCAAAATCTCTCAATCTCAAAATCTCTCAATCTCAATATCTCAAAATCTCTCAATCTCAAAATCTCTCAATCTCAAAATCTCAAATCTCTCAATCTCAATATCTCAAAATCTCTCAATCTCAAAATCTCTCAATCTCAATATCTCAAAATCTCTCAATCTCAAAATCTCTCAATCTCAATATCTCAAAATCTCTCAATCTCAAAATCTCTCAATCTCAAATCTCAAAATCTCTCAATCTCAAAATCTCAAATCTCTCAATCTCAATATCTCAAAATCTCTCAATCTCTCAATCTCAATATCTCAAAATCTCTCAATCTCAAAATCTCTCAATCTCAAAATCTCAAAATCTCTCAATCTCAAAATCTCAAAATCTCTCAATCTCAATATCTCAAAATCTCTCAATCTCTCAATCTCAATATCTCAAAATCTCTCAATCTCAAAATCTCTCAATCTCAAAATTTCAAAATCTCAAAACTCAAATCTCAAAATCTCAAAATCTCTCAATCTCAATATCTCAAAATCTCTCAATCTCAAAATCTCTCAATCTCAAAATCTCTCAATCTCAAAATCTCAAAATCTCTCAATCTCAAAATCTCTCAATCTCAAAATCTCTCAATCTCAAAATCTCTCAATCTCAAAATCTCTCAATCTCAAAATCTCTCAATCTCAAAATCTCAAATCTCAAAATCTCTCAATCTCAATATCTCTCAATCTCAATATCTCAAAATCTCTCAATCTCAAAATCTCTCAATCTCAAAATCTCTCAATCTCAAAATCTCTCAATCTCAAAATCTCTCAATCTCAAAATCTCTCAATCTCAATATCTCAAAATCTCTCAATCTCAAAATCTCTCAATCTCAATATCTCAAAATCTCTCAATCTCAAAATCTCTCAATCTCAAAATCTCTCAATCTCAAAATCTCAAAATCTCAAAATCTCAAAATCTCAAAATCTCAAAATCTCTCAATCTGAAAATCTCAAAATCTCAAAATCTCTCAATCTCAAAATCTCAAAATCTCAAAATCTCAAAATCTCAAAATCTCAAAATCTCAAAATCTCTCAATCTCAAAATCTCAAAATCTCTCAATCTCAATATCTCAAAATCTCTCAATCTCTCAATCTCTCAATCTCTCAATCTCTCAATCTCAAAATCTCAATATCTCTCAATCTCAATATCAAAATCTCTCAATCTCAAAATCTCTCAATCTCAATCTCAATCTCTCTCAATCTCAATCTCAAAATCTCTCAATCTCAATATCTCAAAATCTCTCAATCTCAAAATCTCTCAATCTCTCAATCTCAATATCTCAAAATCTCTCAATCTCAAAATCTCTCAATCTCAAAATCTCTCAATCTCAAAATCTCTCAATCTCAAAATCTCTCAATCTCAAAATCTCTCAATCTCAAAATCTCAAAATCTCAAAATCTCTCAATCTCAATATCTCAAAATCTCAAAATCTCAAAATCTCAATATCTCAAAATCTCTCAATCTCAAAATCTCTCAATCTCAAAATCTCTCAATCTCTCAATCTCTCAATCTCTCAATCTCTCAATCTCAAAATCTCAATATCTCTCAATCTCAATATCAAAATCTCTCAATCTCAAAATCTCTCAATCTCAATCTCAAAATCTCTCAATCTCAATCTCAAAATCTCTCAATCTCAATCTCAAAATCTCTCCATCTCAATCTCAAAATCTCTCCATCTCAAAATCTCTCCATCTCAAAATCTCTCCATCTCAAAATCTCTCAATCTCAAAATCTCAAAATCTCAAAATCTCTCAATCTGAAAATCTCAAAATCTCAAAATCTCAAAATCTCTCAATCTCAAAATCTCAAAATCTCAAAATCTCAAAATCTCAAAATCTCTCAATCTCAAAATCTCAAAATCTCTCAATCTCAATATCTCAAAATCTCTCAATCTCTCAATCTCTCAATCTCTCAATCTCTCAATCTCAAAATCTCAATATCTCTCAATCTCAATATCAAAATCTCTCAATCTCAAAATCTCTCAATCTCAATCTCAATCTCTCTCAATCTCAATCTCAAAATCTCTCAATCTCAAAATCTCTCAATCTCTCAATCTCAATATCTCAAAATCTCTCAATCTCAAAATCTCTCAATCTCAAAATCTCTCAATCTCAAAATCTCTCAATCTCAAAATCTCTCAATCTCAAAATCTCTCAATCTCAAAATCTCTCAATCTCAAAATCTCAAAATCTCAAAATCTCTCAATCTCAATATCTCAAAATCTCAAAATCTCTCAATCTCAATATCTCAAAATCTCTCAATCTCAAAATCTCTCAATCTCTCAAAATCTCTCAATCTCTCAATCTCTCAAAATCTCTCAATCTCTCAATCTCTCAATCTCAAAATCTCAATATCTCTCAATCTCAATATCAAAATCTCTCAATCTCAAAATCTCTCAATCTCAATCTCAATCTCTCTCAATCTCAATCTCAAAATCTCTCAATCTCAATCTCAAAATCTCTCAATCTCAATCTCAAAATCTCTCCATCTCAATCTCAAAATCTCTCCATCTCAAAATCTCTCCATCTCAAAATCTCTCCATCTCAAAATCTCTCCATCTCAAAATCTCTCCATCTCAAAATCTCTCCATCTCAAAATCTCTCCATCTCAATCTCATGATGTGAATCATGAATCATGAATTGAATCATGAATCATGAATTGAATCATGAATCATTAATTGAATCATGAATTGAATCATGAATCATGAATCGAATCATGAATCATGAATCGAATCATGAATCATGAATCGAATCATGAATCAGGAATCGAATCATGAATCAGGAATCAAATCATGAATCGAATCATTAATCGAATCATGAATCGAATCATGAATCATGAATTGAATCATGAATCTTGAATCATTAATCAAATCATAAATCATAAATAGAATCATGAATCACAAATCATGAATTGAATCATAAATTGAATTATGAATAAAAGTATCGAATTATGAATCATGAATCATGAATTGAATCATGAATTGAATCATGAATCATGAATTGAATCATGAATTGAATCATGAATCATGAATTGAATCATGAATCGAATAATGAATCATGAATCGAATCACAAATCATGAATCATGAATCGAATCATGAATCGAATCATGAATCGAATCATGAATCATGAATCATAAATTGAATCATGAATTGAATCATGAATCATGAATTATGAATGAATCATGAATCATGAATTGAAACATGAATGATGAATTGAATCATGAATTGAATCATGAATTGAATCATGAATCATGAATTGAAGCATGAATCTTGAATCACGAATTGAATCATGAATTGAATCATGAATTGAAGCATGAATCTTGAATCATGAATTATGAATCATGAATTGCATCATGAATATTGAATTATGAAATGAATCATGAATCATAAATTGAATCATGAATCATAAATCATGAATCATGAATTGAATCATGAATCATGAATTGAATCATGAATCATGAATCTCAAAATCTCCCAATCTCCCAATCTCAAAATCTCCCAATCTCCCAATCTCAAAATCTCCCAATCTCTCAATCTCTCAATCTCTCAATCTCAAAATCTCCCAATCTCAAAATCTCAAAATCTCAAAATCTCAAAATCTCTCAATCTCTCAAAATCTCTCAATCTCTCAATCTCTCAAAATCTCTCAATCTCTCAATCTCAAAATCTCAAAATCTCCCAATCTCAAAATCTCCCAATCTCAAAATCTCAAAATCTCCCAATCTCAAAATCTCCCAATCTCTCAATCTCTCAATCTCTCAATCTCAAAATCTCCCAATCTCAAAATCTCAAAATCTCAAAATCTCAAAATCTCTCAATCTCTCAAAATCTCTCAATCTCTCAATCTCTCAAAATCTCTCAATCTCTCAATCTCAAAATCTCAAAATCTCCCAATCTCAAAATCTCCCAATCTCCCAATCTCTCAATCTCTCAATCTCAAAATCTCTCAATCTCAAAATCTCTCAATCTTTCAATCTCTCAATCTCAAAATCTCAAAATCTCAAAATCTCTCAATCTCTCAATCTCAAAATTTCAAAATCTCTTAATCTCTCAATCTCAAAATCTCAAAATCTCTCAATCTCAAAATCTCTCAATCTCAAAATCTCAAAATCTCTCAATCTCAATCTCAAAATCTCTCAATCTCAAAATCTCTCAATCTGAAAATCTCTCAATCTGAAAATCTCTCAATCTGAAAATCTCTCAATCTGAAAATCTCTCAATCTGAAAATCTCTCAATCTGAAAATCTCTCAATCTCTTAATCTCTCAATCTCAAAATCTCTCAATCTCAAAATCTCAAAATCTCTCAATCTCAATCTCAAAAACTCTCAATCTCAATCTCTCAATCTGAAAATCTCTCAATCTCTCAATCTCTCAATCTCTCAATCTCCAAATCTCTCAATCTCCAAATCTCTCAATCTCCAAATCTCTCAATCTCAATATCTCTCAATCTCAATCTTAAAATCTCTTAATCTCAAAATCTCTTAATCTCAATCTCAAAATCTCTTAATCTCAATCTCAAAATCTCTTAATATCAATCTCAAAATCTCTTAATCTCAATCTCAAAATCTCTCAATCTCTCAATCCCAAAATCTCAAAATCTCTCAATCTCAAAAACTCTCAATCTCAATCTCAAAATCTCTCAATCTCAAAATCTCTCAATCTCAAAATCTCTCAATCTCTCAATCTCAATATCTCTCAATATCTCTCAATCTCTCAATCTCTCAATCTCTCAATCTCAAAATCTCTCAATCTCAAAATCTCTCAATCTCAATATCTCAAAATCTCTCAATCTCAAAATCTCTCAATCTCAAAATCTCTCAATCTCAATATCTCAAAATCTCTCAATCTCAAAATCTCTCAATCTCAAAATCTCTCAATCTCAATATCTCAAAATCTCTCAATCTCAAAATCTCTCAATCTCAAAATCTCTCAATCTCAAAATCTCTCAATCTCAATATCTCAAAATCTCTCAATCTCAATATCTCAAAATCTCTCAATCTCTCAATCTCTCAATCTCAAAATCTCTCAATCTCAAAATCTCAATATCTCTCAATCTCAATATCTCAAAATCTCTCAATCTCAATATCTCAAAATCTCTCAATCTCTCAATCTCTCAATCTCAAAATCTCAATATCTCTCAATCTCAATATCAAAATCTCTCAATCTCAAAATCTCTCAATCTCAATCTCAATATCTCTCAATCTCTCTCAATCTCAATCTCAAAATCTCTCAATCTCAATCTCAAAATCTCTCCATCTCAAAATCTCTCCATCTCAAAATCTCTCCATCTCAAAATCTCTCCATCTCAAAATCTCTCCATCTCAAAATCTCTCCATCTCAAAATCTCTCCATCTCAAAATCTCTCCATCTCAAAATCTCTCCATCTCAATCTCATGATGTGAATCATGAATCATGAATTGAATCATGAATCATGAATTGAATCATGAATCATTAATTGAATCATGAATTGAATCATGAATCATGAATCGAATCATGAATCATGAATCGAATCATGAATCATGAATCGAATCATGAATCAGGAATCGAATCATGAATCAGGAATCAAATCATGAATCGAATCATTAATCGAATCATGAATCGAATCATGAATCATGAATAGAATCATGAATCACAAATCATGAATTGAATCATAAATTGAATCATGAATAAAAGTATCGAATTATGAATCATGAATCATGAATTGAATCATGAATTGAATCATGAATCATGAATTGAATCATGAATTGAATCATGAATCATGAATTGAATCATGAATCGAATAATGAATCATGAATCGAATCATGAATCATGAATCGAATCATGAATCATGAATCGAATCATGAATCGAATCATGAATCGAATCATGAATCATGAATCATAAATTGAATCATGAATTGAATCATGAATCATAAAATATGAATGAATCATGAATCATGAATTGAAACATGAATGATGAATTGAATCATGAATTGAATCATGAATTGAATCATGAATCATGAATTGAAGCATGAATCTTGAATCACGAATTGAATCATGAATTGATTCATGAATTGAAGCATGAATCTTGAATCATGAATTATGAATCATGAATTGCATCATGAATATTGAATTATGAAATGAATCATGAATCATGAATTGAATCATGAATCATGAATTGAATCATGAATCATGAATTGAATCATGAATCATGAATTATGAAATGAATCATGAATCATGAATTAAATCATGAATCATGAATTAAATCATGAATCATGAATTGAATCATGAATTGACTCATGAATCATAAGTCGAATCACGAATCATGAATTGAATCATGAATCACGAATCATGAATTGAATCATGAATCACGAATCATGAATTGAATCATGAATCACGAATCATGAATTGAATCATGAGTCGAATCATGAATCATGAATTGAATCATGAATCACGAATCATGAATTGAATCATGAATCACAAATCATGAATTGAATCATGAATCACGAATCATGAATTGAATCATGAATCACGAATCATGAATTGAATCATGAATCACAAATCATTAGTTGAATCATGAATCATGAATTGAATCATGAATTATGAAATGAATCATGAATCATTAATCGAATCATGAATCATAATTTGAATCATGAATCACGAATCATGAATTGAATCATGAATCACGAATAATGAATTGAATCATGAATCACAAATCATGAATAGAATCATGAATCACGAATTGAATAATGAATTGAATCATGAAACATGAATCGAATCATGAATTGAATCATGAAACATGAATCGAATCATGAATCATGAATCATTAATTGAATCATGAATCATAAGTCGAATCATGAATCTTGAATCATGATTTGAATCATGAATAATGAATTGAATCACGAATCACAAATCATGAATCGAATCATGAATCACGAATTGAATCATGAATCGAATTATGAATCGAATCATGAATTGAATCATGAATCATGAATTATGAAATGAATCATGAATCAAATCATGAATCATGAATCATGAATCAAATCATGAATCGAATCAAGAATCATACCCTAAATCATGAAATGAATCATGATATGAATCATGAAATGAATCATGAATCATGAATCGAATCATGAATCATGAATTGAATCATGAATCATGAATTGAATCATGAATCATGATTCGAATCACGAATCATGAATAATGAATTGAATCATGAATCATGAATTGAATCATGAATCATGAATCGAATCATGAATCATGAATTATTAATTGAATCATGAATCATGAATTAAATCATGAAATGAATCATGAATAATGAATTATGAAATGAATCATGAATCATGAGTCGAATCATGAATTCAATCATGAATCACAAATCATGAATCGAATCATGAACCATGAATCGAATCATGAACCATGAATTTAATCATGAATCATGAATTGAATCATGAATCTTGAATCATTAATCAAATCATAAATCATAAATAGAATCATGAATCACAAATCATGAATTGAATCATGAATTGAATCATAAATTGAATCATGAATAAAAGTATTGAATTATGAATCATGAATCATGAATTGAATCATGAATCATGAATTGAATCATGAATTGAATCATGAATCATGAATCGAATCATGAATCATGAATCATGATTCATAAATTGAATCATGAATTGAATCATGAATCATGAATTATGAATGAATCATGAATCATGAATTTAAACATGAATGATGAATTGAATCATGAATTGAATCATGAATTGAATCATGAATTGAATCATGAATCATGAATTGAAGCATGAATCATGAGTCGAATCATGAATTGAATCATGAATCACAAATCATGAATTGAATCATGAATCATGAATCGAATCATGAACCATGAATCGAATCATGAACCCTGAATCGAATCATGAACCCTGAATCGAATCATGAACCATGAATCCAATCATGAACCATGAATTTAATCATGAATCATGAATCATGAATTGAATCATGAATCATAAATCATGAATTGAATCATGAATCTTAAATCATTAATCAAATCATAAATCAAATAAAATCATGAATCACAAATCATGAATTGAATCATGAATTGAATCATAAATTGAATCATGAATAAAAGTATCGAATTATGAATCATGAATCATGAATTGAATCATGAATCATGAATTGAATCATGAATTGAATCATGAATCATGAATTGAATCATGAATTGAATCATGAATCATGAATTGAATCATGCATCGAATCATGAATCATGAATTTAATCATGAATCATGAATCATGAATCGAATCATGAATCGAATCATGAATCATGATTCATAAATTGAATCATGAATTGAATCATGAATCATGAATTATGAATGAATCATGAATCATGAATTTAATCATGAATCATTAATCAAATCATAAATCATAAATAGAATCATGAATCACAAATCATGAATTGAATCATGAATTGAATCATAAATTGAATCATGAATAAAAGTATCGAATTATGAATCATGAATCATGAATTGAATCATGAATCATGAATTGAATCATGAATTGAATCATGAATCATGAATTGAATCATAAATTGAATCATGAATCATGAATTGAATCATGAATTGAATCATGAATCATGAATTGAATCATGAATCATGAATTGAATCATGAATCGAATCATGAATCGAATCATGAATCATGAATCGAATCATGAATCATGAATCATAAATTGAATCATAAATTGAATCATGAATCATGAATTATGAATGAATCATGAATCATGAATTGAAACATGAATGATGAATTCAATGATGAATTGAATGATGAATTAAATCATGAATTGAATCATGAATTGAAGCATGAATCTTGAATCACGAATTGAATCATGAATTAAAGCATGAATCTTGAATCATGAATCATGAATCATGAATTGAATCATGAATCATGAATTATGAAATGAATCATGAATCATAAATTGAATCATGAATCATGAATAATAAATTGAATCATGAATCATAATTCATGAATCATGAATTGAATCATGAATCATAAATTGAATCATGAATCATGAATTATGAAATGAATCATGAATCATGAATTATGAAATGAATCATGAATCATGAATTAAATCATGAATCATGAATTGACTCATGAATCACGGATCATGAATTGCATTCATGAATCACGAATCATGAATTGAATCATGAATCACAAATCATTAGTTGAATCATGAATCATGAATTGAATCATGAATCATGAATTATGAAATGAATCATGAATAATGAATTGAATCACGAATCACAAATCATGAATCGAATCATGAATCATGAATAAAATCATAAATCGAATCATGAATCGAATTATGAATCGAATCATGAATCATCAATCATGAATTGAATCATGAATCATGAATTATGAAATGAATCATGAATTATGAAATGAATCATGAATCATGAATCGAATCATGAATCATGAATCATGAATCGAATCATGAATTTAATCCTAAATCATGAAATGAATCATGATATGAATCATGAATAGAATCATGAATCATGAATTGAATCATGAATTATGAACTGAATCATGAATCATGAATTGAATCATGAATCATGAATTGAATCATGAATCATGATTCGAATCACGAATCATGAATCATGAATTGAATCATGAATCAAGAATTGAATCATGAATCATGAATCGAATCATGAATCATGAATTATTAATTGAATCATGAATCATGAATTGAATCATGAATCATGTAATGAATCATGAATTGAATCATGAATTGAATCATGAATCATGAATTAAATCATGAAATGAATCATGAATAATGAATTATGAAATGAATCATGAATCATAAATTGAATCATGAATCATGAATTGAATCATGAATCATGAATTGAATCGTGAATCATGAGTCGAATCATGAATTAAATCATGAATCATGAATTAAATCATGAATCATGAATTGAATCATGAATCATGAGTCGAATCATGAATTGAATCATGAATCACAAATCATGAATTGAATCATGAATCACAAATCATGAATCGAATCATGAACCATGAATCGAATCATGAACCATGAATCGAATCATGAACCATGAATCATGAATTTAATCATGAATCATGAATCATGAATTGAATCATGAATCAGGAGTCGAATCATGAATCATAAATCATGAATTGAATCATGAATCTTGAATCATTAATCAAATCATAAATCATAAATAGAATCATGAATCACAAATCATGAATTGAATCATGAATTGAATCATAAATTGAATCATGAATAAAAGTATCGAATTATGAATCATGAATCATGAATTGAATCATGAATCATGAATTGAATCATGAATTGAATCATGAATCATGAATTGAATCATGAATCGAATCATGAATCATGAATCATGATTCATAAATTGAATCATGAATTGAATCATGAATCATGAATTATGAATGAATCATGAATCATGAATTTAAACATGAATGATGAATTGAATCATGAAATGAATCATGAATTGAATCATGAATTGAATCATGAATCATGAATTGAAGCATGAATCATGAGTCGAATCATGAATTGAATCATGAATCACAAATCATGAATTGAATCATGAATCATGAATCGAATCATGAACCATGAATCGAATCATGAACCCTAAATCGAATCATGAACCCTGAATCGAATCATGAACCATGAATCCAATCATGAACCATGAATTTAATCATGAATCATGAATCATGAATTGAATCATGAATCATAAATCATGAATTGAATCATGAATCTTAAATCATTAATCAAATCATAAATCAAATAAAATCATGAATCACAAATCATGAATTGAATCATGAATTGAATCATAAATTGAATCATGAATAAAAGTATCGAATTATGAATCATGAATCATGAATTGAATCATGAATCATGAATTGAATCATGAATTGAATCATGAATCATGAATTTAATCATGAATTGAATCATGAATCATGAATTGATTCATGCATCGAATCATGAATCATGAATTTAATCATGAATCATGAATCGAATCATGAATCGAATCATGAATCATGATTCATAAATTGAATCATGAATTGAATCATGAATCATGAATTATGAATGAATCATGAATCATGAATTTAATCATGAATCATTAATCAAATCATAAATCATAAATAGAATCATGAATCACAAATCATGAATTGAATCATGAATTGAATCATAAATTGAATCATGAATAAAAGTATCGAATTATGAATCATGAATCATGAATTGAATCATGAATCATGAATTGAATCATGAATTGAATCATGAATCATGAATTGAATCATGAATTGAATCATGAATCATGAATTGAATCATGAATTGAATCATGAATCATGAATTGAATCATGAATCATGAATTGAATCATGAATCGAATCATGAATCGAATCATGAATCGAATCATGAATCATGAATCATAAATTGAATCATAAATTGAATCATGAATCATGAATTATGAATGAATCATGAATCATGAATTGAAACATGAATGATGAATTCAATGATGAATTGAATGATGAATTAAATCATGAATTGAATCATGAATTGAAGCATGAATCTTGAATCACGAATTGAATCATGAATTAAAGCATGAATCTTGAATCATGAATCATGAATTGAATCATGAATCATGAATTATGAAATGAATCATGAATCATAAATTGAATCATGAATCATGAATAATAAATTGAATCATGAATCATAATTCATGAATCATGAATTGAATCATGAATCATAAATTGAATCATGAATCATGAATTATGAAATGAATCATGAATCATGAATTATGAAATGAATCATGAATTGAATCATGAATCATAAATTGAATCATGAATCATGAATCATGAATTGACTCATGAATCACGGATCATGAATTGCATTCATGAATCACGAATCATGAATTGAATCATGAATCACAAATCATTAGTTGAATCATGAATCATGAATTGAATCATGAATCATGAATTATGAAATGAATCATGAATAATGAATTGAATCACGAATCACAAATCATGAATCGAATCATGAATCATGAATTGAATCATAAATTGAATCATGAATAAAAGTATCAAATTATGAATCATGAATCATGAATTGAATCATGAATCATGAATTGAATAATGAATTGAATCATGAATCATGAATTGAATCATGAATTGAATCATGAATCATGAATCGAATCATGAATAATGAATTGAATCACGAATCACAAATCATGAATCGAATCATGAATCATGAATAAAATCATGAATCGAATCATGAATCGAATTATGAATCGAATCATGAATCATCAATCATGAATTGAATCATGAATCATGAATTATGAAATGAATCATGAATCATGAATCGAATCATGAAATGAATCATGAATCATGAATTTAATCATGAATTATGTATTAGATCATGAATCGAATAATGAATCATGAATTGAATCATGAATCATGAATCGAATCATGAATCGAAAAATGAATCATGAATTGAATCATGAATCGAATCATGAATCGAAAAATGAATCATGAATTGAATCATAAATCATGATTCATGAATTGAATCATGAATCTTGAATCAAATCATGAATCATAAATTGAATCATGAATCATGATTCGAATCATGAATTGAATCATGATTCGAATCATGAATTGAATCATGAATCATGATTCGAATCATGAATCATGATTCGAATCACGAATCATGAATCATGAATTGAATCATGAATCATGATTCGAATCACGAATCATGAATCATGAATTGAATCATGAATCATGAATTGAATCATGAATCATGAATTATTAATTGAATCATGAATCATGAATTGAATCATGAATCATGAATTATTAATTGAATCATGAATCATGAATTGAATCATGAATCATGTAATGAATCATGAATTGAATCATGAATTGAATCATGAATCATAAATCCAATCATGAATCATAAATCCAATCATGAATTGAATCATGAATCATGAATTAAATCATGAAATGAATCATGAATAATAAATTATGAAATGAATCATGAATCATAAATTATGAAATGAATCATGAATCATGAATTATTAATTGAATCATGAATCATGAATTGAATCATGAATCATGAATTGAATCATGAATCATGAATTGAATCATGAATCATGAATTATTAATTGAATCATGAATCATGAATTGAATCATGAATCATGTAATGAATCATGAATTGAATCATGAATTGAATCATGAATCATAAATCCAATCATGAATTAAATCATGAATCATGAATTAAATCATGAAATGAATCATGAATAATAAATTATGAAATGAATCATGAATCATAAATTATGAAATGAATCATGAATTGAATCATGAATCATGAATTATGAAATGAATCATGAATCATGAATTAAATCATGAATCATGAATCATGAATTGAATCATGAATCATTAGTCGAATCATGAATTGAATCATGAATCACAAATCATGATTTGATTCATGAGTCGAATCTTGAATCACAAATCATGAATTGAATCATGAATCACAAATCATGAATTGAATCATGAACCATGAATCGAATCATGAACCATGAATCGAATCATGAACCATGAATCGAATCATGAACCATGAATCGAATCATGAACCATGAATCGAATCATGAACCGAATCATGAACCATGAATCGAATCATGAACCATGAATCATGAATTTGATCATGAATCATGAATTGAATTATGAATCAGGAGTCGAATCATGAATCATAAATCATGAATTGAATCATGAATCATTAATCAAATCATAAATCATAAATAGAATCATGAATCACAAATCATGAATTGAATCATAAATTGAATCATGAATAAAAGTATCGAATTATGAATCATGAATCATGAATTGAATCATGAATTGAATCATGAATCATGAATTGAATCATGAATTGAATCATGAATCATGAATTGAATCATGAATCGAATAATGAATCATGAATCGAATCATGAATCATGAATCGAATCATGAATCATGAATCGAATCATGAATCATGAATCGAATCATGAATCGAATCATGAATCATGAATCGAATCATGAATCATGAATCATAAATTGAATCATGAATTGAATCATGAATCATGAATTATGAATGAATCATGAATCATGAATTGAAACATGAATGATGAATTGAATCATGAATTGAATCATGAATTGAATCATGAATTGAAGCATGAATCTTGAATCATGAATTATGAATCATGAATTGAATCATGAATATTGAATTATGAAATGAATCATGAATCATAAATTGAATCATGAATCATAAATCATGAATCATGAATTGAATCATGAATCATGAATTGAATCATGAATCATGAATTGAATCATGAATCATGAATTGAATCATGAATCATGAATTATGAAATGAATCATGAATTAAATCATGAATCATGAATTGAATCATGAATTGACTCATGAATCACGAATCATGAATTGAATCATGAATCACGAATCATGAATTGAATCATGAATCACGAATCATGAATTGAATCATGAATCACGAATCATGAATTGACTCATGAATCATAAGTCGAATCATGAATCATGAATTGAATCATGAATCATGAATCATGAATTGAATCATGAATCATGAATTATGAAATGAATCATGAATCATTAATCGAATCATGAATCATAATTTGAATCATGAATCACGAAGCATGAATTGAATCATGAATCACGAATCATGAATTGAATCATGAATCACAAATCATGAATAGAATCATGAACCACGAATTGAATAATGAATTGAATCATGAAACATGAATCGAATCATGAATTGAATCATGAAACATGAATCGAATCATGAATTGAATCATGAAACATGAATCGAATCATGAATCATGAATCATTAATTGAATCATGAATCATAAGTCGAATCATGAATCTTGAATCATGATTTGAATCATGAATAATGAATTGAATCACGAATCACAAATCATGAATCGAATCATGAATCACGAATTGAATCATGAATCGAATTATGAATCGAATCATGAATCATGAATTATGAAAGGAATCATGAATCATTAATCAAATCATGAATCATGAATCATGAATCAAATCATGAATCGAATCAAGAATCATACCCTAAATCATGAAATGAATCATGATATGAATCATGAAATGAATCATGAATCATGAATTGAATCATGAATCATGAATTGAATCATGAATCATGATTCATGAATTGAATCATGAATCTTGAATCAAATCATGAATCTTTAATCGAATCATGAATCATGAATTGAATCATGAATCATGATTCGAATCATGAATTGAATCATGAATCATGATTCGAATCATGAATTGAATCATGAATCATGAATCATGAATTGAATCATGAATAATGATTCGAATCACGAATCATGAATCATGAATTGAATCATGAATCATGAATTGAATCATGAATCATTCATGATTCATGATTAAATTCATGATTCATGGTTCATGATTCGATTCATGGTTCATGATTCGGTTCATGATTCGATTCATGGTTCATGATTCGATTCATGGTTCATGATTCGATTCATGGT
Source organism: Mixophyes australis (assembly GCA_036250195.1). Taxonomy (NCBI): domain Eukaryota; kingdom Metazoa; phylum Chordata; class Amphibia; order Anura; family Limnodynastidae; genus Mixophyes; species Mixophyes australis. Next base: position 24,714 of record JAVHZZ010000079.1, read on the forward strand.
TCATGATTCGATTCATGATTTGTGATTCAAGATTCGACTCATGATTCAAATCATGATTTGTGATTCATGATTCAATTCATGATTCGACTAATGATTCATGATTCATGAATTGAATCATGAATCATGAATTGAATCATGAATCATGATTCGAATCACGAATCATGAATAATGAATTGAATCATGAATCATGAATTGAATCATGAATCATGAATCGAATCATGAATCATGAATTATTAATTGAATCATGAATCATGAATTAAATCATGAAATGAATCATGAATAATGAATTATGAAATGAATCATGAATCATGAGTCGAATCATGAATTCAATCATGAATCACAAATCATGAATCGAATCATGAACCATGAATCGAATCATGAACCATGAATTTAATCATGAATCATGAATTGAATCATGAATCTTGAATCATTAATCAAATCATAAATCATAAATAGAATCATGAATCACAAATCATGAATTGAATCATGAATTGAATCATAAATTGAATCATGAATCATGAATTGAATCATGAATCGAATCATGAATCATGAATCATGATTCATAAATTGAATCATGAATTGAATCATGAATCATGAATTATGAATGAATCATGAATCATGAATTTAAACATGAATGATGAATTGAATCATGAATTGAATCATGAATTGAATCATGAATTGAATCATGAATCATGAATTGAAGCATGAATCATGAGTCGAATCATGAATTGAATCATGAATCACAAATCATGAATTGAATCATGAATCATGAATTGAATCATGAATCATGAATCGAATCATGAACCATGAATCGAATCATGAACCCTGAATCGAATCATGAACCCTGAATCGAATCATGAACCATGAATCCAATCATGAACCATGAATTTAATCATGAATCATGAATTGAATCATGAATCATAAATCGAATCATGAATCATAAATCATGAATTGAATCATGAATCTTAAATCATTAATCAAATCATAAATCAAATAAAATCATGAATCACAAATCATGAATTGAATCATGAATTGAATCATAAATTGAATCATGAATAAAAGTATCGAATTATGAATCATGAATCATGAATTGAATCATGAATCATGAATTGAATCATGAATTGAATCATGAATCATGAATTGAATCATGAATTGAATCATGAATCATGAATTGAATCATGCATCGAATCATGAATCATGAATTTAATCATGAATCATGAATCATGAATCGAATCATGAATCGAATCATGAATCATGATTCATAAATTGAATCATGAATTGAATCATGAATCATGAATTATGAATGAATCATGAATCATGAATTTAATCATGAATCATTAATCAAATCATAAATCATAAATAGAATCATGAATCACAAATCATGAATTGAATCATGAATTGAATCATAAATTGAATCATGAATAAAAGTATCGAATTATGAATCATGAATCATGAATTGAATCATGAATCATGAATTGAATCATGAATTGAATCATGAATCATGAATTGAATCATGAATTGAATCATGAATCATGAATTGAATCATGAATTGAATCATGAATCATGAATTGAATCATGAATCATGAATTGAATCATGAATCGAATCATGAATCGAATCATGAATCATGAATCGAATCATGAATCATGAATCATAAATTGAATCATAAATTGAATCATGAATCATGAATTATGAATGAATCATGAATCATGAATTGAAACATGAATGATGAATTCAATGATGAATTGAATGATGAATTAAATCATGAATTGAATCATGAATTGAAGCATGAATCTTGAATCACGAATTGAATCATGAATTAAAGCATGAATCTTGAATCATGAATCATGAATCATGAATTGAATCATGAATCATGAATTATGAAATGAATCATGAATCATAAATTGAATCATGAATCATGAATAATAAATTGAATCATGAATCATAATTCATGAATCATGAATTGAATCATGAATCATAAATTGAATCATGAATCATGAATTATGAAATGAATCATGAATCATGAATTATGAAATGAATCATGAATCATGAATTAAATCATGAATCATGAATTGACTCATGAATCACGGATCATGAATTGCATTCATGAATCACGAATCATGAATTGAATCATGAATCACAAATCATTAGTTGAATCATGAATCATGAATTGAATCATGAATCATGAATTATGAAATGAATCATGAATAATGAATTGAATCACGAATCACAAATCATGAATCGAATCATGAATCATGAATAAAATCATAAATCGAATCATGAATCGAATTATGAATCGAATCATGAATCATCAATCATGAATTGAATCATGAATCATGAATTATGAAATGAATCATGAATTATGAAATGAATCATGAATCATGAATCGAATCATGAATCATTAATCATGAATCGAATCATGAATCATGAATCATGAATCATGAATTTAATCCTAAATCATGAAATGAATCATGATATGAATCATGAATTGAATCATGAATTATGAACTGAATCATGAATCATGAATTGAATCATGAATCATGAATTGAATCATGAATCATGATTCGAATCACGAATCATGAATCATGAATTGAATCATGAATCAAGAATTGAATCATGAATCAAGAATTGAATCATGAATCATGAATCGAATCATGAATCATGAATTATTAATTGAATCATGAATCATGAATTGAATCATGAATCATGTAATGAATCATGAATTGAATCATGAATTGAATCATGAATCATGAATTAAATCATGAAATGAATCATGAATAATGAATTATGAAATGAATCATGAATCATAAATTGAATCATGAATCATGAATTGAATCGTGAATCATGAGTCGAATCATGAATTAAATCATGAATCATGAATTAAATCATGAATCATGAATTGAATCATGAATCATGAGTCGAATCATGAATTGAATCATGAATCACAAATCATGAATTGAATCATGAATCACAAATCATGAACCATGAATCGAATCATGAACCATGAATCATGAATTTAATCATGAATCATGAATCATGAATTGAATCATGAATCAGGAGTCGAATCATGAATCATAAATCATGAATTGAATCATGAATCTTGAATCATTAATCAAATCATAAATCATAAATAGAATCATGAATCACAAATCATGAATTGAATCATGAATTGAATCATAAATTGAATCATGAATAAAAGTATCGAATTATGAATCATGAATCATGAATTGAATCATGAATCATGAATTGAATAATGAATTGAATCATGAATCATGAATTGAATCATGAATCATGAATAAAATCATAAATCGAATCATGAATCGAATTATGAATCGAATCATGAATCATGAATTATGAAATGAATCATGAATCATGAATCGAATCATGAAATGAATCATGAATCATGAATTTAATCATGAATTATGTATTAGATCATGAATCGAATAATGAATCATGAATTGAATCATGAATCATGAATCGAATCATGAATCGAAAAATGAATCATGAATTGAATCATAAATCATGATTCATGAATTGAATCATGAATCTTGAATCAAATCATGAATCATAAATTGAATCATGAATCATGATTCGAATCATGAATTGAATCATGAATCATGATTCGAATCATGAATCATGATTCGAATCACGAATCATGAATTGAATCATGAATCATGATTCGAATCACGAATCATGAATCATGAATTGAATCATGAATCATGAATTGAATCATGAATTATTAATTGAATCATGAATCATGAATTGAATCATGAATCATGAATTATTAATTGAATCATGAATCATGAATTGAATCATGAATCATGTAATGAATCATGAATTGAATCATGAATTGAATCATGAATCATAAATCCAATCATGAATCATAAATCCAATCATGAATTGAATCATGAATCATGAATTAAATCATGAAATGAATCATGAATAATAAATTATGAAATGAATCATGAATCATAAATTATGAAATGAATCATGAATCATGAATTATTAATTGAATCATGAATCATGAATTGAATCATGAATCATGAATTGAATCATGAATCATGAATTGAATCATGAATCATGAATTATTAATTGAATCATGAATCATGAATTGAATCATGAATCATGTAATGAATCATGAATTGAATCATGAATTGAATCATGAATCATAAATCCAATCATGAATTAAATCATGAATCATGAATTAAATCATGAAATGAATCATGAATAATAAATTATGAAATGAATCATGAATCATAAATTATGAAATGAATCATGAATTGAATCATGAATCATGAATTATGAAATGAATCATGAATCATGAATTAAATCATGAATCATGAATCATGAATTGAATCATGAATCATTAGTCGAATCATGAATTGAATCATGAATCACAAATCATGATTTGATTCATGAGTCGAATCTTGAATCACAAATCATGAATTGAATCATGAATCACAAATCATGAATTGAATCATGAACCATGAATCGAATCATGAACCATGAATCGAATCATGAACCATGAATCGAATCATGAACCGAATCATGAACCATGAATCGAATCATGAACCATGAATCATGAATTTAATCATGAATCATGAATTGAATTATGAATCAGGAGTCGAATCATGAATCATAAATCATGAATTGAATCATGAATCTTGAATCATTAATCAAATCATAAATCATAAATAGAATCATGAATCACAAATCATGAATTGAATCATAAATTGAATCATGAATAAAAGTATCGAATTATGAATCATGAATCATGAATTGAATCATGAATTGAATCATGAATCATGAATTGAATCATGAATTGAATCATGAATCATGAATTGAATCATGAATCGAATAATGAATCATGAATCGAATCATGAATCATGAATCGAATCATGAATCATGAATCGAATCATGAATCATGAATCGAATCATGAATCGAATCATGAATCATGAATCGAATCATGAATCATGAATCATAAATTGAATCATGAATTGAATCATGAATCATGAATTATGAATGAATCATGAATCATGAATTGAAACATGAATGATGAATTGAATCATGAATTGAATCATGAATTGAATCATGAATTGAAGCATGAATCTTGAATCATGAATTATGAATCATGAATTGAATCATGAATATTGAATTATGAAATGAATCATGAATCATGAATTGAATCATGAATCATGAATTGAATCATGAATCATGAATTGAATCATGAATCATGAATTATGAAATGAATCATGAATTAAATCATGAATCATGAATTGAATCATGAATTGACTCATGAATCATAAGTCGAATCATGAATCATGAATTGAATCATGAATCACGAATCATGAATTGAATCATGAATCACGAATCATGAATTGAATCATGAATCACGAATCATGAATTGAATCATGAATCACGAATCATGAATTGACTCATGAATCATAAGTCGAATCATGAATCATGAATTGAATCATGAATCATGAATCATGAATTGAATCATGAATCATGAATTATGAAATGAATCATGAATCATTAATCGAATCATGAATCATAATTTGAATCATGAATCACGAAGCATGAATTGAATCATGAATCACGAATCATGAATTGAATCATGAATCACAAATCATGAATAGAATCATGAACCACGAATCGAATCATGAATTGAATCATGAAACATGAATCGAATCATGAATTGAATCATGAAACATGAATCGAATCATGAATCATGAATCATTAATTGAATCATGAATCATAAGTCGAATCATGAATCTTGAATCATGATTTGAATCATGAATAATGAATTGAATCACGAATCACAAATCATGAATCGAATCATGAATCACGAATTGAATCATGAATCGAATTATGAATCGAATCATGAATTGAATCATGAATCATGAATTATGAAATGAATCATGAATCATTAATCAAATCATGAATCATGAATCATGAATCAAATCATGAATCGAATCAAGAATCATACCCTAAATCATGAAATGAATCATGATATGAATCATGAAATGAATCATGAATCATGAATTGAATCATGAATCATGAATTGAATCATGAATCATGATTCATGAATTGAATCATGAATCTTGAATCAAATCATGAATCTTTAATCGAATCATGAATCATGAATTGAATCATGAATCATGATTCGAATCATGAATTGAATCATGAATCATTGTCACAGATTTAGGGTATTTGCTTACTGATTTTTGCACTACTCACCCAAGAGGCGCGGAGTCTAACGTGTTCCTGGTTTTCACCAGGGACCCCCGCAAGGAAGTGTGGTCTTAGCTGCGGGAACACGCAGGTCGCGGTCCTCTAAGGGAGTAATCAGTGAAGCAGTAGATGAAAGCGGTGTCGTACAGGCCGAGTCCAAACCGTGAATTCAAGAGATGTCCAAGGGAAAGTTCAAAGCCGTAGTCAGGGAAGCCGGGTCGAGGTCAGAAGCACAGGAAGAAGAGTCAAATATCAAGCCGAGGTCAAGTTCACGGGGAGCACAGAACAGGGGTAGTAGGTAACAAGCCGGGTAATACACAGGAAGCGCTGGAACTGGTACACAGGAACGCTGGAGCTAGGATGAGACCTAATACTCTGGCACTCTCCATGTGCCAGAGTGAGGTTTTTATACAGGTGCAGACCAATCACTGGCGGTGGTGACGCTAAACACCACCGCCGGAGTTACTAGGAAGCGTCCCGTTGCCTAGCAACGGAACGCGCGACCGCTGACCCGGAAGTACGCTCGGTTGCCTGGCAACCGAGCGCTCTGTCCCAGAAGCAGACGTCCGTCTCTGTGCGGCAGGCATAGCACGGAGACGGCGTCTGACAGTACCTCCTCCCCTACTTTGTTGGATAGATCTTTGTTTGAAGAACTGTTTCAATAACCGTGGGGCGTGGAGGTCTTCTTTTTGCACCCAGGATCTTTCTTCTGGCCCAAAGCCTTTCCAATGTACTAAGAATTGGTGTCGTCCATGAAGGATACGGAAATCCAGGATACGACTAACTTCAAATTCTTCACCTTCCGTAGTACGTACAGGAGCTGGACGATGAGGCGACTGATGAAATTTATTGAGTACAAGTGGTTTGAGAAGAGAGATATGAAAGACATTGTGGATCTTCAGGGAAGAGGGTAACCGGAGTCTGTAGGTTACTGCATTGATCACATGTGTTATGGAAAAGGGACCAATATAACGGGGAGCCAATTTTTGAGAAGGTACTCTTAGCTTAAGGTTACGTGTGGATAACCATACTTTGTCGTGAACCTGTAAAAGAGGGACCAGTCTCCGATGGCGGTCTGCTGCTTGCTTATAGCGTAGGGAAGTCTCTTGGAGTCTAGCTTTTGTGTTAGACCAAATCTGAGAAAGGTTCCGCATGACATCCTCCACTGCGGGTACTGACACGGAACTTTGGCTGGAAAAATCTGGGAGGGTGGGTTGGGAACCATAAACAATAAAAAATGGAGAGGCACCAGTAGACTCGTGATGATGGATATTGTGAGAAAACTCCGCCCAGGGTAAGAGATTAGCCCATTCTGCTTGATTATCTGAAGAAAAACATCGTAAGAAGACTTCGAGATCTTGGTTAACCCGCTCTGTTTGACCATTGGTTTGTGGATGATAACCTGATGAAAACTTGAGGTCAGACCCAAGTATTTTACAAAAGGCCCTCCAGAATTTGGAAACGAATTGCACTCCACGGTCAGAGATGATCTCATGAGGACATCCATGAAGTCTAAATATTTCTTTAATGAAGATAGAAGCTAACTGAGAAGCAGATGGTAGAGCAGACAAGGGGACAAAGTGGGCCATTTTAGAAAATCTGTCCACAACAACCCAAATAGTGGTGTATCCATTGCTGGGGGGAAGGTCTGATGAAATCCATGGATATGCTTTGCCAAGGGAAATCTGGAATGGGAAGTGGTTGAAGGAGTCCAGAAGGGGCCATTCTGGGGTTCTTACAACGGGCACATGTATCACAAGAAGCCACAAAACTTCGTACATCTGAATGTAGTGTCGGCCACCAATATCTCTGACGAAGAAATTCAAGAGTTTTCTTAACACCAGCGTGTCCTGCCAATTTAGAGGAGTGCGCCCAGCGGAGGGCTTTAATTCGTAAATTAGGCTCCAAGAAGGAACAGCCCCTTGGGGGAGTCTTGGCCGTGGTTTTGGTAAGGGCGATAACCCTGGTAGGATTTAGAATGGGTAGAGGTTCCGAGGAAGTACAGAGATCAGTGTTGTCAAAAGATCGAGATAGAGCATCAGCTCGGATGTTCTTGGACCCTGGGTGATAGGTCAGGATGATATCAAAACGTGCGAAGAACGATGCCCATCGAGCTTGGCGTGGATTAAGGCATCGAGCCTCGCTAACATACAGCAGGTTTTTATGATCGGTAAGGACCGTTACTGGATGACGTGAACCTTCAAGTAAGTGTCGCCACTCCTCTAGGGCAGCCTTGATAGCTAGTAGCTCTTTGTCACCAATTCCATAATTCTTCTCGTGGGATAAAAATTTTTTGGAAAAGAACCCGCAAGGTAAATGAGAACCGTTTTTGGATTTTTGGAAGAGTACTGCCCCCACCCCTATAGCAGAGGCGTCAACCTCTAGAAAAAAGGGTTCAGATTGATCTGGTTGAGACAGGGCTGGAGCGGATGAAAAGGCCTGTTTTAGGAGATTAAATGCCTTTAGGGCTTCTGGAGGCCAATTCCTGGGGTTGGCTGATTTTCGTGTCAGCGCTGTTATAGGTGCAATAATGGAGGAGAACCCTTTAACAAATTGTCTGTAATAATTGGCGAATCCAATAAACCTTTGGATAGCCTTGGTGCCCTGGGGAAGAGGCCAGTTGGTAATGGCAGACACCTTTTGTGGGTCCATGCTTAATCCTGCTCCGGAAACAATGTACCCAAGGAAAGAGATTTGTTCCACTTCAAAGATACATTTTTCTAATTTGCAAAAGAGTCGATTAGCTCGTAATCGGAGTAAGACTTCCTTCACATGGTGTCGATGGGAGGCAATGTCTTGGGAAAAGATTAGAATGTCGTCCAAATAGACAACGACGAAGTGATATAAACAGTCTTGGAAGATTTCATTAACGAAGGATTGAAATACTGCGGGGGCGTTACTAAGCCCGAATGGCATGACTAGATATTCGAAATGTCCGTCCCGCGTGTTAAACGCTGTCTTCCACTCGTCTCCTTGACGGATCCGTACTAAATTGTATGCCCCTCTGAGATCTAGTTTGGTAAAGATGCGGGCTCCACTAATCTTGTCGAAAAGGTCCATAATAAGGGGTAATGGATAACGGTTCTTGATAGTAATTTTATTTAGATGCCGATAATCAATACACGGGCGTAAGGATCCGTCCTTCTTCTTAACAAAGAAAAATCCTGCTCCGGCTGGAGAAGATGATTTTCTAATGAACCCTCGGGCTAGGTTTTCAGATATGTATTGTGACATAGCTTGGGTCTCCGGTAAGGACAGGAGATACGTCCTACCACGAGGAATTTGTTTTCCCGGGATTAATTCAATCGGACAGTCCCACGGGCGATGGGGTGGAAGAATTTCTGATCTTTGTTTGGAGAAGACGTCCTTAAAGGCTAAATAGACCGAAGGTAATGTACAGGGTTTAGAATTCGTCTGAGTATGACAGACTTGAAAGCGGTGTGAGGGAATACATTGCTTATGACACTGCGGGCCCCAGGAAATTACCTCCGCACGAACCCAGTCAAATTGAGGAGAATGGTTCCGGAGCCAGGGAAGGCCCAGTATCAGTGGGTTAATAGACTGTGGCAATACTAGGAATTGGATCCACTCTTGATGTAAGGCTCCTACCAACAATTGAACCGCACTCGTAATGCTGGAGATGACACCGTTGCTGACACGGTTACCATCCACGGCAGTGAGGGTAAGCGGTTGGGGCAGATCTTGAATGGTTAACTGGAGCTCTGAAGCAAGAGAGGCCGAAATAAAATTTCCTGCGGCACCGGAGTCCACGAAGGCAGAGATTAGTTGGGGTCCTTTAGTAGTCAAGAGCTGGACAGGCATGAGAAACTCGAGATTGGAGGTGGAGTAGGGAGTGGAAACGGTGACTCCTAAGGCGGCCTCCCTCTTACCGTCTAGGAGGAGGCGTTTCCCGGTCTCTTGGGACAGAGACTTAGCACGTGACCAGACTCCCCACAATATAGACATAATCTCTGCTTGAACCGTCTCTCGCGTTCTTCAGACGTTAGTTTAGAGCGGCCAAGCTGCATAGGTTCTTCAGTGGAAGATATTGGGTTTTGAAATTGGGGAGCCAAACGGGGAGTCCGTCTTGTAGAGGACCTTTCTGAACTTCTCTCTCTGAAACGAAGATCGATCCTGATACATAATGAAACGAGGGCGTCCAACTCCGAGGGGAGTTCTCTGGTAGCCAATTCGTCCTTAATTCGATCGGTAAGACCCTGCCAGAAGGAAGCAATGAGGGCTTCATTGTTCCATCGAAGCTCAGAGGAGAGAGTCCGAAATTGTACGGCATACTGCCCGACAGACATAGAACCTTGTCGCAGGTTCAATAGGCTAGATGCGGCAGAAGAGACTCTGCCCGGTTCGTCGAAGACCTTCCTGAACATGTCAATAAAGGCTGCGGAGTCCTCCAGCAAAGGGTCATTGTGCTCCCATAACGGGGATGCCCAGGCCAGGGCTTGCCCACTAAGTAGCGAAATTATGAAGGCTACCTTGGTACGTTCCGAGGAGAATGCTGTAGAGTTACACTCGAAGTGAATGGCGCACTGGTTAAGGAAGCCTCTACATCTTTTAGGATCCCCGTCAAACTTATCAGGGGAAGGTATTCTTAGTCCAGTAGTGGCGGCTGGAGGGGCAGCAGGAGCCGCAGGGGACACTGCGGAGCGAGAAGGAGCCGCAGATGGTTCCGTAGGAGGGGTTTGTCCTGCCCGTAGAGAGTCCAGGCGAGATAGGATTCCCTGCACACACTGGAGTAAACGAGCCTGGTCCGCCTCCTGCTGTTCCACTCGGCGGCCCAGGTGGATAATGAGGTCCCGAGTTGTAGGTTCACCTTTTCCATCTGACGTCATGGCCAGAGTATACTGTCACAGATTTAGGGTATTTGCTTACTGATTTTTGCACTACTCACCCAAGAGGCGCGGAGTCTAACGTGTTCCTGGTTTTCACCAGGGACCCCCGCAAGGAAGTGTGGTCTTAGCTGCGGGAACACGCAGGTCGCGGTCCTCTAAGGGAGTAATCAGTGAAGCAGTAGATGAAAGCGGTGTCGTACAGGCCGAGTCCAAACCGTGAATTCAAGAGATGTCCAAGGGAAAGTTCAAAGCCGTAGTCAGGGAAGCCGGGTCGAGGTCAGAAGCACAGGAAGAAGAGTCAAATATCAAGCCGAGGTCAAGTTCACGGGGAGCACAGAACAGGGGTAGTAGGTAACAAGCCGGGTAATACACAGGAAGCGCTGGAACTGGTACACAGGAACGCTGGAGCTAGGATGAGACCTAATACTCTGGCACTCTCCATGTGCCAGAGTGAGGTTTTTATACAGGTGCAGACCAATCACTGGCGGTGGTGACGCTAAACACCACCGCCGGAGTTACTAGGAAGCGTCCCGTTGCCTAGCAACGGAACGCGCGACCGCTGACCCGGAAGTACGCTCGGTTGCCTGGCAACCGAGCGCTCTGTCCCAGAAGCAGACGTCCGTCTCTGTGCGGCAGGCATAGCACGGAGACGGCGTCTGACAATCATGATTCGAATCATGAATTGAATCATGAATCATGAATCATGAATTGAATCATGAATAATGATTCAAATCACGAATCATGAATCATGAATTGAATCATGAATCATGAATTGAATCATGAATCATGAATTATTAATTGAATCATGAATCATGAATTGAATCATGAATCATGAATTATTAATTGAATCATGAATCATGAATTGAATCATGAATCATGTAATGAATCATGAATTGAATCATGAATCATAAATCCAATCATGAAATGAATCATGAATAATAAATTATGAAATGAATCATGAATCATAAATTATGAAATGAATCATGAATTGAATCATGAATCATGATTCATGAATTGAATCATGAATCATGAATTGAATCATGAATCATGAATTGAATCATGAATCATGATTCGAATCATGAATCATGATTCGAATCATGAATCATGATTCGAATCATGAATCATGAATCATGAATTAAATCATGAATCATGAATTGAATCATGAATCATGAATTATTAATTGAATCATGAATCATGAATTGAATCATGAATCATGAATTGAATCATGAATCATGAATTGAATCATGAATCATGAATTATTAATTGAATCATGAATCATGAATTGAATCATGAATCATGTAATGAATCATGAATTGAATCATGAATTGAATCATGAATCATAAATCCAATCATGAATTAAATCATGAATCATGAATTAAATCATGAAATGAATCATGAATAATAAATTATGAAATGAATCATGAATCATAAATTATGAAATGAATCATGAATTGAATCATGAATCATGAATTATGAAATGAATCATGAATCATGAATTAAATCATGAATCATGAATCATGAATTGAATCATGAATCATTAGTCGAATCATGAATTGAATCATGAATCACAAATCATGATTTGAATCATGAGTCGAATCTTGAATCACAAATCATGAATCGAATCATGAACCATGAATCGAATCATGAACCATGAATCGAATCATGAACCATGAATCGAATCATGAACCGAATCATGAACCATGAATCGAATCATGAACCATGAATCATGAATTTAATCATGAATCATGAATTGAATTATGAATCAGGAGTCGAATCATGAATCATAAATCATGAATTGAATCATGAATCTTGAATCATTAATCAAATCATAAATCATAAATAGAATCATGAATCACAAATCATGAATTGAATCATAAATTGAATCATGAATAAAAGTATCGAATTATGAATCATGAATCATGAATTGAATCATGAATTGAATCATGAATCATGAATTGAATCATGAATTGAATCATTAATCATGAATTGAATCATGAATCGAATAATGAATCATGAATCGAATCATGAATCATGAATCGAATCATGAATCATGAATCGAATCATGAATCGAATCATGAATCATGAATCGAATCATGAATCATGAATCGAATCATGAATCGAATCATGAATCATGAATCGAATCATGAATCATGAATCATAAATTGAATCATGAATTGAATCATGAATCATGAATTATGAATGAATCATGAATCATGAATTGAAACATGAATGATGAATTGAATCATGAATTGAATCATGAATTGAATCATGAATCATGAATTGAAGCATGAATCTTGAATCACGAATTGAATCATGAATTGAATCATGAATTGAAGCATGAATCTTGAATCATGAATTATGAATCATGAATTGAATCATGAATATTGAATTATGAAATGAATCATGAATCATAAATTGAATCATGAATCATAAATCATGAATCATGAATTGAATCATGAATCATGAATTGAATCATGAATCATGAATTGAATCATGAATCATGAATTGAATCATGAATCATGAATTGAATCATGAATCATGAATTATGAAATGAATCATGAATCATGAATTAAATCATGAATCATGAATTGAATCATGAATTGAATCATGAATCACGAATCATGAATTGAATCATGAATCACGAATCATGAATTGAATCATGAATCACGAATCATGAATTGAATCATGAATCACGAATCATGAATTGAATCATGAATCACAAATCATTAGTTGAATCATGAATCATGAATTGAATCATGAATCATGAATTATGAAATGAATCATGAATCATTAATCGAATCATGAATCATAATTTGAATCATGAATCACGAATCATGAATTGAATCATGAATCACAAATCATGAATTGAATCATGAATCACAAATCATGAATAGAATCATGAATCACGAATTGAATAATGAATTGAATCATGAAACATGAATCGAATCATGAATTGAATCATGAAACATGAATCGAATCATGAACCATGAATCATTAATTGAATCATGAATCATAAGTCGAATCATGAATCTTGAATCATGATTTGAATCATGAATCACGAATTGAATCATGAATCGAATTATGAATCGAATCATGAATTGAATCATGAATCATGAATTATGAAATGAATCATGAATCATTAATCAAATCATGAATCATGAATCATGAATCAAATCATGAATCGAATCAAGAATCATACCCTAAATCATGAAATGAATCATGATATGAATCATGAAATGAATCATGAATCATGAATTGAATCATGAATCATGAATTGAATCATGAATCTTTAATCGAATCATGAATCATGAATTGAATCATGAATCATGAATTGAATCATGAATCATGATTCGAATCACGAATCATGAATAATGAATTGAATCATGAATCATGAATTGAATCATGAATCATGAATCGAATCATGAATCATGAATTATTAATTGAATCATGAATCATGAATTGAATCATGTAATGAATCATGAATTGAATCATGAATTGAATCATGAATCATAAATCGAATCATGAATCATGAATTAAATCATGAAATAAATCATGAATAATGAATTATGAAATGAATCATGAATCATGAGTCGAATCATGAATTGAATCATGAATCACAAATCATGAATTCAATCATGAATCACAAATCATGAATCGAATCATGAACCATGAATCGAATCATGAACCATGAATTTAATCATGAATCATGAATTGAATCATGAATCTTGAATCATTAATCAAATCATAAATCATAAATAGAATCATGAATCACAAATCATGAATTGAATCATGAATTGAATCATAAATTGAATCATGAATAAAAGTATCGAATTATGAATCATGAATCATGAATTGAATCATGAATCATGAATTGAATCATGAATCATGAATTGAATCATGAATTGAATCATGAATCATGAATCGAATCATGAATCATGAATTGAATCATGAATTGAATCATGAATCATGAATTATGAATGAATCATGAATTTAAACATGAATTATGAATTGAATCTTGAATTGAATCATGAATTGAATCATGAATTGAATCATGAATTGAAGCATGAATCATGAGTCGAATCATGAATTAAATCATGAATCATGATTTGAATCATGAATCATGATTTGAATCATGAATCATGAGTCGAATCATGAATTGAATCATGAATCACAAATCATGAATCGAATCATGAACCATGAATCGAATCATGAACCCTGAATCGAATCATGAACCCTGAATCGAATCATGAACCCTGAATCGAATCATGAACCATGAATCGAATCATGAACCATGAATTTAATCATGAATCATGAATCATGAATTGAATCATGAATCATAAATCATGAATTGAATCATGAATCTTAAATCATTAATCAAATCATAAATCAAATAAAATAATGAATCACAAATCATGAATTGAATCATGAATTGAATCATAAATTGAATCATGAATAAAAGTATTGAATATTGAATCATGAATCATGAATTGAATCATGAATTGAATCATGAATCATGACTTGAATCATGAATTGAATCATGAATCATGAATTTAATCATGTATCGAATCATGAATCATGAATCGAATCATGAATCGAATCATGAATCATGATTCATAAATTGAATCATGAATTTAATCATGAATCATGAATTGAATCATGAATCAGGAGTCGAATCATGAATCATAAATCATGAATTGAATCATGAATCTTGAATCATTAATCAAATCATAAATCATAAATAGAATCATGAATCACAAATCATGAATTGAATCATTAATTGAATCATAAATTGAATCATGAATAAATGTATCGAATTATGAATCATGAATCATGAATTGAATCATGAATCATGAATTGAATCATGAATTGAATCATGAATCATGAATTGAATCATGAATTGAATCATGAATTGAATCATGAATCATGAATTGAATCATGAATTGAATCATGAATCATGAATTGAATCATGAATCATGAATTGAATCATGAATCATGAATCGAATCATGAATCGAATCATGAATCGAATCATGAATCATGAATCATAAATTGAATCATGAATTGAATCATGAATCATGAATTATGAATGAATCATGAATCATGAATTGAAACATGAATGATGAATTGAATGATGAATTAAATCATGAATTGAATCATGAATTGAAGCATAAATCTTGAATCACGAATTGAATCATGAATTGAATCATGAATTGAAGCATGAATCTTGAATCATGAATCATGAATTGAATCATGAATCATGAATTATGAAATGAATCATGAATCATAAATTGAATCATGAATCATGAATCATAAATTGAATCATGAATCATAATTCATGAATCATGAATTGAATCATGAATCATAAATTGAATCATGAATCATGAATTATGAAATGAATCATGAATCATGAATTATGAAATGAATCATGATTCATGAATTAAATCATGAATCATGAATTGACTCATGAATCATAAGTCGAATCATGAATTGAATCATGAATCACGAATCATGAATTGCATCATGAATCACGAATCATGAATTGAATCATGAATCACAAATCATTAGTTGAATCATGAATCATGAATTGAATCATGAATCATGAATTATGAAATGAATCATGAATCATTAATTGAATCATGAATCATAAGTCGAATCATGAATCTTGAATCATGAATTGAATCATGAATAATGAATTGAATCACGAATCACAAATCATGAATCGAATCATGAATCATGAATAAAATCATGAATCGAATCATGAATCGAATTATGAATCGAATCATGAATCATCAATCATGAATTGAATCATGAATCATGAATTATGAAATGAATCATGAATTATGAATCGAATCATGAATCATGAATCATGAATCGAATCATGAATCATGAATTTAATCCTAAATCATGAAATGAATCATGATATGAATCATGAATAGAATCATGAATCATGAATTGAATCATGAATTATGAACTGAATCATGAATCATGAATTGAATCATGAATCATGAATTGAATCATGAATCATGATTCGAATCACGAATCATGAATCATGAATTGAATCATGAATCAAGAATTGAATCATGAATCATGAATTGAATCATGAATCATGAATCGAATCATGAATCATGTAATGAATCATGAATTGAATCATGAATTGAATCATGAATCATGAATTAAATCATGAAATGAATCATGAATAATGAATTATGAAATGAATCATGAATCATAAATTGAATCATGAATCATGAATTGAATCATGAATCATGAATCGAATCGTGAATCATGAGTCGAATCATGAATTAAATCATGAATCATGAATTGAATCATGAATCATGAATCACAAATCATGAATTGAATCATGAATCACAAATCATGAATCGAATCATGAACCATGAATCGAATCATGAACCATGAATCGAATCATGAACCATGAATCATGAATTTAATCATGAATCATGAATCATGAATTGAGTCATGAATCAGGAGTCGAATCATGAATCATAAATCATGAATTGAATCATGAATCTTGAATCATTAATCAAATCATAAATCATAAATAGAATCATGAATCACAAATCATGAATTGAATCATGAATTGAATCATAAATTGAATCATGAATAAAAGTATCGAATTATGAATCATGAATCATGAATTGAATCATGAATCATGAATTGAATAATGAATTGAATCATGAATCATGAATTGAATCATGAATCATGAATTATGAAATGAATCATGAATCATGAATCGAATCATGAATCATGAATCATGAATCGAATCATGAATCATGAATCATGAATTTAATCCTAAATCATGAAATGAATCATGATATGAATCATGAATTGAATCATGAATCATGAATCGAATCATGAATTATGAACTGAATCATGAATCATGAATTGAATCATGAATCATGAATTGAATCATGAATCATGATTCGAATCACGAATCATGAATCATGAATTGAATCATGAATCATGAATTGAATCATGAATCATGAATCGAATCATTAATCATGAATTATTAATTGAATCATGAATCATGAATTGAATCATGAATCATGTAATGAATCATGAATTGAATCATGAATTGAATCATGAATTAAATCATGAAATGAATCATGAATAATGAATTATGAAATGAATCATGAATCATAAATTGAATCATGAATCATGAATTGAATCATGAATTGAATCGTGAATCATGAGTCGAATCATGAATTAAATCATGAATCATGAATTGAATCATGAATCATGAGTCGAATCATGAATTGGATCATGAATTGAATCATGAATCACAAATCATGAATCGAATCATGAACCATGAATCGAATCATGAACCATGAATCGAATCATGAACCATGAATCATGAATTTAATCATGAATCATGAATTGAATCATGAATCAGGAGTCGAATCATGAATCATAAATCATGAATTGAATCATGAATCTTGAATCATTAATCAAATCATAAATCATGAATTGAATCATAAATTGAATCATGAATAAAAGTATCGAATTATGAATCTTGAATGGAATCATGAATTATGAATCTTGAATCATGAATGGAATCATGAATCATGAATTGAATCATGAATTGAATCATGAATCATGAATTGAATCATGAATTGAATCATGAATCATGAATTGAATCATGAATTGAATCATGAATCGAATCATGAATCATGAATCGAATCATGAATCATGAATCGAATCATGAATCGAATCATGAATCATGAATCGAATCATGAATCGAATCATGAATCATGATTCATAAATTGAATCATGAATCGAATCATGAATCATGATTCATAAATTGAATCATGAATTGAATCATGAATCATGAATTATGAATGAATCATGAATCATGAATTTAAACATGAATGATGAATTGAATCATGAGTCGAATCATGAATTAAATCATGAATCATGAATCATGAATTGAATCATGAATCATGAGTCGAATCATGAATTGAATCATGAATCACAAATCATGAATTGAATCATGAACCATGAATCGAATCATGAACCATGAATCGAATCATGAACCCTGAATCGAATCATGAACCATGAATCGAATCATGAACCATGAATTTAATCATGAATCATGAATCATGAATTGAATCATGAATCATAAATCATTAATTGAGTCATGAATCTTAAATCATTAATCAAATCATAAATCAAATAGAATCATGAATCACAAATCATGAATTGAATCATGAATTGAATCATAAATTGAATCATGAATAAAAGTGTCGAATTATGAATCATGAATCATGAATTGAATCATGAATCATGAATTGAATCATGAATTGAATCATGAATCATGAATTGAATCATGAATCGAATCATGAATCATGAATCGAATCATGAATCATGAATTGAATCATGATTCATAAATTGAATCATGAATTGAATCATGAATCATGAATTATGAATGAATCATGAAACATGAATTTAAACATGAATGATGAATTGAATCATGAATTGAATCATGAATTGAATCATGAATCATGAATTGAAGCATGAATCTTGAATCACGAATTGAATCATGAATCATAAATCATAAATTGAATCATGAATCATAAATCATGAATCATGAATTGAATCATGAATCATGAATTGAATCATGAATTATTAAATGAATCATGAATCATGAATTAAATCATGAATCATGAATTGAATCATGAATTGACTCATGAATCATGAGTCGAATCATGAATCTTGAATTGAATCATGAATCACGAATCATAAATTGAATCATGAATCACGAATCATGAATTGAATCATGAGTCGAATCATGAATCATGAATTGAATCATGAATTGAATCATGAATTGAATCATGAATCACGAATCATGAATTGAATCATGAATTGAATCATGAATCACAAATCATGAATAGAATCAGAAATCATGAATAGAATCATGAATCACGAATTGAATTATGAATTGAATCATGAATCATGAATCATTAATTGAATCATGAATCATGAGTCAAATCATGAATCTTGAATCATGAATCGAATCATGAATCATGAATTGAATCATGAATCGAATTATGAATCGAATCATGAATCATCAATCATGAATTGAATCATGAATCGAATCATGAATCATGAATCATGAATTGAATCATGAATCATGAATTGAATCATGAATCATGAATCATTAATCAAATCATGAATCATGAATCGAATCATGAATCGAATCATGAATCATGAATTTAATCCTAAATCATGAAATGAATCATGATATGAATCATGAAATGAATCACGAATCATGAATTGAATCATTAATCACAAATCATAAATTGAATCATGAATCATGAATTGAATCATGAATTGAATCATGAAATATGAATCGAATCATGAATCATGAATCATAAATCGAATCATGAATCATGAATTAAATCATGAGATGAATCATGAATTATGAAATTAATCATGAATCATAAATTGAATCATGAATCATGAATTAAATCATGAATCATGAATCATGAATTGAATCATGAATCATGAGTCGAATCATGAATTGAATCATGAATCACAAATCATGAATTGAATCATGAATCACAAATCATGAATAGAATCATGAACCATGAATCGAATCATGAACCATGATTTGAATCATGAACCATGAATCGAATCATGAACCATGAATCATGAATTTAATCATGAATCATGAATTGAATCATGAATCTTAAATCATTAATCAAATCATAAATCATAAATAGAATCATGAATCACAAATCATGAATTGAATCATGAATTGAATCATAAATTGAATCATGAATAAAAGTATCGAATTATGAATCATGAATCATGAATTGAATCATGAATCATGAATTGAATCATGAATCATGAATTGAATCATGAATCATGAATCTTGAATCATTAATCAAATCACAAATCATAAATAGAATCATGAATCACAAATCATGAATTGAATCATGAATCATGAATTGAATCATGAATCGAATCATGAATCATGAATCGAATCATGAATCATGAATCGAATCATGAATCATGAATCGAATCATGAATCATGAATCGAATCATGAATCATGAATCGAATCATGAATCATGATTCATAAATTGAATCATGAATTGAATCATGAATCATGAATTATGAATGAATCATGAATCATGAATTTAAACATGAATGATGAATTGAATCTTGAATTGAATCATGAATTGAATCATGAATTGAATCATGAATCATGAATTGAAGCATGAATCATAAATCGAATCATGAATTAAATCATGAATCATGAATTGAATCATGAATCACAAATCATGAATTGAATCATGAATCATGAATCGAATCATGAATCATGAATCGAATCATGAACCATGAATCGAATCATGAACCATGAATCGAATCATGAACCATGAATCGAATCATGAACCATGAATCGAATCATGAATCTTGAATTATTAATGAAATCATAAATCATAAATAGAATCATGAATCACAAATAATGAATTGAATTATGAATTGAATCATAAATTGAATCATGAATAAAAGTATTGAATTATGAATCATGAATCATGAATTGAATCATGAATCATGAATTGAATCATGAATTGAATCATGAATTGAATCATGAATTGAATCATGAATCATGAATTGAATCATGAATTGAATCATGAATCATGAATTGAATCATGAATTGAATCATGAATCATGAATTGAATCATGAATCATGAATCGAATCATGAATCGAATCATGAATCGAATCATGAATCATGAATCATAAATTGAATCATGAATCATGAATTGAAACATGAATCATGAATTGAATCATGAATCATAATTTATGAAATGAATCATGAATCATAAATTGAATCATGAATCATGAATCATAAATTGAATCATGAATCATAATTCATGAATCATGAATTGAATCATGAATCATGAATCATGAATTGAATCATGAATCATGAATTGAATCATGAATCATGAATTATGAAATGAATCATGAATCATGAATTAAATCATGAATCATGAATTGACTCATGAATCATAAGTCGAATCATGAATTGAATCATGAATCACGAATCATGAATTGAATCATGAATCATGAATTGAATCATGAATCACAAATCATTAGTTGAATCATGAATCATGAATTGAATCATGAATCATGAATTATGAAATGAATCATGGATCATTAATTGAATCATGAATCATAAGTCGAATCATGAATCTTGAATCATGAATCGAATCATGAATAATGAATTGAATCACGAATCACAAATCATAAATCGAATCATGAATCATGAATTGAATCATGAATCGAATCATGAATCATCAATCATGAATTGAATCATGAATCATGATTCATAAATTGAATCATGAATTGAATCATGAATCATGAATTATGAATGAATCATGAATTTAAACATGAATGATGAATTGAATCATGAGTCGAATCATGAATCATGATTCATAAATTGAATCATGAATTGAATCATGAATCATGAATTATGAATGAATCATGAATCATGAATTTAAACATGAATGATGAATTGAATCATGAGTCGAATCATGAATTAAATCATGAATCATGAATCATGAATTGAATCATGAATCATGAGTCGAATCATGAATTGAATCATGAATCACAAATCATGAATTGAATCATGAATCACAAATCATGAATCGAATCATGAACCATGAATCGAATCATGAACCATGAATCGAATCATGAACCATGAATCGAATCATGAACCATGAACCATGAATCGAATCATGAACCATGAATTTAATCATGAATCACAAATCATGAATTGAATCATGAATTGAATCATGAATTATTAAATGAATCATGAATCATGAATTAAATCATGAATCATGAATTGAATCATGAATCATGAATTGAATCATGAATCATGATTCATAAATTGAATCATGAATTGAATCATGAATCATGAATTATGAATGAATCATGAATTTAAACATGAATGATGAATTGAATCATGAGTCGAATCATGAATCATGATTCATAAATTGAATCATGAATTGAATCATGAATCATGAATTATGAATGAATCATGAATCATGAATTTAAACATGAATGATGAATTGAATCATGAGTCGAATCATGAATTAAATCATGAATCATGAATCATGAATTGAATCATGAATCATGAGTCGAATCATGAATTGAATCATGAATCAAAAATCATGAATTGAATCATGAATCACAAATCATGAATCGAATCATGAACCATGAATCGAATCATGAACCATGAATCGAATCATGAACCATGAATCGAATCATGAACCATGAACCATGAATCGAATCATGAACCATGAATTTAATCATGAATCACGAATTGAATCATGAATCACGAATCATGAATTGAATCATGAATCACAAATCATGAATAGAATCATGAATCACGAATTGAATAATGAATTGAATCATGTATCATGAATCATTAATTGAATCATGAATCATGAGTCGAATCATGAATCTTGAATCATGAATCGAATCCTGAATAATGAATTGAATCACGAATCATAAATCATGAATCGAATCATGAATCATGAATTGAATCATGAATCGAATTATGAATCGAATCATGAATCATCAATCATGAATTGAATCATGAATTGAATCATGAATCGAATCATGAATTGAATCATGAATCATTAATCAAATCATGAATCATGAATCGAATCATGAATCGAATCATGAATCATGAATTTAATCCTAAATCATGAAATGAATCATGATATGAATCATGAAATGAATCACGAATCATGAATTGAATCATTAATCACAAATCATAAATTGAATCATGAATCGAATCATGAATTGAATCATGAAATATGAATCGAATCATGAATCATGAATCATAAATCGAATCATGAATCATGAATTAAATCATGAAATGAATCATGAATAATGAATTATGAAATGAATCATGAATCATAAATTGAATCATGAATCATGAATTGAATCATGAATCATGAATCATGAATCATGAATCATGAGTCGAATCATGAATTAAATCATGAATTGAATCATGAATCATGAGTCGAATCATGAATCGAATCATGAACCACAAATCATGAATCGAATCATGAACCATGAATCGAATCATGAACCATGAATCGAATCATGAACCATGAATCGAATCATGAACCAATAATCGAATCATGAACCATGAATCATGAATTTAATCATGAATCATGAATTGAATCATGAATCTTGAATCATTAATCAAATCATAAATCATAAATAGAATCATGAATCACAAATCATGAATTGAATCATGAATTGAATCATAAATTGAATCATGAATAAAAGTATCGAATTATGAATCATGAATTAAATCATGAATCACAAATCATGAATTAAATCATGAATCACAAATCATGAATTGAATCATGAACCATGAATCGAATCATGAACCATGAATCGAATCATGAACCATGAATCGAATCATGAACCATGAATCGAATCATGAACCATGAATCGAATCATGAACCATGAATCATGAATTTAATCATGAATCATGAATTGAATCATGAATCAGGAGTCGAATCATGAATCATAAATCATGAATTGAATCATGAATCTTGAATCATTAATGAAATCATAAATCATAAATAGAATCATGAATCACAAATCATGAATTGAATCATGAATTGAATCATGAATAAAAGTATTGAATTATGAATCATGAATTGAATCATGAATCATGAATTGAATCATGAATTGAGCCATGAATCATGAATTGAATCATGAATTGAATCATAAATTGAATCATGAATCATGAATTGAATCATGAATCATGAATCGAATCATGAATCATGAATCATAAATTGAATCATGAATCATGAATCATAAATTGAATCATGAATCATGAATTGAATCATGAATTGAATCATGAATTGAATCATAAATTGAATATTGAATCATAAATTGAATCATGAATCATGTATTGAATCATGAATTGAATCATGAATCATGAATTGAATCATGAATTGAATCATGAATCATGAATCGAATCATGAATCGAATCATGAATCATGAATCGAATCATGAATCATGAATCGAATCATGAATCATGAATCATTAATTGAATCATGAATTATGAATGAATCATGAATCATGAATTGAAACATGAATCTTGAATCACGAATCGAATCATGAATTGAATCATGAATTGAAGCATGAATCTTGAATCATGAATCATGAATTATGAAATGAATCATGAATCATAAATTGAATCATGAATCATGAATCATAAATTGAATCATGAATCATGAATCATGAATTGAATCATGAATCATGAATTGAATCATGAATCATGAATCATGAATTGAATCATGAATCACGAATTATGAAATGAATCATGAATCATAAATTGAATCATGAATCATGAATCATAAATTGAATCATGAATCATGAATCATGAATTGAATCATGAATCATAAATTGAATCATGAATCATGAATCATGAATTGAATCATGAATCATGAATTGAATCATGAATCATGAATTATGAAATGAATCATGAATTATGAAATGAATCATGAATCATGAATTAAATCATGAATCATGAATTGAATCATGAATCACGAATCATGAATTGAATCATGAATCACAAATCATGAATTGAATCATGAATCATGAATTGAATCATGAATCACGAATCATGAATTGAATCATGAATCACAAATCATTAGTTGAATCATGAATCATGAATTGAATCATGAATCATGAATTATGAAATGAATCATGAATCATTAATTGAATCATGAATCATAAGTCGAATCATGAATCTTGAATCATGAATCTTGAATCATGAATAATGAATTGAATCACGAATCACAAATCATGAATCGAATCATGAATCATGAATTGAATCATGAATCGAATCATGAATCGAATTATGAATCGAATCATGAATCATAAATTGAATCATGAATTGAATCATGAATCATGAATTATGAATGAATCATGAATCATGAATTGAATCATGAATCACAAATCATTAGTTGAATCATGAATCATGAATTGAATCATGAATCATGAATTATGAAATGAAAAATGAATCATTAATTGAATCATGAATCATGAATTGAATCACGAATCACAAATCATGAATCGAATCATGAATCATGAATTGAATCATGAATCGAATCATGAATCGAATCATGAATCATCAATCATGAATTGAATCATGAATCATGAATTATGAAATGAATCATGAATCATGAATCGAATCATGAATCATGAATCATGAATTTAATCCTAAATCATGAAATGAATCATGATATGAATCATGAAATGAATCATGAATCATGAATTGAATCATGAATCATGAATTGAATCATGAATCGAATCATGAATTGAATCATGAATCATGATTCGAATCACGAATCATGAATCATGAATTGAATCATGAATCATGAATTGAATCATGAATCATGGATTGAATCATGAATCATGAATCGAATCATGAATCATGAATTATTAATTGAATCATGAATCATGAATTGAATCATAAATTGAATCATGAATAAAAGTGTCGAATTATGAATCATGAATCATGAATTGAATCATGAATCATGAATTGAATCATGAATTGAATCATGAATCATGAATTGAATCATGAATCGAATCATGAATCATGAATCGAATCATGAATCATGAATTGAATCATGATTCATAAATTGAATCATGAATTGAATCATGAATCATGAATTATGAATGAATCATGAAACATGAATTTAAACATGAATGATGAATTGAATCATGAATTGAATCATGAATTGAATCATGAATCATGAATTGAAGCATGAATCTTGAATCACGAATTGAATCATGAATCATAAATCATAAATTGAATCATGAATCATAAATCATGAATCATGAATTGAATCATGAATCATGAATTGAATCATGAATTATTAAATGAATCATGAATCATGAATTAAATCATGAATCATGAATTGAATCATGAATTGACTCATGAATCATGAGTCGAATCATGAATCTTGAATTGAATCATGAATCACGAATCATAAATTGAATCATGAATCACGAATCATGAATTGAATCATGAGTCGAATCATGAATCATGAATTGAATCATGAATTGAATCATGAATTGAATCATGAATCACGAATCATGAATTGAATCATGAATTGAATCATGAATCACAAATCATGAATAGAATCAGAAATCATGAATAGAATCATGAATCACGAATTGAATTATGAATTGAATCATGAATCATGAATCATTAATTGAATCATGAATCATGAGTCAAATCATGAATCTTGAATCATGAATCGAATCATGAATCATGAATTGAATCATGAATCGAATTATGAATCGAATCATGAATCATCAATCATGAATTGAATCATGAATCGAATCATGAATCATGAATCATGAATTGAATCATGAATCATGAATTGAATCATGAATCATGAATCATTAATCAAATCATGAATCATGAATCGAATCATGAATCGAATCATGAATCATGAATTTAATCCTAAATCATGAAATGAATCATGATATGAATCATGAAATGAATCACGAATCATGAATTGAATCATTAATCACAAATCATAAATTGAATCATGAATCATGAATTGAATCATGAATTGAATCATGAAATATGAATCGAATCATGAATCATGAATCATAAATCGAATCATGAATCATGAATTAAATCATGAGATGAATCATGAATTATGAAATTAATCATGAATCATAAATTGAATCATGAATCATGAATTAAATCATGAATCATGAATCATGAATTGAATCATGAATCATGAGTCGAATCATGAATTGAATCATGAATCACAAATCATGAATTGAATCATGAATCACAAATCATGAATAGAATCATGAACCATGAATCGAATCATGAACCATGATTTGAATCATGAACCATGAATCGAATCATGAACCATGAATCATGAATTTAATCATGAATCATGAATTGAATCATGAATCTTAAATCATTAATCAAATCATAAATCATAAATAGAATCATGAATCACAAATCATGAATTGAATCATGAATTGAATCATAAATTGAATCATGAATAAAAGTATCGAATTATGAATCATGAATCATGAATTGAATCATGAATCATGAATTGAATCATGAATCATGAATTGAATCATGAATCATGAATCTTGAATCATTAATCAAATCACAAATCATAAATAGAATCATGAATCACAAATCATGAATTGAATCATGAATCATGAATTGAATCATGAATCGAATCATGAATCATGAATCGAATCATGAATCATGAATCGAATCATGAATCATGAATCGAATCATGAATCATGAATCGAATCATGAATCATGAATCGAATCATGAATCATGATTCATAAATTGAATCATGAATTGAATCATGAATCATGAATTATGAATGAATCATGAATCATGAATTTAAACATGAATGATGAATTGAATCTTGAATTGAATCATGAATTGAATCATGAATTGAATCATGAATCATGAATTGAAGCATGAATCATAAATCGAATCATGAATTAAATCATGAATCATGAATTGAATCATGAATCACAAATCATGAATTGAATCATGAATCATGAATCGAATCATGAATCATGAATCGAATCATGAACCATGAATCGAATCATGAACCATGAATCGAATCATGAACCATGAATCGAATCATGAACCATGAATCGAATCATGAATCTTGAATTATTAATGAAATCATAAATCATAAATAGAATCATGAATCACAAATAATGAATTGAATTATGAATTGAATCATAAATTGAATCATGAATAAAAGTATTGAATTATGAATCATGAATCATGAATTGAATCATGAATCATGAATTGAATCATGAATTGAATCATGAATTGAATCATGAATTGAATCATGAATCATGAATTGAATCATGAATTGAATCATGAATCATGAATTGAATCATGAATTGAATCATGAATCATGAATTGAATCATGAATCATGAATCGAATCATGAATCGAATCATGAATCGAATCATGAATCATGAATCATAAATTGAATCATGAATCATGAATTGAAACATGAATCATGAATTGAATCATGAATCATAATTTATGAAATGAATCATGAATCATAAATTGAATCATGAATCATGAATCATAAATTGAATCATGAATCATAATTCATGAATCATGAATTGAATCATGAATCATGAATCATGAATTGAATCATGAATCATGAATTGAATCATGAATCATGAATTATGAAATGAATCATGAATCATGAATTAAATCATGAATCATGAATTGACTCATGAATCATAAGTCGAATCATGAATTGAATCATGAATCACGAATCATGAATTGAATCATGAATCATGAATTGAATCATGAATCACAAATCATTAGTTGAATCATGAATCATGAATTGAATCATGAATCATGAATTATGAAATGAATCATGGATCATTAATTGAATCATGAATCATAAGTCGAATCATGAATCTTGAATCATGAATCGAATCATGAATAATGAATTGAATCACGAATCACAAATCATAAATCGAATCATGAATCATGAATTGAATCATGAATCGAATCATGAATCATCAATCATGAATTGAATCATGAATCATGATTCATAAATTGAATCATGAATTGAATCATGAATCATGAATTATGAATGAATCATGAATTTAAACATGAATGATGAATTGAATCATGAGTCGAATCATGAATCATGATTCATAAATTGAATCATGAATTGAATCATGAATCATGAATTATGAATGAATCATGAATCATGAATTTAAACATGAATGATGAATTGAATCATGAGTCGAATCATGAATTAAATCATGAATCATGAATCATGAATTGAATCATGAATCATGAGTCGAATCATGAATTGAATCATGAATCACAAATCATGAATTGAATCATGAATCACAAATCATGAATCGAATCATGAACCATGAATCGAATCATGAACCATGAATCGAATCATGAACCATGAATCGAATCATGAACCATGAACCATGAATCGAATCATGAACCATGAATTTAATCATGAATCACAAATCATGAATTGAATCATGAATTGAATCATGAATTATTAAATGAATCATGAATCATGAATTAAATCATGAATCATGAATTGAATCATGAATCATGAATTGAATCATGAATCATGATTCATAAATTGAATCATGAATTGAATCATGAATCATGAATTATGAATGAATCATGAATTTAAACATGAATGATGAATTGAATCATGAGTCGAATCATGAATCATGATTCATAAATTGAATCATGAATTGAATCATGAATCATGAATTATGAATGAATCATGAATCATGAATTTAAACATGAATGATGAATTGAATCATGAGTCGAATCATGAATTAAATCATGAATCATGAATCATGAATTGAATCATGAATCATGAGTCGAATCATGAATTGAATCATGAATCAAAAATCATGAATTGAATCATGAATCACAAATCATGAATCGAATCATGAACCATGAATCGAATCATGAACCATGAATCGAATCATGAACCATGAATCGAATCATGAACCATGAACCATGAATCGAATCATGAACCATGAATTTAATCATGAATCACGAATTGAATCATGAATCACGAATCATGAATTGAATCATGAATCACAAATCATGAATAGAATCATGAATCACGAATTGAATAATGAATTGAATCATGTATCATGAATCATTAATTGAATCATGAATCATGAGTCGAATCATGAATCTTGAATCATGAATCGAATCCTGAATAATGAATTGAATCACGAATCATAAATCATGAATCGAATCATGAATCATGAATTGAATCATGAATCGAATTATGAATCGAATCATGAATCATCAATCATGAATTGAATCATGAATTGAATCATGAATCGAATCATGAATTGAATCATGAATCATTAATCAAATCATGAATCATGAATCGAATCATGAATCGAATCATGAATCATGAATTTAATCCTAAATCATGAAATGAATCATGATATGAATCATGAAATGAATCACGAATCATGAATTGAATCATTAATCACAAATCATAAATTGAATCATGAATCGAATCATGAATTGAATCATGAAATATGAATCGAATCATGAATCATGAATCATAAATCGAATCATGAATCATGAATTAAATCATGAAATGAATCATGAATAATGAATTATGAAATGAATCATGAATCATAAATTGAATCATGAATCATGAATTGAATCATGAATCATGAATCATGAATCATGAATCATGAGTCGAATCATGAATTAAATCATGAATTGAATCATGAATCATGAGTCGAATCATGAATCGAATCATGAACCACAAATCATGAATCGAATCATGAACCATGAATCGAATCATGAACCATGAATCGAATCATGAACCATGAATCGAATCATGAACCAATAATCGAATCATGAACCATGAATCATGAATTTAATCATGAATCATGAATTGAATCATGAATCTTGAATCATTAATCAAATCATAAATCATAAATAGAATCATGAATCACAAATCATGAATTGAATCATGAATTGAATCATAAATTGAATCATGAATAAAAGTATCGAATTATGAATCATGAATTAAATCATGAATCACAAATCATGAATTAAATCATGAATCACAAATCATGAATTGAATCATGAACCATGAATCGAATCATGAACCATGAATCGAATCATGAACCATGAATCGAATCATGAACCATGAATCGAATCATGAACCATGAATCGAATCATGAACCATGAATCATGAATTTAATCATGAATCATGAATTGAATCATGAATCAGGAGTCGAATCATGAATCATAAATCATGAATTGAATCATGAATCTTGAATCATTAATGAAATCATAAATCATAAATAGAATCATGAATCACAAATCATGAATTGAATCATGAATTGAATCATGAATAAAAGTATTGAATTATGAATCATGAATTGAATCATGAATCATGAATTGAATCATGAATTGAGCCATGAATCATGAATTGAATCATGAATTGAATCATAAATTGAATCATGAATCATGAATTGAATCATGAATCATGAATCGAATCATGAATCATGAATCATAAATTGAATCATGAATCATGAATCATAAATTGAATCATGAATCATGAATTGAATCATGAATTGAATCATGAATTGAATCATAAATTGAATATTGAATCATAAATTGAATCATGAATCATGTATTGAATCATGAATTGAATCATGAATCATGAATTGAATCATGAATTGAATCATGAATCATGAATCGAATCATGAATCGAATCATGAATCATGAATCGAATCATGAATCATGAATCGAATCATGAATCATGAATCATTAATTGAATCATGAATTATGAATGAATCATGAATCATGAATTGAAACATGAATCTTGAATCACGAATCGAATCATGAATTGAATCATGAATTGAAGCATGAATCTTGAATCATGAATCATGAATTATGAAATGAATCATGAATCATAAATTGAATCATGAATCATGAATCATAAATTGAATCATGAATCATGAATCATGAATTGAATCATGAATCATGAATTGAATCATGAATCATGAATCATGAATTGAATCATGAATCACGAATTATGAAATGAATCATGAATCATAAATTGAATCATGAATCATGAATCATAAATTGAATCATGAATCATGAATCATGAATTGAATCATGAATCATAAATTGAATCATGAATCATGAATCATGAATTGAATCATGAATCATGAATTGAATCATGAATCATGAATTATGAAATGAATCATGAATTATGAAATGAATCATGAATCATGAATTAAATCATGAATCATGAATTGAATCATGAATCACGAATCATGAATTGAATCATGAATCACAAATCATGAATTGAATCATGAATCATGAATTGAATCATGAATCACGAATCATGAATTGAATCATGAATCACAAATCATTAGTTGAATCATGAATCATGAATTGAATCATGAATCATGAATTATGAAATGAATCATGAATCATTAATTGAATCATGAATCATAAGTCGAATCATGAATCTTGAATCATGAATCTTGAATCATGAATAATGAATTGAATCACGAATCACAAATCATGAATCGAATCATGAATCATGAATTGAATCATGAATCGAATCATGAATCGAATTATGAATCGAATCATGAATCATAAATTGAATCATGAATTGAATCATGAATCATGAATTATGAATGAATCATGAATCATGAATTGAATCATGAATCACAAATCATTAGTTGAATCATGAATCATGAATTGAATCATGAATCATGAATTATGAAATGAAAAATGAATCATTAATTGAATCATGAATCATGAATTGAATCACGAATCACAAATCATGAATCGAATCATGAATCATGAATTGAATCATGAATCGAATCATGAATCGAATCATGAATCATCAATCATGAATTGAATCATGAATCATGAATTATGAAATGAATCATGAATCATGAATCGAATCATGAATCATGAATCATGAATTTAATCCTAAATCATGAAATGAATCATGATATGAATCATGAAATGAATCATGAATCATGAATTGAATCATGAATCATGAATTGAATCATGAATCGAATCATGAATTGAATCATGAATCATGATTCGAATCACGAATCATGAATCATGAATTGAATCATGAATCATGAATTGAATCATGAATCATGGATTGAATCATGAATCATGAATCGAATCATGAATCATGAATTATTAATTGAATCATGAATCATGAATTGAATCATGAATCATGAATTGAATCATGAATCATGAATTGAATCATGAATTGAATCATGAATCATGAATTAAATCATGAAATGAATCATGAATAATGAATCATGAATCATAATTCATGAATTATTAATTGAATCATGAATCATGAATTGAATCATGAATCATGTAATGAATCATGAATTGAATCATGAATTGAATCATGAATCATGAATTAAATCATGAAATGAATCATGAATAATGAATCATGAATCATAATTCATGAATGATGAATTGAATCATGAATCATAATTCATGAATCATGAATTGAATCATGAATCATGAATCATGAATTGAATCATGAGTCGAATCATGAATTAAATCATGAATCATGAATCATGAATTGAATCATGAATCATGAGTCGAATCATGAATTGAATCATGAATCACAAATCATGAATTGAATCATGAATCACAAATCATGAATCGAATCATGAACCATGAATCGAATCATGAACCATGAATCGAATCATGAACCATGAATCGAATCATGAACCATGAATCGAATCATGAACCATGAATCATGAATTTAATCATGAATCATGAATCATGAATTGAATCATGAATCAGGAGTCGAATCATGAATCATAAATCATGAATTGAATCATGAATCTTGAATCATTAATCAAATCATAAATCATAAATAGAATCATGAATCACAAATCATGAATTGAATCATGAATTGAATCATGAATCATGAATTGAATCATGAATTGAATCATGAATCATGAATTGAATCATGAATCATGAATTGAATCATGAATCATGAATTGAATCATGAATTGAATCATGAATCATGAATTGAATCATGAATCGAATCATGAATCGAATCATGAATCGAATCATGATTCATAAATTGAATCATGATTCATAAATTGAATCATGATTCATAAATTGAATCATGAATCGAATCATGAATTGAATCATAAATTGAATCATGAATCATGAATTGAATCATGAATTGAATCATGAATTGAATCATGAATCATGAATTGAATCATGAATCATGAATTGAATCATGAATCATGAATCGAATCATGAATCGAATCATGAATCATGAATCGAATCATGAATCATGAATCGAATCATGAATCATGAATCATTAATTGAATCATGAATTATGAATGAATCATGAATCATGAATTGAAACATGAATCTTGAATCACGAATCGAATCATGAATTGAATCATGAATTGAAGCATGAATCTTGAATCATGAATCATGAATTATGAAATGAATCATGAATCATAAATTGAATCATGAATCATGAATCATAAATTGAATCATGAATCATGAATCATGAATTGAATCATGAATCATGAATTGAATCATGAATCATGAATCATGAATTGAATCATGAATCATGAATTATGAAATGAATCATGAATCATAAATTGAATCATGAATCATGAATCATAAATTGAATCATGAATCATGAATTGAATCATGAATCATAAATTGAATCATGAATCATGAATTATGAAATGAATCATGAATTATGAAATGAATCATGAATCAAATCATGAATCATGAATTGAATCATGAATCACGAATCATGAATTGAATCATGAATCACAAATCATGAATTGAATCATGAATCATGAATTGAATCATGAATCACGAATCATGAATTGAATCATGAATCACAAATCATTAGTTGAATCATGAATCATGAATTGAATCATGAATCATGAATTATGAAATGAATCATGAATCATTAATTGAATCATGAATCATAAGTCGAATCATGAATCTTGAATCATGAATCTTGAATCATGAATAATGAATTGAATCACGAATCACAAATCATGAATCGAATCATGAATCATAAATTGAATCATGAATTGAATCATGAATCATGAATTATGAATGAATCATGAATCATGAATTGAATCATGAATCACAAATCATTAGTTGAATCATGAATCATGAATTGAATCATGAATCATGAATTATGAAATGAAAAATGAATCATTAATTGAATCATGAATCATAAGTCGAATCATGAATCTTGAATCATGAATCGAATCATGAATAATGAATTGAATCACGAATCACAAATCATGAATCGAATCATGAATCATGAATTGAATCATGAATCGAATCATGAATCGAATCATGAATCATCAATCATGAATTGAATCATGAATCATGAATTATGAAATGAATCATGAATCATGAATCGAATCATGAATCATGAATTTAATCCTAAATCATGAAATGAATCATGATATGAATCATGAAATGAATCATGAATCATGAATTGAATCATGAATCATGAATTGAATCATGAATCGAATCATGAATTGAATCATGAATCATGATTCGAATCACGAATCATGAATCATGAATTGAATCATGAATCATGAATTGAATCATGAATCATGGATTGAATCATGAATCATGAATCGAATCATGAATCATGAATTGAATCATGAATCATGAATTGAATCATGAATCATGAATCATGAATCATGAGTCGAATCATGAATTAAATCATGAATTGAATCATGAATCATGAGTCGAATCATGAATCGAATCATGAACCACAAATCATGAATCGAATCATGAACCATGAATCGAATCATGAACCATGAATCGAATCATGAACCATGAATCGAATCATGAACCAATAATCGAATCATGAACCATGAATCATGAATTTAATCATGAATCATGAATTGAATCATGAATCTTGAATCATTAATCAAATCATAAATCATAAATAGAATCATGAATCACAAATCATGAATTGAATCATGAATTGAATCATAAATTGAATCATGAATAAAAGTATCGAATTATGAATCATGAATTGAATCATGAATCATGAATTGAATCATGAATCATGAATTGAATCATGAATTGAATCATGAATCTTGAATCATTAATCAAATCATAAATCATAAATAGAATCATGAATCACAAATCATGAATTGAATCATGAATTGAATCATAAATTGAATCATGAATAAAAGTATCGAATTATGAATCATGAATTGAATCATGAATTGAATCATGAATTGAATCATGAATCGAATCATGAATTGAATCATGAATCATGAATTGAATCATGAATCATGAGTCGAATCATGAATTGAATCATGAATCATGAGTCGAATCATGAATTAAATCATGAATCACAAATCATGAATTGAATCATGAACCATGAATCGAATCATGAACCATGAATCGAATCATGAACCATGAATCGAATCATGAACCATGAATCGAATCATGAACCATGAATCGAATCATGAACCATGAATCATGAATTTAATCATGAATCATGAATTGAATCATGAATCAGGAGTCGAATCATGAATCATAAATCATGAATTGAATCATGAATCTTGAATCATTAATGAAATCATAAATCATAAATAGAATCATGAATCACAAATCATGAATTGAATCATGAATTGAATCATGAATAAAAGTATTGAATTATGAATCATGAATTGAATCATGAATCATGAATTGAATCATGAATTGAGCCATGAATCATGAATTGAATCATGAATTGAATCATAAATTGAATCATGAATCATGAATTGAATCATGAATCATGAATTGAATCATGAATCATGAATCATAAATTGAATCATGAATCATGAATCATAAATTGAATCATGAATCATGAATTGAATCATGAATTGAATCATGAATTGAATCATAAATTGAATATTGAATCATAAATTGAATCATGAATCATGTATTGAATCATGAATTGAATCATGAATCATGAATTGAATCATGAATTGAATCATGAATCATGAATCGAATCATGAATCGAATCATGAATCATGAATCGAATCATGAATCATGAATCGAATCATGAATCATGAATCATTAATTGAATCATGAATTATGAATGAATCATGAATCATGAATTGAAACATGAATCTTGAATCACGAATCGAATCATGAATTGAATCATGAATTGAAGCATGAATCTTGAATCATGAATCATGAATTATGAAATGAATCATGAATCATAAATTGAATCATGAATCATGAATCATAAATTGAATCATGAATCATGAATCATGAATTGAATCATGAATCATGAATTGAATCATGAATCATGAATCATGAATTGAATCATGAATCATGAATTATGAAATGAATCATGAATCATAAATTGAATCATGAATCATGAATCATAAATTGAATCATGAATCATGAATCATGAATTGAATCATGAATCATAAATTGAATCATGAATCATGAATCATGAATTGAATCATGAATCATGAATTGAATCATGAATCATGAATTATGAAATGAATCATGAATTATGAAATGAATCATGAATCATGAATTAAATCATGAATCATGAATTGAATCATGAATCACGAATCATGAATTGAATCATGAATCACAAATCATGAATTGAATCATGAATCATGAATTGAATCATGAATCACGAATCATGAATTGAATCATGAATCACAAATCATTAGTTGAATCATGAATCATGAATTGAATCATGAATCATGAATTATGAAATGAATCATGAATCATTAATTGAATCATGAATCATAAGTCGAATCATGAATCTTGAATCATGAATCTTGAATCATGAATAATGAATTGAATCACGAATCACAAATCATGAATCGAATCATGAATCATGAATTGAATCATGAATCGAATCATGAATCGAATTATGAATCGAATCATGAATCATAAATTGAATCATGAATTGAATCATGAATCATGAATTATGAATGAATCATGAATCATGAATTGAATCATGAATCACAAATCATTAGTTGAATCATGAATCATGAATTGAATCATGAATCATGAATTATGAAATGAAAAATGAATCATTAATTGAATCATGAATCATGAATTGAATCACGAATCACAAATCATGAATCGAATCATGAATCATGAATTGAATCATGAATCGAATCATGAATCGAATCATGAATCATCAATCATGAATTGAATCATGAATCATGAATTATGAAATGAATCATGAATCATGAATCGAATCATGAATCATGAATCATGAATTTAATCCTAAATCATGAAATGAATCATGATATGAATCATGAAATGAATCATGAATCATGAATTGAATCATGAATCATGAATTGAATCATGAATCGAATCATGAATTGAATCATGAATCATGATTCGAATCACGAATCATGAATCATGAATTGAATCATGAATCATGAATTGAATCATGAATCATGGATTGAATCATGAATCATGAATCGAATCATGAATCATGAATTATTAATTGAATCATGAATCATGAATTGAATCATGAATCATGAATTGAATCATGAATCATGAATTGAATCATGAATTGAATCATGAATCATGAATTAAATCATGAAATGAATCATGAATAATGAATCATGAATCATAATTCATGAATTATTAATTGAATCATGAATCATGAATTGAATCATGAATCATGTAATGAATCATGAATTGAATCATGAATTGAATCATGAATCATGAATTAAATCATGAAATGAATCATGAATAATGAATCATGAATCATAATTCATGAATGATGAATTGAATCATGAATCATAATTCATGAATCATGAATTGAATCATGAATCATGAATCATGAATTGAATCATGAGTCGAATCATGAATTAAATCATGAATCATGAATTGAATCATGAATCATGAGTCGAATCATGAATTGAATCATGAATCACAAATCATGAATTGAATCATGAATCACAAATCATGAATCGAATCATGAACCATGAATCGAATCATGAACCATGAATCGAATCATGAACCATGAATCATGAATTTAATCATGAATCATGAATCATGAATTGAATCATGAATCAGGAGTCGAATCATGAATCATAAATCATGAATTGAATCATGAATCTTGAATCATTAATCAAATCATAAATCATAAATAGAATCATGAATCACAAATCATGAATTGAATCATGAATTGAATCATGAATCATGAATTGAATCATGAATTGAATCATGAATCATGAATTGAATCATGAATCATGAATTGAATCATGAATCATGAATTGAATCATGAATTGAATCATGAATCATGAATTGAATCATGAATCGAATCATGAATCGAATCATGAATCGAATCATGATTCATAAATTGAATCATGATTCATAAATTGAATCATGATTCATAAATTGAATCATGAATCGAATCATGAATTGAATCATAAATTGAATCATGAATCATGAATTGAATCATGAATTGAATCATGAATCATGAATTGAATCATGAATCATGAATTGAATCATGAATCATGAATCGAATCATGAATCGAATCATGAATCATGAATCGAATCATGAATCATGAATCGAATCATGAATCATGAATCATTAATTGAATCATGAATTATGAATGAATCATGAATCATGAATTGAAACATGAATCTTGAATCACGAATCGAATCATGAATTGAATCATGAATTGAAGCATGAATCTTGAATCATGAATCATGAATTATGAAATGAATCATGAATCATAAATTGAATCATGAATCATGAATCATAAATTGAATCATGAATCATGAATCATGAATTGAATCATGAATCATGAATTGAATCATGAATCATGAATCATGAATTGAATCATGAATCATGAATTATGAAATGAATCATGAATCATAAATTGAATCATGAATCATGAATCATAAATTGAATCATGAATCATGAATCATGAATTGAATCATGAATCATAAATTGAATCATGAATCATGAATTATGAAATGAATCATGAATTATGAAATGAATCATGAATCAAATCATGAATCATGAATTGAATCATGAATCACGAATCATGAATTGAATCATGAATCACAAATCATGAATTGAATCATGAATCATGAATTGAATCATGAATCACGAATCATGAATTGAATCATGAATCACAAATCATTAGTTGAATCATGAATCATGAATTGAATCATGAATCATGAATTATGAAATGAATCATGAATCATTAATTGAATCATGAATCATAAGTCGAATCATGAATCTTGAATCATGAATCTTGAATCATGAATAATGAATTGAATCACGAATCACAAATCATGAATCGAATCATGAATCATAAATTGAATCATGAATTGAATCATGAATCATGAATTATGAATGAATCATGAATCATGAATTGAATCATGAATCACAAATCATTAGTTGAATCATGAATCATGAATTGAATCATGAATCATGAATTATGAAATGAAAAATGAATCATTAATTGAATCATGAATCATAAGTCGAATCATGAATCTTGAATCATGAATCGAATCATGAATAATGAATTGAATCACGAATCACAAATCATGAATCGAATCATGAATCATGAATTGAATCATGAATCGAATCATGAATCGAATCATGAATCATCAATCATGAATTGAATCATGAATCATGAATTATGAAATGAATCATGAATCATGAATCGAATCATGAATCATGAATTTAATCCTAAATCATGAAATGAATCATGATATGAATCATGAAATGAATCATGAATCATGAATTGAATCATGAATCATGAATTGAATCATGAATCGAATCATGAATTGAATCATGAATCATGATTCGAATCACGAATCATGAATCATGAATTGAATCATGAATCATGAATTGAATCATGAATCATGGATTGAATCATGAATCATGAATCGAATCATGAATCATGAATTATTAATTGAATCATGAATCATGAATTGAATCATGAATCATGTAATGAATCATGAATTGAATCATGAATTGAATCATGAATCATGAATTAAATCATGAAATGAATCATGAATCATAATTCATGAATTATTAATTGAATCATGAATCATGAATTGAATCATGAATCATGTAATGAATCATGAATTGAATCATGAATTGAATCATGAATCATGAATTAAATCATGAAATGAATCATGAATAATGAATCATGAATCATAATTCATGAATCATGAATTGAATCATGAATCATAATTCATGAATCATGAATTGAATCATGAATCATGAATCATGAATTGAATCATGAGTCGAATCATGAATTAAATCATGAATCATGAATCATGAATTGAATCATGAATCATGAGTCGAATCATGAATTGAATCATGAATCACAAATCATGAATTGAATCATGAATCACAAATCATGAATCGAATCATGAACCATGAATCGAATCATGAACCATGAATCGAATCATGAACCATGAACCGAATCATGAACCATGAATCATGAATTTAATCATGAATCATGAATCATGAATTGAATCATGAATTGAATCATGAATCATGAATTGAATCATGAATTGAATCATGAATCATGAATTGAATCATGAATCATGAATTGAATCATGAATTGAATCATGAATCATGAATTGAATCATGAATCGAATCATGAATCGAATCATGAATCGAATCATGATTCATAAATTGAATCATGATTCATAAATTTAATCATGAATCGAATCATGAATCATGATTCATAAATTGAATCATGAATTGAATCATGAATCATGAATTATGAATGAATCATGAATTTAAACATGAATGATGAATTGAATCATGAGTCGAATCATGAATTAAATCATGAATCATGAGTCGAATCATGAATTGAATCATGAATCACAAATCATGAATCGAATCATGAACCATGAATCGAATCATGAACCATGAATCGAATCATGAACCATGAATCGAATCATGAACCATGAATTTAATCATGAATCATGAATCATGAACTGAATCATGAATCATGAATCATGAATTGAATCATGAATCATGAGTCGAATCATGAATTGAATCATGAATCGAATCATGAACCATGAATCGAATCATGAACCATGAATCGAATCATGAACCATGAATCGAATCATGAACCATGAATTTAATCATGAACCATGAATTTAATCATGAATCATGAATCATGAACTGAATCATGAATCATGAATCATGAATTGAATCATGAATCATGAGTCGAATCATGAATTGAATCATGAATCACAAATCATGAATCGAATCATGAACCATGAATCGAATCATGAACCATGAATCGAATCATGAACCATGAATCGAATCATGAACCATGAATTTAATCATGAATCATGAACCATGAATTTAATCATGAATCATGAATCATGAATCGAATCATGAATCGAATCATGAATCGAATCATGAATCATGATTCATAAATTGAATCATGAATTGAATCATGAATCATGAATTATGAATGAATCATGAATCTAAACATGAATGATGAATTTTATCATGAATTGAATCATGAATCGAATCATGAATCATGAATTGAATCATGAATCATGAATTGAATCATGAATCATGAATTATGAAATGAATCATGAATCATAAATTGAATCATGAATCATGAATCATAAATTGAATCATGAATCATAAATCATGAATCATGAATTGAATCATGAATCATGAATTGAATCATGAATCATGAATTATGAAATGAATCATGAATTATGAAATGAATCATGAATCATGAAGTAAATCATGAATCATGAATTGAATCATGAATTGACTCATGAATCATGAGTCGAATCATGAATCATGAATTGAATCATGAATCACGAATCATGAATTGAATCATGAATCATGAATTATGAAATGAAAAATGAATCATTAATTGAATCATGAATCATAAGTCGAATCATGAATCTTGAATCATGAATCGAATCATGAATAATGAATTGAATCACGAATCACAAATCATGAATCGAATCATGAATCATGAATTGAATCATGAATCGAATCATGAATCGAATCATGAATCATCAATCATGAATTGAATCATGAATCATGAATTATGAAATGAATCATGAATCATGAATCGAATCATGAATCATGAATCATGAATTTAATCCTAAATCATGAAATGAATCATGATATGAATCATGAAATGAATCATGAATCATGAATTGAATCATGAATCATGAATTGAATCATGAATCGAATCATGAATTGAATCATGAATCATGATTCGAATCACGAATCATGAATCATGAATTGAATCATGAATCATGAATTGAAT
This sequence comes from Mixophyes australis, assembly GCA_036250195.1. Classification (NCBI taxonomy): domain Eukaryota; kingdom Metazoa; phylum Chordata; class Amphibia; order Anura; family Limnodynastidae; genus Mixophyes; species Mixophyes australis. The sequence continues at coordinate 68,698 of JAVHZZ010000079.1, forward strand.
CATGAATCATGGATTGAATCATGAATCATGAATCGAATCATGAATCATGAATTATTAATTGAATCATGAATCATGAATTGAATCATGAATCATGTAATGAATCATGAATTGAATCATGAATTGAATCATGAATCATGAATTAAATCATGAAATGAATCATGAATAATGAATCATGAATCATAATTCATGAATTATTAATTGAATCATGAATCATGAATTGAATCATGAATCATGTAATGAATCATGAATTGAATCATGAATTGAATCATGAATCATGAATTAAATCATGAAATGAATCATGAATAATGAATCATGAATCATAATTCATGAATCATGAATTGAATCATGAATCATAATTCATGAATCATGAATTGAATCATGAATCATGAATCATGAATTAAATCATGAATCATGAATCATGAATTGAATCATGAATCATGAGTCGAATCATGAATTGAATCATGAATCACAAATCATGAATCGAATCATGAACCATGAATCGAATCATGAACCATGAATCGAATCATGAACCATGAATCGAATCATGAACCATGAATCGAATCATGAACCATGAATCATGAATTTAATCATGAATCATGAATCATGAATTGAATCATGAATCAGGAGTCGAATCATGAATCATAAATCATGAATTGAATCATGAATCTTGAATCATTAATCAAATCATAAATTGTAAATAGAATCATGAATCACAAATCATGAATTGAATCATGAATTGAATCATGAATCATGAATTGAATCATGAATTGAATCATGAATCATGAATTGAATCATGAATCATGAATTGAATCATGAATCATGAATTGAATCATGAATTGAATCATGAATCATGAATTGAATCATGAATCGAATCATGAATCGAATCATGAATCGAATCATGATTCATAAATTGAATCATGATTCATAAATTGAATCATGATTCATAAATTGAATCATGAATCGAATCATGAATCATGATTCATAAATTGAATCATGAATTGAATCATGAATCATGAATTATGAATGAATCATGAATTTAAACATGAATGATGAATTGAATCATGAGTCGAATCATGAATTAAATCATGAATCATGAATCATGAATTGAATCATGAATCATGTGTCGAATCATGAATTGAATCATGAATCGAATCATGAACCATGAATCGAATCATGAACCATGAATCGAATCATGAACCATGAATCGAATCATGAACCATGAATCGAATCATGAACCATGAATTTAATCATGAATCATGAATCATGAACTGAATCATGAATCATAAATCATGAATTGAATCATGAATCTTGAATCATTAATCAAATCATAAATCATAAATAGAATCATGAATCACAAATCATGAATTGAATCATGAATTGAATCATGAATTGAATCATGAATAAAAGTATCGAATTATGAATCATGAATCATGAATTGAATCATGAATCGAATCATGAATCGAATCATGAATCATGAATCGAATCATGAATCATGAATCGAATCATGAATCATGAATCGAATCATGAATCATGAATCGAATCATGAATCGAATCATGAATCGAATCATGAATCGAATCATGAATCATGATTCATAAATTGAATCATGAATTGAATCATGAATCGAATCATGAATTGAATCATGAATCATGAATCATGAATTGAATCATGAATCATGAATTATGAAATGAATCATGAATCATAAATTGAATCATGAATCATGAATCATAAATTGAATCATGAATCATAAATCATGAATCATGAATTGAATCATGAATCATGAATTGAATCATGAATCATGAATTATGAAATGAATCATGAATTATGAAATGAATCATGAATCATGAAGTAAATCATGAATCATGAATTGAATCATGAATTGACTCATGAATCATGAGTCGAATCATGAATCATGAATTGAATCATGAATCACGAATCATGAATTGAATCATGAATCACGAATCATGAATTGAATCATGAATCACGAATCATGAATTGAATCATGAATCACGAATCATGAATTGAATCATGAATCACGAATCATGAATTGAATCATGAATCACGAATCATGAATTGAATCATGAATCACAAATCATTAGTTGAATCATGAATCATGAATTGAATCATGAATCATGAATTATGAAATGAATCATGAATCATTAATCGAATCATGAATCATGAATTGAATCATGAATCACGAATCATGAATTGAATCATGAATCATGAATCATGAATCACGAATCATGAATTGAATCATGAATCACAAATCATGAATAGAATCATGAATCACGAATTGAATAATGAATTGAATCATGAATCATGAATCATTAATTGAATCATGAATCATGAGTCGAATCATGAATCTTGAATCATGAATCGAATCATGAATAATGAATTGAATCACGAATCATAAATCATGAATCGAATCATGAATCATGAATTGAATCATGAATCGAATCATGAATCATGAATCATAAATTGAATCATAAATCATGAATCATGAATCGAATCATGAATCGAATCATGAATCATGAATTTAATCCTAAATCATGAAATGAATCATGATATGAATCATGAAATGAATCATGAATCATGAATTGAATCATGAATCACGAATTGAATCATTAATCACAAATCATAAATTGAATCATTAATCACAAATCATAAATTGAATCATGAATCATGAATTGAATCATGAAATATGAATCGAATCATGTATAATGAATCATTAATTGAATCATGAGTCGAATCATGAATTGAATCATGAATCATGAATCATTAATTGAATCATGAATCACAAATCATGAATTGAATCATGAATTGAATCATGAAATATGAATCGAATCATGAATCATTAATTGAATCATGAATCATGAGTCGAATCATTAATTAAATCATGAATCGAATCATGAATAATGAATTGAATCATGAATCGAATCATGAATCATGAATCGAATCATAAATCATGAATTGAATCATAAATCATGAATTGAATCATGAATCGAATCATGAATCGAATCATGAATCATAAATCGAATCATAAATCATGAATCATGAATTGAATCATGAATGGAATCATGAATCATTAATCAAATGATTAATCATGAATCATGAATTGAATCATGAATCGAATCATGAATCATAAATCGAATCATGAATCATGAATCATGAATTGAATCCTAAATCATGAAATGAATCATGATTTGAATCATGAATCATAAATCGGATCATGAATCATGAATTGAATCATGAAATGAATCATGATTAATGAATTGAATCATGAATCATGAATTGAATCATAAAACATGAATCGAATCATGAATTGAAATATGAATCATAAATCATGAATTGAATCGTGAATCATGAATCGAATCATAAATTGAATCATGAATTGAATCGTGAATTATGAATCGAATCATGAATCATGAAACATGATACATGAATTGAATCATGAATTCAATCATGAATCATGAATCATGAATCATGAATCATGAAATGAATCATGAAATGAATCATGAATTGAATCGTGAATCATGAATCGAATCATAAATTGAATCATGAATTGAATCATGAATTATGAATCGAATCATGAATCATGAAACATGAATTGAATCATCAATTGAATCATGAATCATGAATTGAATCATGAATCATGAATTGAATCATGAATCATGAAATGAATCATGAATCATGAAATGAATCATGAATTGAATCATGAATCATGAATTGAATCATGAATCAAATCATGAATCATGAATTGAATCATAAATCATGAATTGAATCATGAAATGAATCATGAATCATGAATTTAATCATGAATCATGAATCATGAATTGAATCATAAATCAGGAATCATGAATTGAATCATGAATCTTGAATCAAATCATGAATCATCAATCGAATCATGAATCATTAATCGAATCATGAATCATGAATTGAATCACGAATCATGATTCGAATCACGAATCATGAATCATGAATTGAATCATGAATCATGATTAATGAATTGAATCATGAATCATGAATTGAATCATGAATCATGAATTGAATCAATAATTGAATCATGAGTCATGAATTGAATCATGAATCATGAATTGAATCATGAATTGAATCATGAATCATGTAATGAATCATGAATTGAATCATGAATTGAATCATGAATCATGAATTATGAAATGAAAAATGAATCATAAATTGAATCATGAATCATAAGTCGAATCATGAATCTTGAATCATGAATCGAATCATGAATAATGAATTGAATCACGAATCACAAATCATGAATCGAATCATGAATCATGAATTGAATCATGAATCGAATCATGAATCGAATCATGAATCATCAATCATGAATTGAATCATGAATCATGAATTATGAAATGAATCATGAACCATGAATCGAATCATGAACCATGAATCATGAATTTAATCATGAATCATGAATCATGAATTGAATCATGAATCAGGAGTCGAATCATGAATCATAAATCATGAATTGAATCATGAATCTTGAATCATTAATCAAATCATAAATTGTAAATAGAATCATGAATCACAAATCATGAATTGAATCATGAATCATGAATTGAATCATGAATTGAATCATGAATCATGAATTGAATCATGAATCATGAATTGAATCATGAATTGAATCATGAATCATGAATTGAATCATGAATCGAATCATGAATCGAATCATGAATCGAATCATGATTCATAAATTGAATCATGATTCATAAATTGAATCATGATTCATAAATTGAATCATGAATCGAATCATGAATCATGATTCATAAATTGAATCATGAATTGAATCATGAATCATGAATTATGAATGAATCATGAATTTAAACATGAATGATGAATTGAATCATGAGTCGAATCATGAATTAAATCATGAATCATGAATCATGAATTGAATCATGAATCATGTGTCGAATCATGAATTGAATCATGAATCACAAATCATGAATCGAATCATGAACCATGAATCGAATCATGAACCATGAATCGAATCATGAACCATGAATCGAATCATGAACCATGAATTTAATCATGAATCATGAATCATGAACTGAATCATGAATCATAAATCATGAATTGAATCATGAATCTTGAATCATTAATCAAATCATAAATCATAAATAGAATCATGAATCACAAATCATGAATTGAATCATGAATTGAATCATAAATTGAATCATGAATAAAAGTATCGAATTATGAATCATGAATCATGAATTGAATCATGAATCATGAATCATGAATCGAATCATGAATCATGAATCGAATCATGAATCATGAATCGAATCATGAATCATGAATCGAATCATGAATCATGAATCGAATCATGAATCATGAATCGAATCATAAATCATGAATCATGAATTGAATCATGAATGGAATCATGAATCATTAATCAAATGATTAATCATGAATCATGAATTGAATCATGAATCGAATCATGAATCGAATCATGAATCATAAATCGAATCATGAATCATGAATCATGAATTGAATCCTAAATCATGAAATGAATCATGATTTGAATCATGAATCATAAATCGGATCATGAATCATGAATTGAATCATGAAATGAATCATGATTAATGAATTGAATCATGAATCATGAATTGAATCATAAAACATGAATCGAATCATGAATTGAAATATGAATCATAAATCATGAATTGAATCGTGAATCATGAATCGAATCATAAATTGAATCATGAATTGAATCGTGAATTATGAATCGAATCATGAATCATGAAACATGATACATGAATTGAATCATGAATTCAATCATGAATCATGAATCATGAATCATGAATCATGAAATGAATCATGAAATGAATCATGAATTGAATCGTGAATCATGAATCGAATCATAAATTGAATCATGAATCGAATCATGAATCATGAAACATGAATTGAATCATCAATTGAATCATGAATCATGAATTGAATCATGAATCATGAATTCAATCATGAATCATGAAATGAATCATGAATCATGAAATGAATCATGAATTGAATCATGAATCATGAATTGAATCATGAATCATGAATTGAATCATGAATCAAATCATGAATCATGAATTGAATCATAAATCATGAATTGAATCATGAAATGAATCATGAATCATGAATTTAATCATGAATCATGAATCATGAATTGAATCATAAATCAGGAATCATGAATTGAATCATGAATCTTGAATCAAATCATGAATCATCAATCGAATCATGAATCATTAATCGAATCATGAATCATGAATTGAATCACGAATCATGATTCGAATCACGAATCATGAATCATGAATCATGAATTGAATCATGAATCATGATTAATGAATTGAATCATGAATCATGAATTGAATCATGAATCATGAATTGAATCAATAATTGAATCATGAGTCATGAATTGAATCATGAATCATGAATTGAATCATGAATTGAATCATGAATCATGTAATGAATCATGAATTGAATCATGAATTGAATCATGAATCATGAATCAAATCATGAATCATGAATTTAATCATTAAATGAATCATGAATAATGAATTATGAAATGAATCATGAATCATAAATTGAATCATGAATCATGAATTGAATCATGAATCATGAATTAAATCATGAATCATGAATCGAATCATGAATCATGAATTTAATCATTAAATGAATCATGAATCATAAATTGAATCATGAATCATGAATTGAATCATGAATCATGAATTGAATCATGAATTGAATCATGAATCATGAGTCGAATCATGAATTGAATTATGAATCATAAATCATGAATTGAATCATGAATCATGAGTCGAATCATTAATGGAATCATGAATCATAAAACATGAATTGAATCATGAATAATGAGTCGAATCATGAATCACAAATCATGAATTGAATCATGAATCATGAATTGAATCATGAATCACAAATCATGAATTGAATCATGAATCAAATCATGAACCATGAATCATGAATTTAATCATGAATCATGAATTGAATCATGAATCAGGAGTCGAATCATGAATCATAAATCATGAATTAAATCAAGAATCATAAATCATGAATTGAATCATGAATCTTGAATCATGAATCGAATTATGAATCGAATCATGAATCATTAATCAAATCATAAATCATAAATAGAATCATGAATCACAAATCATAAATAGAATCATGAATCACAAATCATGAATTGAATCATGAATTGAATCATAAATTGAATCATGAATAAAGTTCGAATTATGAATCATGAATTGAATCATGAATCATGAATTGAATCATGAATTGAATCATGAATCATGAATTGAATCATGAATTGAATCATAAATCATGAATTAAATCATGAATTGAATCATGAATCATTAATTGAATCATAAATTGAATCATGAATCATGAATTGAATCATGAATCAGGAGTCGAATCATGAATCATAAATCATGAATTAAATCATGAATCATAAATCATGAATCGAATCATGAATCGAATCATGAATCATTAATCAAATCATAAATCATAAATAGAATCATGAATCACAAATCATGAATTGAATCATGAATTGAATCATAAATTAAATCATGAATAAAGTTCGAATTATGAATCATGAATCATGAATTAAATCATGAATCATGAATTGAATCATGAATTGAATCATGAATCATGAATTGAATCATGAATTGAATCATAAATCATGAATTAAATCATGAATTGAATCATGAATCATTAATTGAATCATAAATTGAATCATGAATCATGAATTGAATCATAAATTGAATCATGAATCATGAAGTAAATCATATTATGAATCATGAATCGAATCATGAATCATGAATTGAATCATAAATCATGAATCACGAATCATGAATTGAATCATGAATCATGAGTCGAATCATGAATCATAAATCATGAATTGAATCATGAATCTTGAATCATGATGCTAATCATGAATCGAATCATGAATCATGAATCGAATCATGAATCGAATCATGAATCGAATCATGAATCATGAATCGAATCATAAATCGAATCATGAATCATGAATCGAATCATGAATCGAATCATGAATCGAATCATGAATTGAATCATAAATAATGAATCGAATCATGAATTGAATCATGAATCATGAATTATGAATGAATCATGAATCATGAATTGAAACATGAATCATGAATCATGAATTGAAGCATGAATCGAATCATGAATCGAATCATGAATCATGAATCGAATCATAAATCGAATCATGAATCATGAATCGAATCATGAATCGAATCATGAATCATGAATTAAATCATGAATCGAATCATGAATCATGAATCATGAATTGAATCATGAATCATGAATTATGAAATGAATCATGAATCATAAATTGAATCATGAATCATGAATCATAAATCGAATCATGAATCATGAATTAAATCATGAATCGAATCATGAATCATGAATTATGAAATGAATCATGAATCATGAATTAAATCATGAATCATGAATTGAATTTTGAATTGACTTGTGAATCATGAGTCGAATCATGATTTATGAATAATGAATTGAATCATGAATCATTAATCGAATCATGAATCATGAATTGAATCACGAATAATGAATTGAATCATGAATCACAAATCATTAGTTGAATCACGAATCATGAATTATGAAATGAATCATGAAACATGAATTGAATCATAAATCATGAATTGAATCATGAATCATGAAATGAATCATGAATTGAATCATGAATCGAATCATGAATTGAATCATGAAATGAATCATGAATTATGAATTATGTATTGAATCATGAATCGAATCATGAATCATGAATTGAAACATGAATCAGGATTCATGAATTGAATCATGAATCTTGAATCGAATCTTCAATCAAATCATGAATCGAATCATGAATCATGAATTGAATGATGAATCATGAATCATAAATCATGAATTAAATCATGAATCTTGAATCATGAATTGATTCATAAATCATGATTTAAATCATGAATCATGAATCATTAATTGAATCATGAATTGAATCAAGAATTGAATCATGAATCATGAATTGAATCATAAATCATGAATTGAATCATGAATAATGTAATGAATCATGAATTGAATCATGAATTGACTCATGAATCATTAATCGAATCATAAATCATTAATTGAATCATGAATCATGAATCATTAATTGAATCATGAATCATGTATTGAATCATGAATTGAATCATGATTCAGGAATTATGAAATGAATCATGAATTGAATCATGAATTATGAAATGAATCATGAATCATGAATTATGAAATGAATCATGAATTGAATCATGAATTGACTCATGAATCATGAGTCGAATCATGAATCGAATCATGAATCATTAATCGAATCACGAATAATGAATTGAATCACGAATAATGAATTGAATCATGAATCACAAATCATTAGTTGAATCACGAGTCATGAATTGAATCATGAATCACGAGTCATGAATTGAATCATGAGTCATGAATTATGAAATGAATCATGAAACATGAATTGAATCATAATTTGAATCATGAATCATGAATTGAATCATGAATCATGAATTGAATCATGAATTGAATCATGAATCGAATCATGAATCGAATCATGAATCGAATCATGAAATGAATCATGAATTATGAATTATGTATTGAATCATGAATCGAATCATGAATCATGAATCATGAATTAAATCATAAATCAGGAATCATGAATTGAATCATGAATCTTGAATCGAATCTTCAATCAAATCATGAATCGAATCATGAATCATGAATTGAATCATGAATCATGAATCATGAATCATAAATCATGAATTAAATCATGAATCTTGAATCATTAATTGAATCATGAATCATGATTTAAATCATGAATCATGAATCATTATTTGAATCATTAATCCTGAATTGAATCATGAATTATGAAATGAATCACGAATCATAAATTAAATAATGAATCATTAATCATGAATTGACTCATGAGTCGAATCATGAATCATTAATCAAATCATGAATCATGAATTGAATCATGAATCATGAATTGAATCATGAATCATGAATCATGAATTGAATCTTGAATCATGAATCGAATCATGAATCGTGAATTGAATCATGAATCATGAATCGAATCATGAATCACGAATCATGAATCGAATCATGAATCACGAATCATGAATCGAATCATAAATCACAAATCATTAATCAAATCATGAATCATGAATCATAAATTGAATCATGAATCATAAATTATGAATGAATCATGAATTGAAACATGAATCATGAATTGAATCATGAATTGAATCATGAATCAATAATTGAAGCATGAAATATGAATCGAATCATGAATCATGAATTGAATCATGAATCTTGAATGACGAATCGAATCATGAAATGAATCATGAATCATGAAGTGAATCATGAATCATGAATTGAATCATGAATCATGAGTCGAATCATGAATCATAAATTGAATCATAAATCATTAATCGAATCATGAATCATGAATTGAATCATGAATAATGAATTGAATCATGAATCACAAATCATTAATTGAATCATGAATCATGAATTGAATCATGAAATATGAAATTAATCATGAATCATGAATTAAATAATGAATCATGAATTGACTCATGAATCATGAGTCGAATCATGAATCATGAATTGAAGCATGAATCTTGAATCACGAATCGAATCATGAATAATGAATTGAATCATGAATTGAATCATGAATCGAATCATGAATCACGAATCATGAATCGAATCATGAATCACGAATCATGAATCACAAATCATTAATCAAATCATAAATCATGAATCATAAATTGAATCATGAATCATGATTTATGAATGAATCATGAATTGAAACATGAATCATGAATTGAATCATGAATTGAATCATGAATCATGAATTGAAGCATGAAATATGAATCGAATCATGAATTGAATCATGAATCTTGAATCACGAATCGAATCATGAATAATGAATTGAATCAGGAATTGAATCATGAATCGAATCATGAATCGAATCATGAATCATGAATCGAATCATGAATCGAATCATGAATCATGAATCATAATTCATAAATTGAATCATGAATTGAATCATGAATCATGAATTATGAATGAATCATGAATCATGAATTGAATCATGAATTGAATCATGAATCATGAATTGAAGCATGAATCTTGAGTCATGAATTGAATCATGAATTGAATTATGAATCATGAATCATGAATTGAATCATGAATCGAATCATGAATCATGAATCATGAATTGAATCATGAATCGAATCATGAATCGAATCATGAATCATGAATCATGATTCGAATCATGAATCATGAATCATGAATTATGAAATGAATCATGAATCATAAATTGAATCATGAATCATGAATCATAAAACATGAATCATGAATTATGAAATGAATCATGAATCATGAATCATGAATTATGAAATGAATCATGAATCATAAATTGAATCATGAATCATGAATTATGAAATGAATCATGAATCATGAATTAAATCATGAATCGAATCATGAATCATGAATCATGAATTGAATCATGAATGGAATTATGAATCATTAATCGAATCATGAATCATGAATCATTAATCGAATCATGAATCATGAATCGAATCATTAATCGAATCATGAATCATGAATCGAATCATGAATCATGAATCATGAATTGAATCATAAATCATGAATTGAATCATGAATCATGAATCATTAATTGAATCATGAATCATGTATTGAATCATGAATTGAATCATGATTCAGGAATTATGAAATGAATCATGAATTGAATCATGAATTATGAAATGAATCATGAATCATGAATTATGAAATGAATCATGAATTGAATCATGAATCATTAATCGAATCATGAATCATGAATTGAATCATGAATCACGAATAATGAATTGAATCATGAATCACAAATCATTAATTGAATCATGAATCATGAATTGAATCATGAATTATGAAATGAATCATGAATCATGAATTAAATAATGAATCATGAATTAAATAATGAATCATGAATCATGAATTGACTCATGAGTCGAATCATGAATCATTAATCAAATCATGAATCATGAATTGAATCATGCATCATGAATCATGAATTGAATCATGAATCATGAATCATGAATTGAATCTTGAATTGAATCATGAATCGAATCATGATTCATGAATCATGAATCGAATCATGAATTGAATCATGAATCGTGAATTGAATCATGAATCATATATTGAATCATGAATCATGAATTGAAACATGAATTATGAATCATGAATTAAATCATGAATCACGAATCATGAATCGAATCATGAATCACGAATCACGAATCATGAATCACGAATCGAATCATGAATCACAAATCATTAATCAAATCATTAATCAAATCATGAATCATGAATCATAAATTGAATCATGAATATTGAATCACGAATCGAATCATGAATAATGAATTGAATCATGAATTGAATCATGAATCGAATCATGAATCATGAATTATAAAATGAATCATGAATCATGAATTAAATAATGAATCATGAATTGAATCATGAATCACAAATCATTAATTGAATCATGAATCATGAATCATAAATTGAATCATGAATCATTAATCGAATCATGAATCATGAATTGAATCATGAATAATGAATTGAATCATGAATCACAAATCATTAATTGAATCATGAATCATGAATTGAATTATGAATTATGAAATTAATCATGAATCATGAATTAAATAATGAATCATGAATTGACTCATGAATCATGAAATTAATCATGAATCATGAATTAAATAATGAATCATGAATTGACTCATGAATCATGAGTCGAATCATGAATCATGAATTGAATCATGAATCATGAATTGAAGCATGAAATATGAGTCGAATCATGAATCATGAATTGAAGCATGAATCTTGAATCACGAATCGAATCATGAATAATGAATTGAATCATGAATTGAATCATGAATTGAATCATGAATTGAATCATGAATTGAATCATGAATTGAATCATGAATCGAATCATGTATCGAATCATGAATCATAATTCATAAATTGAATCATGAATTGAATCATGAATCATGAATTATGAATGAATCATGAATCATGAATTGAACCATGAATCTTGAATCACGAATTGAATCATGAATTGAATCATGAATTGAATTATGAATCATGAATCATGAATTGAATCATGAATCGAATCATGAATCATGATTCGAATCATGAATTATGAATCATGAATTATGAAATGAATCATGAATCATAAATTGAATCATGAATCATGAATCATAAATCATGAATTGAATCATGAATAATGAATTATGAAATGAATCATGAATCATGAATTATGAAATGAATCATGAATCATGAATTATGAAATGAATCATGAATCATGAATTATGAAATGAATAATGAATCATAAATTGAATCATGAATCATGAATTATGAAATGAATCATGAATCATGAATTAAATCATGAATCGAATCATGAATCATGAATCATGAATTGAATCATGAATGGAATTATGAATCATTAATCGAATCATGAATCATGAATCATTAATCGAATCATGAATCATGAATCATGAATTGAATCTTGAATCACGAATCGAATCATGAATAATGAATTGAATCAGGAATTGAATCATGAATCGAATCATTAATCGAATCATGAATCATGAATCGAATCATGAATCGAATCATGAATCATGAATTATGAATGAATCATGAATCATGAATTGAATCATGAATTGAATCATGAATCATGAATTGAAGCATGAATCTTGAGTCACGAATTGAATCATGAATTGAATCATGAATTGAATTATGAATCATGAATCATGAATTGAATCATGAATCGAATCATGAATCATGAATCATGAATTGAATCATGAATCGAATCATGAATCGAATCATGAATCATGAATCATGATTCGAATCATGAATCATGAATCCTGAATTATGAAATGAATCATGAATCATAAATTGAATCATGAATCATGAATCATAAATCATGAATCATGAATTATGAAATGAATCATGAATCATGAATCATGAATTATGAAATGAATCATGAATCATAAATTGAATCATGAATCATGAATTATGAAATGAATCATGAATCATGAATTAAATCATGAATCGAATCATGAATCATGAATCATGAATTGAATCATGAATGGAATTATGAATCATTAATCGAATCATGAATCATGAATCATTAATCGAATCATGAATCATGAATCGAATCATTAATCGAATCATGAATCATGAATCGAATCATGAATCATGAATCATGAATTGAATCATAAATCATGAATTGAATCATGAATCATGAATCATTAATTGAATCATGAATCATGTATTGAATCATGAATTGAATCATGATTCAGGAATTATGAAATGAATCATGAATTGAATCATGAATTATGAAATGAATCATGAATCATGAATTATGAAATGAATCATGAATTGAATCATGAGTCATGAATTGACTCATGAATCATGAGTCGAATCATGAATCGAATCATGAATCATTAATCGAATCATGAATCATGAATTGAATCATGAATCACGAATAATGAATTGAATCATGAATCACAAATCATTAATTGAATTATGAATCATGAATTGAATCATGAATTATGAAATGAATCATGAATCATGAATTAAATAATGAATCATGAATTAAATAATGAATCATGAATCATGAATTGACTCATGAGTCGAATCATGAATCATTAATCAAATCATGAATCATGAATTGAATCATGCATCATGAATCATGAATTGAATCATGAATCATGAATCATGAATTGAATCTTGAATTGAATCATGAATCGAATCATGATTCATGAATCATGAATCGAATCATGAATTGAATCATGAATCGTGAATTGAATCATGAATCATATATTGAATCATGAATCATGAATTGAAACATGAATTATGAATCATGAATTAAATCATGAATCACGAATCATGAATCGAATCATGAATCACGAATCACGAATCATGAATCACGAATCGAATCATGAATCACAAATCATTAATCAAATCATTAATCAAATCATGAATCATGAATCATAAATTGAATCATGAATATTGAATCACGAATCGAATCATGAATAATGAATTGAATCATGAATTGAATCATGAATCGAATCATGAATCATGAATTATAAAATGAATCATGAATCATGAATTAAATAATGAATCATGAATTGAATCATGAATCACAAATCATTAATTGAATCATGAATCATGAATCATAAATTGAATCATGAATCATTAATCGAATCATGAATCATGAATTGAATCATGAATAATGAATTGAATCATGAATCACAAATCATTAATTGAATCATGAATCATGAATTGAATTATGAATTATGAAATTAATCATGAATCATGAATTAAATAATGAATCATGAATTGACTCATGAATCATGAAATTAATCATGAATCATGAATTAAATAATGAATCATGAATTGACTCATGAATCATGAGTCGAATCATGAATCATGAATTGAATCATGAATCATGAATTGAAGCATGAAATATGAGTCGAATCATGAATCATGAATTGAAGCATGAGTCTTGAATCACGAATCGAATCATGAATAATGAATTGAATCATGAATTGAATCATGAATTGAATCATGAATCGAATCATGTATCGAATCATGAATCATAATTCATAAATTGAATCATGAATTGAATCATGAATCATGAATTATGAATGAATCATGAATCATGAATTGAACCATGAATCTTGAATCACAAATTGAATCATGAATTGAATCATGAATTGAATTATGAATCATGAATCATGAATTGAATCATGAATCGAATCATGAATCATGATTCGAATCATGAATTATGAATCATGAATTATGAAATGAATCATGAATCATAAATTGAATCATGAATCATGAATCATAAATCATGAATTGAATCATGAATAATGAATTATGAAATGAATCATGAATCATGAATTATGAAATGAATCATGAATCATGAATTATGAAATGAATCATGAATCATGAATTATGAAATGAATAATGAATCATAAATTGAATCATGAATCATGAATTATGAAATGAATCATGAATCATGAATTAAATCATGAATCGAATCATGAATCATGAATCATGAATTGAATCATGAATGGAATTATGAATCATTAATCGAATCATGAATCATGAATCATTAATCGAATCATGAATCATGAATCATGAATCATGAATTGAATCATAAATCATGAATTGAATCATGAATCATGAATCATTAATTGAATCATGAATCATGAATCATGAATCGAATCATGAATTGAATCATGAATCGTGAATTGAATCATGAATCATATATTGAATCATGAATCATGAATTGAAACATGAATTATGAATCATGAATTAAATCATGAATCACGAATCATGAATCACGAATCATGAATCGAATCATGAATCACGAATCATGAATCACGAATCATGAATCACGAATCATGAATCACGAATCATTAATCACAAATCATGAATCAAATCATTAATCAACCATGAATCATGAATCATAAATTGAATCATGAATCTTGAATCACGAATCGAATCATGAATAATGAATTGAATCATGAATTAAATCATGAATCGAATCATGAATCATGAATTATAAAATGAATCATGAATCATGAATTAAATAATGAATCATGAATTGAATCATGAATCACAAATCATTAATTGAATCATGAATCATGAATCATAAATTGAATCATGAATCATTAATCGAATCATGAATCATGAATTGAATCATGAATAATGAATTGAATCATGAATCATGAATTAAATAATGAATCATGAATTGACTCATGAATCATGAAATTAATCATGAATCATGAATTAAATAATGAATCATGAATTGACTCATGAATCATGAGTCGAATCATGAATCATGAATTGAATCATGAATCATGAATTGAAGCATGAAATATGAGTCGAATCATGAATCATGAATTGAAGCATGAATCTTGAATCACGAATCGAATCATGAATAATGAATTGAATCATGAATTGAATCATGAATTGAATCATGTATCGAATCATGAATCATAATTCATAAATTGAATCATGAATTGAATCATGAATCATGAATTGAAGCATGAATTGAATCATGAATTGAATTATGAATCATGAATCATGAATTGAATCATGAATCAAATCATGAAGCATGATTCGAATCATGAATTATGAATCATGAATTATGAAATGAATCATGAATCATAAATTGAATCATGAATCATGAATTATAAAATGAATCATGAATCATGAATTAAACCATGAATCAAATCATGAATCATGAATCATGAATTGAATCATGAATGGAATTATGAATCATTAATCGAATCATGAATCATTAATCGAATCATGAATCATGAATCATGAATTGAATCATAAATCATGAATTGAATCATGAATCATGAATCATTAATTGAATCATGAATCATGTATTGAATCATGAATTGAATCATGATTCAGGAATTATGAAATGAATCATGAATTGAATCATGAATTATGAAATGAATCATGAATCATGAATTATGAAATGAATCATGAATTGAATCATGAATCATGAATTGACTCATGAGTCGAATCATTAATCGAATCACGAATAATGAATTGAATCATGAATCACAAATCATTAATTGAATCATGAATTATGAAATGAATCATGAATCATGAATTAAATAATGAATCATGAATTAAATAATGAATCATAAATTGAATCATGAATCATGAATTGACTCATGAGTCGAATCATGAATTGAATCATGAATCATGAATCATGAATTGAATCTTGAATTGAATCATGAATCGAATCATGATTCATGAATCATGAATCGAATCATGAATTGAATCATGAATCGTGAATTGAATCATGAATCATATATTGAATCATGAATCATGAATTGAAACATGAATTATGAATCATGAATTAAATCATGAATCACGAATCATGAATCACGAATCATGAATCGAATCATGAATCACGAATCATGAATCAAGAATCATGAATCACGAATCATGAATCACGAATCATGAATCACAAATCATTAATCAAATCATTAATCAAATCATGAATCATGAATCATAAATTGAATCATGAAGCTTGAATCACGAATCGAATCATGAATAATGAATTGAATCATGAATTGAATCATGAATCGAATCATGAATCATGAATCATGAATTATAAAATGAATCATGAATTAAATCATGAATCATGAATTGAATCATGAATCATAAATTGAATCATGAATCATTAATCGAATCATGAATCATGAATTGAATCATGAATCACAAATCATTAATTGAATCATGAATTGAATCATGAATTGAATCATGAATTATGAAATTAATCATGAATCATGAATTAAATAATGAATCATGAATTGACTCATGAATCATGAATGAGTCGAATCATGAATCATGAATTGAATCATGAATCATGAATTGAATCATGAATTGAATCATGAATCATGAATCATGAATTGAATCTTGAATTGAATCATGAATCGAATCATGAATCATAATTCATGAATTGAATCATGAATCATGAATTATGAATGAATCATGAATCATGAATCATGAATTGAATCATGAATTGAATCATGAATCATGAATTGAAGCATGAATCTTGAATCACGAATTGAATCATGAATTGAATCATGAATCATGAATCATGAATTGAATCATGAATCGAATCATGAATCATGATTCGAATCATGAATTATGAATCATGAATTATGAAATGAATCATGAATCATAAATTGAATCATGAATCATGAATCATAAATCATGAATTGAATAATGAATCTTGAATCGAATCATGAATCGAATCATGAATCGAATCATGAATCATGAATCGAATCATAAATCGAATCATGAATCATGAATCGAATCATGAATCGAATCATGAATCATGAATCGAATCATGAATTGAATCATAAATAATGAATCGAATCATGAATTGAATCATGAATCATGAATTATGAATGAATCATGAATTGAAACATGAATCATGAATTGAATCATGAATTGAATCATGAATCATGAATTGAAGCATGAATCTTGAATCACAAATTGAATCATGAATTGAATCATGAATTGAATCATGAATCGAATCATGAATCATGAATTAAATCATGAATCGAATCATGAATTAAATCATGAATCGAATCATGAATCATGAATCATGAATTGAATCATGAATCATGAATTATGAAATGAATCATGAATCATAAATTGAATCATGAATCATGAATCATAAATTGAATCATGAATCATGAATTGAATCATGAATCATGAATTATGAAATGATTTATAAATCATGAATTAAATCATGAATCATGAATTGAATTTTGAATTGACTTATGAATCATGAGTCGAATCATGATTTATGAATAATGAATTGAATCATGAATCATTAATCGAATCATGAATCATGAATTGAATCACGAATAATGAATTGAATCATGAATCACAAATCATTAGTTGAATCACGAATCATGAATTGAATCATGAATTATGAAATGAATCATGAAACATGAATTGAATCATAAATCATAATTTGAATCATGAATCATGAAATGAATTATGTATTGAATCATGAATCGAATCATGAATCATGAATTGAAACATGAATCAGGATTCATGAATTGAATCATGAATCTTGAATCGAATCTTCAATCAAATCATGAATCGAATCATGAATCATGAATTGAATCATGAATCATGAATCATAAATCATGAATTAAATCATGAATCTTGAATCATGATGTGAATCATGAATTGAATCATAAATCATGATTTAAATCATGAATCATGAATCATTAATTGAATCATGAATTGATTCAAGAATTGAATCATGAATCATGAATTGAATCATAAATCATGAATTGAATCATGAATCATGTAATGAATCATGAATTGAATCATGAATTGACTCATGAATCATTAATCGAATCATAAATCATTAATTGAATCATGAATCATGAATCATTATTTGAATCATGAATCATGTATTGAATCATGAATTGAATCATGATTCAGGAATTATGAAATGAATCATGAATTGAATCATGAATTATGAAATGAATCATGAATCATGAATTATGAAATGAATCATGAATTGAATCATGAATCATGAATTGACTCATAAATCATGAGTCGAATCATGAATCGAATCATGAATCATTAATCGAATCACGAATAATGAATTGAATCACGAATAATGAATTGAATCATGAATCACAAATCATTAGTTGAATCACGAATCATGAATTGAATCATGAATCATGAATTATGAAATGAATCATGAAACATGAATTGAATCATAATTTGAATCATGAATCATGAATTGAATCATGAATCATGAATTGAATCATGAATCATGAATTGAATCATGAATTGAATCATGAATCGAATCATGAATTGAATCATGAAATGAATCATGAATTATGAATTATGTATTGAATCATGAATCGAATCATGAATCATGAATCATGAATTAAATCATAAATCAGGAATCATGAATTGAATCATGAATCTTGAATCGAATCTTCAATCAAATCATGAATCGAATCATGAATCATGAATTGAATCATGAATCATGAATCATGAATCATAAATCATGAATTAAATCATGAATCTTGAATCATGATGTGAATCATGAATTGAATCATAAATCATGAATTAAATCATGAATCTTGAATCATGATGTGAATCATGAATTGAATCATAAATCATGATTTAAATCATGAATCATGAATCATTAATTGAATCATGAATCATGAATTGAATCAAGAATTGAATCATGAATCATGAATTGAATCATGAATCACAAATCATTAATTGAATCCTGAATCCTGAATTGAATCATGAATTATGAAATGAATCACGAATCATGAATTAAATAATGAATCATTAATCATGAATTGACTAATGAGTCGAATCATGAATCATTAATCAAATCATGAATCATAAATTGAATCATGAATCATTAATCGAATCATGAATCATGAATTGAATCATGAATAATGAATTGAATCATGAATCACAAATCATTAATTGAATCATGAATCATGAATTGAATCATGAATTGAATCATGAATTGAATCATGAATTATAAAATTAATCATGAATCATGAATTAAATAATGAATCATGAATTGACTCATGAATCATGAGTCGAATCATGAATCATGAATTGAATCATGAATCATGAATTGAAGCATGAAATATGAGTCGAATCATGAATCATGAATTGAAGCATGAATCTTGAATCACGAATCGAATCATGAATAATGAATTGAATCATGAATTGAATCATGAATTGAATCAAGAATCATGAATTATGAATGAATCATGAATCATGAATTGAATCATGAATCGAAGCATGAATCTTGAATAACGAATTGAATAATGAATTGAATTATGAATCATGAATCATGATTCGAATCATGAATCATGAATTATGAATCATGAATTATGAAATGAATCATGAATCATAAATTGAATCATGAATCATGAATCATAAATCATAAATTGAATCATGAATAATGAATTATGAAATGAATCATGAATCATGAATCATGAATTGAATCATGAATTGAATCATGAATCATGAATTATGAAATGAATCATCAATTAAATCATGAATCGAATCATGATTCATGAATTGAATCATGAATGGAATTATGAATCATTAATCGAATCATGAATCATGAATCATTAATTGAATCATGAATCATGTATTGAATCATGAATTGAATCATGAATCATGAGTTGAATCATGAATCATGAATTGAATCATGAATTATGAAATGAATCATGAATCATGAATTATGAAATGAATCATGAATTCAATCATGAATCGACTCATGAATCATGAGTCGAATCATGAATCGAATCATGAATCATGAATTGAATCATGAATCACGAAAAATGAATTGAATCATGAATCCTGAATTGAATCATGAATTATGAAATGAATCATGAATCATGAATTAAATAATGAATCATGAATCATGAATTGACTCATGAGTCGAATCATGAATCATTAATCAAATCATGAATCATGAATTGAATCATGAATCATTAATCGAATCATGAATCATGAATTGAATCATGAATCATGAATTAAATCATGAATCATGAATCGAATCATGATTAATGAATTGAATCATGAATCGAATCATGAATCATGAATCATGAATCGAATCATGAATCGTGAATTGAATCATGAATCATGAATTGAATCATGAATTATGAAATGAATCATGAATCATGAATTATGAAATGAATCATGAATTCAATCATGAATCGACTCATGAATCATGAGTCGAATCATGAATCGAATCATGAATCATGAATTGAATCATGAATCACGAAAAATGAATTGAATCATGAATCCTGAATTGAATCATGAATTATGAAATGAATCATGAATCATGAATTAAATAATGAATCATGAATCATGAATTGACTCATGAGTCGAATCATGAATCATTAATCAAATCATGAATCATGAATTGAATCATGAATCATTAATCGAATCATGAATCATGAATTGAATCATGAATCATGAATTAAATCATGAATCATGAATCGAATCATGATTAATGAATTGAATCATGAATCGAATCATGAATCATGAATCATGAATCGAATCATGAATCGTGAATTGAATCATGAATCGTGAATTGAATCATGAATCGTGAATTGAATCATGAATCGTGAATCAAATCATGAATCACGAATCATGAATCGAATCATGAATCACGAATCATGAATCGAATCATGAATCGAATCATGAATCACGAATCATGAATCGAATCATGAATCACGAATCATGAATCGAATCATGAATCACGAATCATGAATCGAATCATGAATCATAAATTGAATCATGAATCATAAATTATGAATGAATCATGAATTGAATCATGAATCATGAATTGAATCATGAATCATGAATTGAAGCATGAAATATGAATCAAATCATGAATCATGAATTGAATCATGAATCTTGAATCACGAATCGAATCATGAAATGAATCATGAAATATGAATCAAATCATGAATCATGAATTGAATCATGAATCACGAATCATGAATCGAATCATGAATCACGAATCATGAATCGAATCATGAATCACGAATCATGAATCGAATCATGAATCATAAATTGAATCATGAATCATAAATTATGAATGAATCATGAATTGAATCATGAATCATGAATTGAATCATGAATCATGAATTGAAGCATGAAATATGAATCAAATCATGAATCATGAATTGAATCATGAATCTTGAATCACGAATCGAATCATGAAATGAATCATGAATCATGAATTGAATCATGAATCATGAACTGAATCATGAATCATGAATTGAATCATGAATCATGAGTCGAATCATGAATCATAAATTGAATCATGAATCATTAATCGAATCATGAATCATGAATTGAATCATGAATAATGAATTGAATCATGAATCACAAATCATTAATTGAATCATGAATCATGAATTGAATCATGAATTATGAAATTAATCATGAATCATGAATTAAATAATGAATCATGAATTGAAGCATGAAATATGAGTCGAATCATGAATCATGAATTGAATCATGAATCTTGAATCATGAATCGAATCATGAATAATGAATTGAATCATGAATCACGAATCATGAATCACGAATCATGAATCACGAATCATGAATCACGAATCATGAATCGAATCATGAATCGAATCATGAATCATAAATTGAATCATGAATCATAAATTATGAATGAATCATGAATTGAATCATGAATCATGAATTGAATCATGAATCATGAATTGAATCATGAATCATGAATTGAAGCATGAAATATGAATCAAATCATGAATCATGAATTGAATCATGAATCTTGAATCACGAATCGAATCATGAAATGAATCATGAAATATGAATCAAATCATGAATCATGAATTGAATCATGAATCACGAATCATGAATCGAATCATGAATCATAAATTGAATCATGAATCATAAATTATGAATGAATCATGAATTGAATCATGAATC
Organism: Mixophyes australis; assembly: GCA_036250195.1. Classification (NCBI taxonomy): domain Eukaryota; kingdom Metazoa; phylum Chordata; class Amphibia; order Anura; family Limnodynastidae; genus Mixophyes; species Mixophyes australis. The sequence continues at coordinate 92,873 of JAVHZZ010000079.1, forward strand.
ATGAATTGAATCATGAATCATGAATTGAAGCATGAAATATGAATCAAATCATGAATCATGAATTGAATCATGAATCTTGAATCACGAATCGAATCATGAAATGAATCATGAATCATGAATTGAATCATGAATCATGAATTGAATCATGAATCATGAATTGAATCATGAATCATGAGTCAAATCATGAATCATAAATTGAATCATGAATCATTAATCGAATCATGAATCATGAATTGAATCATGAATAATGAATTGAATCATGAATCACAAATCATTAATTGAATCATGAATCATGAATTGAATCATGAATTGAATCATGAATTATGAAATTAATCATGAATCATGAATTAAATAATGAATCATGAATTGAAGCATGAAATATGAGTCGAATCATGAATTGAATCATGAATCTTGAATCATGAATCGAACCATGAATAATGAATTGAATCATGAATTGAATCATGAATCGAATCATGAATCCCGAATCATGAATCACGAATCATGAATCACGAATCATGAATCACGAATCATGAATCACGAATCACGAATCGAATCATGAATCACAAATCATTAATCAAATCATGAATCATGAATCATGAATTATGAATGAATCATGAATTGAAACATGAATCATGAATTGAATCATGAATTGAATCATGAATCATGAATTGAAGCATGAAATATGAATCACGAATCGAATCATGAATAATGAATTGAATCAGGAATTGAATCATGAATCGAATCATGAATCGAATCATGAATCATGAATCGAATCATGAATCATAATTCATAAATTGAATCATGAATTGAATCATGAATCATGAATTATGAATGAATCATGAATCATGAATTATGAATGAATCATGAATCATGAATTGAATCATGAATTGAATCATGAATTGAAGCATGAATCTTGAGTCACAAATTGAATCATGAATTGAATTATGAATCATGAATCATGAATTGAATCATGAATCGAATCATGAATCATGAATCATGATTCGAATCATGAATCATGAATCATGAATTATGAAATGAATCATAAATCATGAATTGAATCATGAATCATGAATTATGAAATGAATCATGAATCATGAATTATGAAATGAATCATGAATCATGAATTGAATCATGAATCATGAATTATGAAATGAATCATGAATCATGAATTATGAAATGAATCATGAATCATGAATTAAATCATGAATTGAATCATGAATCATGAATTGAATCATGAATGGAATTATGAATCATTAATCGAATCATGAATCATGAATCATTAATCGAATCATGAATCATGAATCATAAATCATGAATTTAATCCTAAATCATGAAATGAATCATGATATAAATCATGAAAAGAATCATGACTCATGAATCATGAGTCGAATCATGAATCATTAATCGAATCATGAATCATGAATTGAATCATGAATCATTAATTGAATAATGAATCTTGAATCATGAATCGAATCATGAATAATGAATTGAATCATGAATCGAATCATGAATCATGAATTGAATCATAAATCATGAATCGAATCATGAATCGAATCATGAATCATAAATCGAATCATAAATCATGAATCATGAATTGAATCATGAATGGAATCATGAATCATGAATTGAATCATGAATCATGAATCATGAATTGAATCATGAATCATGAATCATGAATTGAATCATAAGTCGAATCATGAATCATAAATTAAATCATGAATCAATAATCGAATCACAAATCATGAATTGAATAATGAATCACAAATCATGAATTGAATCATGAATCATGAATTGAATCATGAATCATGAATCGAATCATGAACCATGAATCGAATCATGAACCATGAATCGAATCATGAACCATGAATCGAATCATGAACCATGAATCATGAATTGAACCATGAATTGAATCATGAATCAGGAGTCGAATTATGAATCATTAATCATGAATTGAATCATGAATCATGAATTGAATCATAAATTGAATCATGAATCATAAATTGAATCATAAATTGAATCATGAATCATGAATTGAATCATGAATTGAATCATGAATTATGAAATTAATCATGAATCATGAATTAAATAATGAATCATGAATTGACTCATGAATCATGAGTCGAATCATGAATCGAATCATGAATCATGAATTGAAGCATGAAATATGAGTCGAATCATGAATCATGAATTGAATCATGAATCTTGAATCATGAATCGAATCATGAATAATGAATTGAATCATGAATTGAATCATGAATTGAATCATGAATCGAATCATGAATCCCGAATCATGAATCACGAATCATGAATCACGAATCACGAATCATGAATCACGAATCATGAATCACGAATCATGAATCGAATCATGAATCACAAATCATTAATCAAATCATGAATCATGAATCATAAATTAAATCATGAATCATGAATTATGAATGAATCATGAATTGAAACATGAATCATGAATTGAATCATGAATTGAATCATGAATCATGAATTGAAGCATGAAATATGAATCGAATCATGAATCATGAATTGAATCATGAATCTTGAATCACGAATCGAATCATGAATAATGAATTGAATCATGAATCTTGAATCACGAATCGAATCATGAATAATGAATTGAATCAGGAATTGAATCATGAATCGATTCATGAATCATGAATCGAATCATGAATCGAATCATGAATTGAATCATGAATCGAATCATGAATCATAATTCATAAATTGAATCATGAATTATGAATGAATCATGAATTGAATCATGAATTGAATCATGAATCGAATCATGAATCATGAATCATGATTCGAATCATGAATCATGAATCATGAATTATGAAATGAATCATAAATCATGAATTGAATCATGAATCATGAATTATGAAATGAATCATGAATCATGAATCATGAATTATGAAATGAATCATGAATCATGAATTGAATCATGAATCATGAATTATGAAATGAATCATGAATCATGAATTAAATCATGAATTAAATCATGAATCAAATCATGAATCATGAATCATGAATTGAATCATGAATGGAATTATGAATCATTAATCGAATCATGAATCATGAATCATTAATCGAATCATGAATCATGAATCATAAATCATGAATTTAATCCTAAATCATGAAATGAATCATGATATAAATCATGAAAAGAATCATGACTCATGAATCATGAGTCGAATCATGAATCATTAATCGAATCATGAATTGAATCATGAATCACGAATCATGAATTGAATCATGAATCATGAATCGAATCATGAAATATGAATCGAATCATGAATCATGAATCATGAATTGAATCATGAATCATTAATTGAATCATGAATCTTGAATCATGAATCGAATCATGAATAATGAATTGAATCATGAATCGAATCATGAATTGAATCATAAATCATGAATTGAATCATGAATCGAATCATGAAACATGAATCGAATCATGAATCATAAATCGAATCATAAATCATGAATCGAATCATGAATGGAATCATGAATCATGAATCATGAATTGAATCATGAATCATGAATCATGAATTGAATCATGAATCATAAGTCGAATCATGAATCATAAATTAAATCATGAATCAATAATCGAATCATGAATCATGAATTGAATCATGAATCACAAATCATGAATTGAATCATGAATCATGAATTGAATCATGAACCATGAATCAAATCATGAACCATGAATCGAATCATGAACCATGAATCGAATCATGAACCATGAATCATGAATTAAACCATGAATCATGAATTGAATCATGAATCAGGAGTCGAATTATGAATCATGAATCATGAATTGAATCATGAATCATGAATTGAATCATGAATCATAAATTGAATCATAAATTGAATCATGAATCATGAATCGAATCATGAATCATATTATGAATCATGAATCGAATCATGAATCATGAATCGAATCATGAATCATATTATGAATCATGAATCGAATCATGAATCATATTATGAATCATGAATCGAATCATGAATCATGAATCGAATCATGAATCACAAATCATGAATTGAATCATGAATCGAATCATGAATCACAAATCATGAATTGAATCATGAATTGAATCATGAATCATGAATCATGAATTGAATCATGAATTGAATCATGAATCATTAATCATGAATTGAATCATGAATCATGAGTCGAATCATGAATCTTAAATCATGATGTGAATCATGAATCGAATCATGAATCATGAATCGAATCATGAATCATGAATCGAATCATGAATCATGAATCGAATCATGAATCATGAATCGAATCATGAATCATGAATCGAATCATGAATCGAATCATGAATCATGAATCGATTCATGAATCATGAATCGAATCATGAATCATGAATCGAATCATGAATCATGAATCGAATCATGAATCGATTCATGAATCATGAATCGAATCATGAATCATGAATCGAATCATGAATCATGAATCGAATCATGAATCGAATCATGAATCGAATCATGAATCATGAATCGAATCATGAATCATGAATTGAATCATGAATCATGAATTGAAACATGAATTATGAATTAAATCATGAATCATGAATTGAATCATGAATTGAATCATGAATCAAATCATGAATCATGAATCATGAATCATGAATTGAATCATGAATTGAATCATGAATCATGAATTATGAAATGAATCATGAATTAAATCATGAATCATGAATTGACTCATGAATCATGAGTCGAATCATGAATCATGAATAATGAATTGAATCATGAATCACGAATAATGAATTGAATCATCTATCATGAATTGAATCATGAATTGAATCATGAATCATGAATTATGAAATGAATCATGAATCATGAATTATGAAATGAATCATGAATTATGAAATGAATCATGAATCGAATCATGAATCGAATCATGAATCATGAATTGAATCCTAAATCATGAAATTAATCATGAATTATGAAATGAATCATGAATCATGAATTGAATCATGAAATGAATCGTGAATCATGAATTGAATCATGAATCATGAATTATGAATTGACTCAAGAATCATGAGTCGAATCATGAATCATTAATCGAATCATGAATCATGAATTGAATAATGAATCACGAATCATGAATTGAATCATTAATCACAAATCATGAATTGAATCATGAATCATTAATTGAATCATGAGTCGAATCATGAATCGAATTATGAAAAATGAATTGAATCATTAATTGAATCATGAATCTTGAATCATGAATCGAATCATGAATAATGAATTTAATCATGAATTGAATCATGAATCAAATCATAAATCATGAATTGAATCATAAATCATGAATCGAATCATGAATCATAAATCGAATCATAAATCATGAATCATGAATTGAATCATGAATCATTAATCGAATCATGAATCATGAATTGAATCCTAAATCATGAAATGAATCATGATTTGAATCATGAATCATGAATCATTAATCGGATCATGAATCATGAATTGAATCATGAAATGAATCATGAATCATGAATTGAATCATGAATCGTGAATTGAATCATGAATCATGAATCAAATCATAAATCATGAATTGAATCATGAATCATAAATCATGAATTGAATCGTGAATCATGAATCGAATCATAAATTGAATCATGAATTGAATCGTGCATCATGAATCGAATCATGAATCATGAAACATGAATTGAATCATGAATCATATCATGATTCATGAAATGAATCATGAATCGAATCATTAATCATGAATCGAATCATGAATCATGAATTTAATCATGAATTATGTATTGAATCATGGTTTGAATCATGAATCATGACTTGAATCATAAATCAGGAATCATGAATTGAATCATGAATCATGAATCTTGAATCGAATCATGAATCATGAATCATGAATCTTGAATCGAATCATGAATCTTGAATCGAATCATGAATCATGATTCGAATCACGAATCATGAATCATGAATCGAATCATGAATCGAATCATGAATCGAATCATGAATCATGAATTGAATCATGAATCATGAATTGAATCATGAATCATGAATTGAATCATGAATTATGAATCATGAATTAAATCATGAATCACAAATCATGAATCGAATCATGAATCATAAATTGAATCATGAATTGAATCATGAATTATGAATGAATCATGAATTGAAACATGAATCATGAATCATTAATTGAATCATGAATCAAAGCATGAAATATGAGTCGAATCATGAATCATGAATCATTAATTGAATCATAAATCATGAATCATGAATCATTAATTGAATCATGATTCATGAATTATGAAATGAATCATGAATCATAAATTGAATCATGAATCATGAATCATAAATCATGAATCATGAATTGAATCATGAATCATGAATTGAATCATTAATCATGAATTGAATCATGAATCATGAATTGAATCATGAATCGAATCATGAATCATGAATTTAATCATGAATTATGTATTGAATCATGAATCGAATCATGAATTATGAATTGAATCAAATCATGAATCATGAATTGAATCATGAATCTTGAATCAAATCATGAATCAAATCATGAATCATGAATCAAATCATGAATCATGAATCGAATCATGAATCATGAATCGAATCATGAATCGAATCATGAATCATGATTTGAATCATGAATCATGATTTGAATCATGAATCATTAATCGAATCATGAATCATGAATTGAATTATGAATCATGAATCATGAATTGAATCATGAATCACAAATCATGAATTGAATCATGAATCATTAATTGAATCATGAATTGAATCATGAATCATGAATTGAATCATGAATCATTAATTGAATCATGAATCACAAATCATGAATTGAATCATGACTCATTAATTGAATCACAAATCATAAAATGAATCATGAATAGAATCATAAATTGAATAATGAATCAAGTATCGAATCATGAATCATGAATTGAATCATGAATCATTAATTGAATCACAAATCATGAATTGAATCATGAATAGAATCATAAATTGAATCATGAATCAAGTATCGAATCATGAATCATGAATTGAATCATGAATCATTAATTGAATCATGAATTGAATCATGAATCGAATCATGAATCATGAATTGAATCATGAATAATAAATCATGAATCACAAATCATGAATTGAATCATGAATCATGAATTGAATCATGAATCACAAATCATGAATTGAATCATGAATCATGAATCATGAATTGAATCATAAATTGAATCATGAATTGAATCGTGCATAAAAATCGAATCATGAATCATGAAACATGAATTGAATCATGAATCATTAATTGAATCATGAATCATTAAATGAATCACAAATCATGAATTGAATCATGAATCATGAATCATGAATTGAATCATGAATCATGAATCATGAATTGAATCATGAATCACAAATCATGAATCACAAATCATGAATTGAATCATGAATCATGATTCATGAATCAAATCATAAATTGAATCATGAATTGAATCGTGCATCATGAATCGAATCATGAAACATGAATTGAATCATGAATCGAATCATGAATTGTATCATGAATCATTAAATGAATCACAAATCATGAATTGAATCATGAATCATGAATCATGAATTGAATCATGAATCACAAATCATGAATCATGAATTGAATCATGAATCACAAATCATGAATTGAATCATGAATCGAATCATAAATTGAATCATGAATTCAATCGTGCATCATGAATTGAATCATGAATCGAATCATGCATCATGAATTTAATCATGAATTATGTATTGAATCATGGATCGAATCAGGAATCATGAGTCGAATCATGAATCATGAATCATGATTTGAATCATGAATCATGATTTGAATCATGAATCATGATTTGAATCACGAATCATGATTTGAATCACGAATCATGATTTAATTCATGAATTGAATCATGAATTATGAAATGAATAATGAATCATGAATTGACTCATGAATCATGAGTCGAATCATGAATCATTAATTGAATCATGAATCGAATCATGAATCATGAATTGAATCATGAATCATGAATTGAATCATGAATCGAATCATGAATCATGAATTGAATCATGATTTGAATCATGATTTGAATCATGATTCGAATCATGAATCATGAATCGAATCATGAATCATGAATTGAATCATGAATCGAATCATGAATCATGAATTGAATCATGAATCATGAATTGAATCATGAATCATGAATTGAATCATGAATTATGAATCATGAATTAAATCATGAATCATGAATCATGAATCGAATCATTAATCATGAATCGAATCATGAATCGAATCATGAATTGAATCATGAATCATGAATTATGAATGAATCATGAATTGAAACATGAATTATGAATCATGAATTGAATCATGAATCATGAATCATAAATTGAATCATGATTCATGAATTATGAAATGAATCATGAATCATAAATTGAATCATGAATCATGAATCATAAATTGAATCATGAATCATGAATCATGAATTGAATCATGAATCATGAAATGAATCATGAATCATGAATTGAATCATGAATCATGAATTGAATCATGATTTGAATCATGAATTGAATCATGAATAATGAATCATGAATTGAATCATGAATTGAATCATGAATCATGAATTGAATCATGAATCGAATCATAAATCATGAATCATAAATCATGAATTATTAATCATGAATCGAATCATGAATCATGAATCGAATCATGAATCATGAATCGAATCATGAATCATGAATCGAATCATGAATCATGATTTGAATCATGAATCATGAATCATGAATTGAATCATGAATCATGAATTGAATCATGAATCGAGTCATGAATCATGAATTGAATCATGAATCATGAATTGAATCATGAATCATGAATCGAATCATGCATCATGAATTTAATCATGAATTATGTATTGAATCATGGATCGAATCAGGAATCATGAGTCGAATCATGAATCATGAATCATGATTTGAATCATGAATCATGATTTGAATCATGAATCAAGATTTGAATCATGAATCATGATTTGAATCATGAATCATGATTTGAATCACGAATCATGATTTGAATCACGAATCATGATTTAATTCATGAATTGAATCATGAATTATGAAATGAATAATGAATCATGAATTGACTCATGAATCATGAGTCGAATCATGAATCATTAATTGAATCATGAATCGAATCATGAATCATGAATTGAATCATGAATCATGAATTGAATCATGAATCGAATCATGAATCATGAATTGAATCATGATTTGAATCATGATTTGAATCATGATTCGAATCATGAATCATGAATCGAATCATGAATCATGAATTGAATCATGAATCATGAATTGAATCATGAATCATGAATTGAATCATGAATTATGAATCATGAATTAAATCATGAATCATGAATCGAATCATTAATCATGAATCGAATCATGAATCGAATCATGAATTGAATCATGAATCATGAATTATGAATGAATCATGAATTGAAACATGAATTATGAATCATGAATTGAATCATGAATCATGAATTGAATCATGAATCATGAATTGAATCATGAATCATGAATTGAATCATGAATCACAAATCATGAATTGAATCATGAATCATTAATTGAATCACAAATCATGAATTGAATCATGAATAGAATCATAAATTGAATCATGAATCAAGTATCGAATCATGAATCATGAATCATGAATTGAATCATGAATCATGAATTGAATCATGAATTGAATCATGAATCGAATCATGAATCACAAATCATGAATTGAATCATGAATCATGAATCATGAATCGAATCATGAATCACAAATCATGAATTGAATCATGAATCATGAATCATGAATCATGAATTGAATCATGAATTGAATCATGAATCACAAATCATGAATTCAATCATGAATCATGAATCATGAATCGAATCATGATTTGAATCATGAATCATGATTTGAATCATGAATCATTAATCGAATCATGAATTGAATCATGAATCATAAATCATGATGTGAATCATGAATCATAATTTGAATCATGAATCGAATCATGAATCATGAATCATGAATTAAATCATGAATCATTAATCGAATCATGAATCATGAATTGAATCATAAATAGAATCATGAATCACAAATCATGAATTGAATCATTAATAGAATCATAAATTGAATCATGAATCAAGTATCGAATCATGAATCATGAATCATGAATTGAATAATGAATCATGAATTGAAGCATGAATTGAATCATGAATCATGATTCGAATCATCATATTATGAATCATGAATCGAATCATGAATCATGAATCGAATCATGAATCACAAATCATGAATCGAATCATGAATCACAAATCATGAATTGAATTATGAATCATGAATCATGAATTGAATCATGAATCACAAATCATGAATTGAATCATGAATCACAAATCATGAATTGAATCATGAATCACGAATCATGAATTGAATCATGAATCATGAATTGAATCATGAATCATGAATTGAATTATGAATTATGAATCATGAATTAAATCATGAATCACGAATCATGAATCGAATCATGAATCACGAATCATGAATCGAATCATGAATCATGAATCATGAATCGAATCATGAATCATAAATTGAATCATGAATTGAATCATGAATCATGAATTATGAATGAATCATGAATTGAAACATGAATCATGAATTGAATCATGAATCGAAGCATGAAATATGAGTCGAATCATGAATCATGAATTGTATCATAAATCATGAATTGAATCATGAATCATGAATTGAATCATGAATCATGAATCATGAATCATTAATTGAATCATGATTCATGAATTATGAAATGAATCATGAATCATAAATTGAATCATGAATCATAAATTGAATCATGATTAATGAATCATAAATTGAATCATGAATCATGAATTGAATCATGAATCATGAATTGAATCATGAATCATGAAATGAATCATGAATCATGAATCATGAATTGAATCATGAATCGAATCATAAATCATGAATCATGAATCATGAATTGAATCATGAATCGAATCATGAATCATGAATTTAATCATGAATTATGTATTGAATCATGAATCGAATCATGAATCATGAATTGAATCATAAATTATGAATAATGAATTGAATCATGAATCTTGAATCAAATCATGAATCTTGAATCGAATCATGAATCGAATCATGAATCATTAATTGAATCATGAATCAATCGAATCATGAATCATGAATCGAATCATGAATCATGATTTGAATCATGAATCATGATTTGAATCATGAATCATGATTTGAATCATGAATTATTATCCGAATCATGAATTGAATTATGAATCATGAATCATGAATTAAATCATAAATCACAAATCATGAATTGAATCATGAATCATGAATTGAATCATGAATTGAATCATGAATCATGAATTGAATCATGAATCATTAATTGAATCATGAATCACAAATCATGAATTGAATCATGAATCATTAATTGAATCACAAATCATGAATTGAATCATGAATAGAATCATAAATTGAATCATGAATCAAGTATCGAATCATGAATCATGAATTCAATCATGAATCATGAATCATGAATTGAATCATGAATCACAAATCATGAATTGAATCATGAATCACAAATCATGATTTGAATCATGAATCATGAATCGAATCATGAATCATGGTTTGAATCATGAATCATGATTTGAATCATGAATCATTAATCGAATCATGAATTGAATCATGAATCATGAATTGAATCATGAATCGAATCATGAATTAAATCATGAATCATTAATCGAATCATGAATCATGAATTGAATCATAAATCATAAATAGAATCATGAATCACAAATCATGAATTGAATCATGAATAGAATCATAAATTGAATCATGAATCAAGTATCGAATCATGAATCATGAATCATGAATTGAATAATGAATCATGAATTGAATAATGAATTGAATCATGAATCATGATTCGAATCATCATATTATGAATCATGAATCGAATCATGAATCATGAATTGAATCATGAATCACAAATCATGAATTGAATCATGAATCATTTATCATGAATTGAATCATGAATCACAAATCATGAATTAAATCATGAATCATGAATTGAATCATGAATTAAATCATGAATCATGAGTCAAATCAAGAATCATAAATCATGAACTGAATCATGAATCATGAATTGAATCATGAATTAAATCATGAATCATTAATCAAATCATGAATCATGAATTAAATCATGAATCATTAATCGAATCATGAATCATGAATTGAATCATGAATCATGAATCATGAATTGAATCATGAATCATGAATCGAATCATGAATCATGAATCAAATCATGAATCATGAATCAAATCATGAATCATGAATTAAATCATGAATCATGAATTGAATCTTGAATCGAATCATGAATTGAATCGAATCATGAATTGAATCATGAATCATGAATTGAATCATGATTTGAATCATGAATTATGAATCATGAATTAAATCATGAATCATGAATTGTATCATGAATCACGAATCATGAATTGAATCATGAATCGAATCATGAATCATGAATCATAAATTGAATCATAAATTGAATCATGAATTATGAATGAATAATGAATCATGAATTGAAACATGAATCATGAATTGAATCATGAATTGAATCATGAATCATGAATTGAAGCATGAAATATGAGTCGAATCATGAATCATGAATTGAATCATGAATCTTGAATCACGAATTAAATCATGAATCATGAATTGAATAATGAATCATGAATTGAATCATGAATAATGAATTGAATCATGAATCACAAATCATTAATTGAATGATGAATCATGAATTGAATCATGAATTGAATCATGAATTGAATCATGAATTATGAAATTAATCATGAATCATGAATTAAATAATGAATCATGAATTGATTCATGAATCATGAGTCGAATCATGAATCATGAAATGAATCATGAATCATGAATTGAAGCATGAAATATGAATCGAATCATGAATCATGAATTGAATCATGAATCTTGAATCACGAATCGAATCATAAATAATGAATTGAATCATGAATCGAATCATGAATCGAATCATGAATCGAATCATGAATCATGAATCATGAATCATAATTCATAAATTGAATCATGAATTGAATCATGAATCATGAATTATGAATGAATCATGAATCATGAATTGAAGCAAGAATCTTGAATCACGAATTGAATCATGAATTGAATCATGAATTGAATTATGAATCATGAATTGAACCATGAATTGAATCATGAATCATGAATCATGATTCGAATCATGAATCATGAATCATGAATCATGAATTATGAAATGAATCATGAATCATAAATTGAATCATGAATCATGAATCATAAATCATGAATTGAATCATGAATCATGAATTATGAAATGAATCATGAATCATGAATTATGAAATGAATCATGAATCATGAATTAAATCATGAATCATGAATTGAATCATTAATCACAAATCATGAATTGAATCATTAATCACAAATCATGAATTAAATCATGAATCATGAATTGAATCATGAAATATGAATCGAATCATGAATCATGAATCATGAATTGAATCATGAATTATGAGTCGAATCATGAATTGAATCATGAATCTTGAATCATTAATTGAATCATGAATCTTGAATCATGAATCGAATCATGAATCATGAATTGAATCATGAATTATGAGTCGAATCATGAATTGAATCATGAATCTTGAATCATTAATTTAATCATGAATCTTGAATCATGAATCGAATCATGAATCATGAATTGAATCATAAATCATGAATTGAATCATGATTTGAATCATGAATCATGAATCGAATCATGAATCATAAATCGAATCATAAATCATGAATCATGAATTGATTAATGAATTGAATTATGAATCATTAATCGAATCATGAATCATTAATCGAATCATAAATCATGAATCGAATCATGAATCGAATCATGAATCATGAATTTAATCCTAAATCATGAAATGAATCATGATATAAATCATGAAATGAATCATGAATCATGAATCATGAATTGACTCATGAATCATGAGTCGAATCATGAATCATTAATCGAGTCATGAATCATGAATTGAATCATGAATCACGAATTGAATCATTAATCACAAATCATGAATTGAATCATTAATCACAAATCATGAATTGAATCATAAAATATGAATCGAATCATGATTCATGAATCATGAATTGAATCATGAATTATGAGTCGAATCATGAATTGAATCATGAATCTTGAATCATTAATTGAATCATGAATCTTGAATCATGAATCGAATCATGAATCATGAATTGAATCATGAATGGAATCATGAATTGAATCATGATTTGAATCATGAATCGAATCATGAATCATGAATTGAATCATAAATAGAATCATGAATCACAAATCATGAATTGAATCATTAATAGAATCATAAATTGAATCATGAATCAAGTATCGAATCATGAATCATGAATTGAATAATGAATCATGAATTGAAGCATGAATTGAATCATGAATCATGATTCGAATCATCATATTATGAATGATGAATCGAATCATGAATCGAATCATGAATCACAAATCATGAATCGAATCATGAATCACAAATCATTAATTGAATCATGAATCATGAATCATGAATCATGAATCATGAATTGAATCATGAATCACAAATCATGAATTGAATCATGAATCACAAATCATGAATTGAATCATGAATTGAATCATGAATCATGAATTGAATCATGAATCATGAATTGAATCATGAATTGAATTATGAATTATGAATCATGAATTAAATCATGAATCACGAATCATGAATCGAATCATGAATCACGAATCATGAATCGAATCATGAATCATGAATCATGAATCGAATCATGAATCATAAATTGAATCATGAATTGAATCATGAATCATGAATTATGAATGAATCATGAATTGAAACATGAATCATGAATTATGAAATGAATCATGAATCGAAGCATGAAATATGAGTCGAATCATGAATCATGAATCATGAATTGTATCATAAATCATGAATTGAATCATGAATCATGAATTGAATCATGAATCATGAATCATTAATTGAATCATGATTCATGAATTATGAAATGAATCATGAATCATAAATTGAATCATGAATCATGAATCATAAATTGAATCATGAATCATGAATCATGAATTGAATCATGAATCATGAATTGAATCATGAATCATGAAATGAATCATGAATCATGAATTGAATCATGAATCATGAATCGAATCATAAATCATGAATCATGAATCATGAATTGAATCATGAATCGAATCATGAATCATGAATTTAATCATGAATTATGTATTGAATCATGAATCGAATCATGAATCATGAATTGAATCATAAATTATGAATAATGAATTGAATCATGAATCTTGAATCAAATCATGAATCTTGAATCGAATCATGAATCGAATCATGAATCATTAATTGAATCATGAATCAATCGAATCATGAATCATGATTTGAATCATGAATCATGATTTGAATCATGAATCATGATTTGAATCATGAATCATGATTTGAATCATGAATTATTATCCGAATCATGAATTGAATTATGAATCATGAATCATGAATTGAATCATAAATCACAAATCATGAATTGAATCATGAATCATGAATTGAATCATGAATCATGAATTGAATCATGAATCATTAATTGAATCATGAATCACAAATCATGAATTGAATCATGAATCATTAATTGAATCACAAATCATGAATTGAATCATGAATAGAATCATAAATTGAATCATGAATCAAGTATCGAATCATGAATCATGAATTGAATCATGAATCATGAATCATGAATCAAATCATGAATCACAAATCATGAATTGAATCATGAATCATGAATTGAATCATGAATCACAAATCATGAATTGAATCATGAATCACAAATCATGATTTGAATCATGAATCACAAATCATGATTTGAATCATGAATCATGAATCGAATCATGAATCATGATTTGAATCATGAATCATGATTTGAATCATTAATCGAATCATGAATTGAATCATGAATCATGAATTGAATCATGAATCGAATCATGAATTAAATCATGAATCATTAATCGAATCATGAATCATAAATCGAATCATAAATCATGAATCATGAATTGATTAATGAATTGAATTATGAATCATTAATCGAATCATGAATCATTAATCGAATCATAAATCATGAATCGAATCATGAATCGAATCATGAATCATTAATCGAGTCATGAATCATGAATTGAATCATGAATCACGAATTGAATCATTAATCACAAATCATGAATTGAATCATTAATCACAAATCATGAATTGAATCATAAAATATGAATCGAATCATGATTCATGAATCATGAATTGAATCATGAATTATGAGTCGAATCATGAATTGAATCATGAATCTTGAATCATTAATTGAATCATGAATCTTGAATCATGAATCGAATCATGAATCATGAATTGAATCATGAATGGAATCATGATTTGAATCATGAATCACAAATCATGATTTGAATCATGAATCATGAATCGAATCATGAATCATGATTTGAATCATGAATCATGATTTGAATCATTAATCGAATCATGAATTGAATCATGAATCATGAATTGAATCATGAATCGAATCATGAATTAAATCATGAATCATTAATCGAATCATGAATCATGAATTGAATCATAAATCATAAATAGAATCATGAATCACAAATCATGAATTGAATCATGAATAGAATCATAAATTGAATCATGAATCAAGTATCGAATCATGAATCATGAATTGAATAATGAATCATGAATTGAATAATGAATTGAATCATGATTCGAATCATCATATTATGAATCATGAATCGAATTATGAATCATGAATCGAATCATGAATCATGAATTGAATCATGAATCACAAATCATGAATTGAATCATGAATCATTTATCATGAATTGAATCATGAATCACAAATCACGAATTAAATCATGAATCATGAATTGAATCATGAATCATGAATTGAATCATGAATCATTTGTCAAATCAAGAATCATAAATCATGAACTGAATCATGAATTGAATCATGAATGAAATCATGAATCATTAATCAAATCATGAATCATGAATTAAATCATGAATCATTAATCGAATCATGAATCATGAATTGAATCATGAATCATGAATCATGAATTGAATCATGAATCATGAATCGAATCATAAATCATGAATCAAATCATGAATCATGAATCAAATCATGAATCATGAATTGAATCTTGAATCGAATCATGAATTGAATCGAATCATGAATTGAATCATGAATCATGAATTATGAATCATGAATTGAATCATAAATTATGAATCATGAATTAAATCATAAATCATGAATTGTATCATGAATCACGAATCATGAATTGAATCATGAATCGAATCATGAATCATGAATCATAAATTGAATCATAAATTGAATCATGAATTATGAATGAATCATGAATCATGAATTGAAACATGAATCATGAATTGAATCATGAATTGAATCATGAATTGAATCATGAATCATGAATTGAAGCATGAAATATGAGTCGAATCATGAATCATGAATTGAATCATGAATCTTGAATCACGAATTAAATCATGAATCATGAATTGAATCATGAATCTTGAATCACGAATTAAATCATGAATCATGAATTGAATAATGAATCATGAATTGAATCATGAATAATGAATTGAATCATGAATCACAAATCATTAATTGAATGATGAATCATGAATTGAATCATGAATTATGAAATTAATCATGAATCATGAATTAAATAATGAATCATGAATTGACTCATGAATCATGAGTCCAATCATGAATTGAATCATGAATCATGAATTGAAGCATGAAATATGAATCGAATCATGAATCATGAATTGAATCATGAATCTTGAATCACGAATCGAATCATAAATAATGAATTGAATCATGAATTGAATCATGAATTGAATCATGAATCGAATCATGAATCGAATCATGAATCGAATCATGAATCATGAATCATAATTCATAAATTGAATCATGAATTGAATCATGAATCATGAATTATGAATGAATCATGAATCATGAATTGAAGCATGAATCTTGAATCACGAATTGAATCATGAATTGAATCATGAATTGAATTATGAATCATGAATCATGAATCATGAATCATGATTCGAATCATGAATCATGAATCATGATTCGAATCATGAATCATGAATCATGAATTATGAAATGAATCATGAATCATAAATTGAATCATGAATCATAAATCATGAATTGAATCATGAATCATGAATTATGAAATGAATCATGAATCATGAATTAAATCATGAATCATGAATTGAATCATTAATCACAAATCATGAATTGAATCATTAATCACAAATCATGAATTAAATCATGAATCATGAAATATGAATCGAATCATGAATCATGAATCATGAATTGAATCATGAATTATGAGTCGAATCATGAATTGAATTATGAATCTTGAATCATTAATTGAATCATGAATCTTGAATCATGAATCGAATCATGAATCATAAATCGAATCATAAATCATGAATCATGAATTGAATCATGAATTGAATTATGAATCATTAATCGAATCATAAATCATTAATCGAATCATAAATCATGAATCGAATCATGAATCGAATCATGAATTTAATCCTAAATCATGAAATGAATCATGATATAAATCATGAAATGAATCATGAATCATGAATCATGAATTGAATCATGAATCACGAATTGAATCATTAATCACAAATCATGAATTGAATCATTAATCACAAATCATGAATTGAATCATAAAATATGAATCGAATCATGATTCATGAATCATGAATTGAATCATGAATTATGAGTCGATTAATGAATTGAATCATGAATCTTGAATCATTAATTGAATAATGAATCTTGAATCATGAATCGAATCATGAATCATGAATTGAATCATGAATGGAATCATGAATTGAATCATGAATGGAATCATGAATTGAATCATGATTTGAATCATGAATCATGAATCGAATCATGAATCATAAATCGAATCATAAATCATGAATTGAATCATGAATGGAATCATGAATCATGAATTGAATCATGAATCATGAATTAAATCATGAATCATAAGTCGAATCATGAATCATGAATCATAAATTAAATCATGAATCATTAATCGAATCATGAATCATAATTTCAATCATGAATCATGAATTTAATCATGAATCACAAATCATGAATCATGAATTGAATCATATATCATGAATCGAATCATGAACCATGAATCGAATCATGAACCATGAATCATGAATTTAATCATGAATCATGAATTGAATCATTAATCAGGAGTCGAATCATGAATCATAAATCATGAATTGAATTATGAATCTTGAATCATGAATCGAATCATTAATCGAATCATGAATCATGAATCGAATCACGAATCATGAATTTAATCCTAAATCATGAAATTAATCATGATATAAATCATGAAATGAATCATGAATCATGAATCATGAATTGACTCATGAATCATGAGTCGAATCATGAATCATTAATCGAATCATGAATCATGAATTGAATCATGAATTGAATCATTAATCACAAATCATGAATTGAATCATTAATCACAAATCATGAATTGAATCATGAAATATGAATCGAATCATGATTCATGAATCATGAATTGAATCATGAATTATGAGTCGAATCATGAATTGAATCATGAATCTTGAATCATTAATTGAATCATGAATCTTGAATCATGAATCGAATCATAAATCATGAATCGAATCATAAATCATGAATCATGAATTGAATCATAAATCATGAATCATGAATTGAATCGTGAATGGAATCATGAATCATGAATTGAATCATGAATCATGAATTAAATCATGAATCATAAGTCAAATCATGAATCATGAATCATAAATTAAATCATGAATCATGAATTGAATCATGAATCACGAATCATGAATTTAATCATGAATCATGAATCATGAATTGAATCATTAATCAGGAGTCGAATCATGAATCATAAATCATGAATTGAATTATGAATCTTGAATCATGAATCGAATAATGAATCGAATCATGAATCATAATTCGAATCATAAATCATAAATCGAATCATGAACCATGAATCATGAATTGAATCATGAATCATGAATTGAATCATGAATTGAATCATAAATTGAATCATGAATCATGATTCGAATCATGAATCGAATCATGAATCGAATCATGAATCATGAATCGAATCATGAATCGAATCATGAATCATGAATCGAATCATGAATCATGAATCGAATCATGAATCGAATCATGAATCATGAATCGAATCATGAATCGAATCATGAATTGAATCATGAATCATGAATCATGAATTGAATCATGAATCAAGAATCATGAATTGAATCATGAATCATGAATCATGAATTGAATCATGAATCATGAATCATGAATTGAATCATGAATCATGAATTGAATCATGAATCATGAATCATGAGTCGAATCATGAATCATAAATCATGAATTAAATCATGAATCTTGAATCATGATGTGAATCATGAATCGAATCATGAATCGAATCATGAATCATGAATCGATACATGAATCGAATCATGAATCGAATCATGAATCTAATCATGAATCATGAATTGAATCATGAATCGTGAATTGAATCATGAATTGAAACATGAATTATGAATTAAATCATGAATCATAAATTGAATCATAAATCATGA
The DNA here is from genome assembly GCA_036250195.1 of Mixophyes australis. Lineage (NCBI taxonomy): Eukaryota > Metazoa > Chordata > Amphibia > Anura > Limnodynastidae > Mixophyes > Mixophyes australis. Next base: position 113,768 of record JAVHZZ010000079.1, read on the forward strand.
ATCGAATCATGAATCGAATCATGAATCATGAATCATGAATTGAATCATGAATCATGAATTGAATCGAATAATGAATCATGAATTGAATCATGAAATATAAATCGAATCATTAATCATGAATCATTAATTGAATCATGAATCATGAGTCGAATCATGAATCGAATCATGAATAATGAATTGAATCATTAATTGAATCATGAATCGAATCATGAATTGAATCATAAATCATGAATCGAATCATAAATCATAAATTGAATCATTAATCACAAATCATGAATTGAATCATGAATCATGAATTGAATCATGAACCATGAATCGAATCATGAACCATGAATCATGAATTTAATCATGAATCATGAATCATGAATTGAATCATTAATCAGGAGTCGAATCATGAATCATAAATCGAATCATAAATCATGAATCATGAATTGAATCTTGAATGGAATCATGAATCATTAATCGAATCATGAATCATGAATTGAATCCTAAATCATGAATCATTAATCGGATCATGAATCATGAATTGAATCATGAAATGAATCATGAATCATGAATTGAATCATGAATCATGAATTGAATCATGAATCATGAATTGAATCATGAATCATGAATTGAATCATAATTCATGAATTGAATCATGAATCATGAATTGAATCATGAATCATGAATTGAATCATAAATCATGAATTGAATCATGAATCATAAATCATGAATCGAATCAAATTGAATCATGAATTGAATCGTGCATCATGAATCTAATCATGAATCATAAAACATGAATTGAATCATGAATCATGAATTGAATTATGAATCATGAAATGAATCATGAATCGAATCATGAATCGAATCATGAATCATGAATTTAATCATGAATTATGTATTGAATTATGGATCGAATCATGAATCATGAATTGAATCATGAATCTTGAATCAAATCATGAATCATTAATCGAATCATGAATCATTAATCGAATCATGAATCATGAATTGAATCATGAATCTTGAATCAAATCTTGAATCAAATCATGAATCATTAATCGAATCATGAATCATGAATTGAATCATGAATTGAATCATGAATTATGAAATGAACCATGAATCATGAATTGACTCATGAATCATGAGTCGAATCTTGAATCATTAATCGAATCATGAATCGAATCATGAATTGAATCACGAATCATGAATTAAATCATGAATCATGAATTGAATCATGAATCATGAATTGAATCATGATTCGAATCATGAATCGAATCTTGAATCATGAATTGAATCATGAATTATAAATCATGAATTAAATCATGAATCACGTATCATGAATCGAATCATGAATCACGTATCATGAATCGAATCATGAATCACGAATCATGAATCGAATCATGAATCACGAATCATGAATCGAATCATGAATCACGAATCATGAATCACGAATCATGAATCGAATCATGAATCGAATCATGAATCATGAATTATGAATGAATCATGAATTGAAACATGAATCATGAATCATGAATTGAATCATGAAATATGAGTCGAATCATGAATCATGAATTGAATCATGAATCATGAATTGAATCATAAATCACAAATCGAATCATGAATCATTAATTAAATCATGATTCATGAATTATGAAATGAATCATGATTCATAAATTGAATCATGAATCATAAATCGAATCATGAATCATGAATTGAATCATGAATCATGAAATGAATCATGAATCTTGAATTGAATCATGAATCATGAATCTTGAATTGAATCATGAATCATGAAATGAATCATGAATCTTGAATCGAATCATAAATCATGAATCATGAATCATGAATCGAATCATGAATCGAATCATGAATCATGAAATTAATCATGAATTATGTATTGAATCATGAATCGAATCATGAATCAAATCATGAATTGAATCATGAATCATGAATCGAATCATAAATCATGAATTGAATCATTAATCACAAATCATGAATTGAATCAGGAATCATGAATTGAATCATGAAATATAAATCGAATCATTAATCACGAATCGAATTAATTAATCATGAATCATTAATTGAATCATGATTCATGAATAATGAAATGAATCATGAATCATAAATTGAATCATGAATCATAAATTGAATCATGAATCATGAATCATGAATCGAATCATAAATCATGAATTGAATCATGAATGGAATCATGAATCATGAATTGAATCATGAATCATGAATCATGAATTAAATCATGAATCATAAGTCGAATCATGAATCATAAATTAAATCATGAATCATGAATCATGAATTGAATCATGAATCATGAATTGAATCATGAATCACAAATCATGAATTGAATCATGAATCATGAATTGAATCATGAATCATGAATCGAATCATGAACCATGAATCGAATCATGAACCATGAATCATGAATTTAATCATGAATCATGAATTGAATCATTAATCAGGAGTCGAATCATGAATCATAAATCATGAATTAAATCATGAATCTTGAATCATGAATTGAATCATGAATTGAATTATGAATCTTGAATCATAAATCGAATCATGAATCGAATCATGAATCGAATCATGAATCATAATTCGAATCATAAATCATAAATCGAATCATGAACCATGAATCATGAATTGAATCATGAATCATGAATTGAATCATAAATTGAATCATGAATCATGATTCGAATCATGAATCATATTATGAATCATGAATCGAATCATGAATCATGAATCGAATCATGAATCGAATCATGAATCATGAATCGAATCATGAATTGAATCATGAATCATGAATTGAAGCATGAAATATGAGTCGAATCATGAATCATGAATTGAATCATGAATCATGAATCATGAATTGAATCATGAATCATGAATTGAATCATGAATCATGAATCATGAATTGAATCATGAATCATGAATCATGAATTGAATCATGAATCATGAATCATGAATTGAATCATGAATCATGAATCATGAATTGAATCATGAATCATGAATCATGAATTAAATCATGAATCATGAATCATGAATTGAATCATGAATCATGAATCAAATCATTAATCATGAATCATGAATTGAATCATGAATCATGAATCATGAATCATGAATTGAATCATTAATCATGAGTCGAATCATGAATCATAAATCATGAATTAAATCATGAATCTTGAATCATGAATTGAATCATGAATTGAATCATGAATCGATTCAAGAATCATGAATCGATTCTCGAATCATGAATCGATTCTCGAATCATGAATCGAATATTGAATCATGAATCGATTAATGAATCGAATTATGAATCGAATCATAAATTGAATCATAAATCATGAATCGAATCATGAATCATGAATCATGAATCGAATCATGAATCATGAATCATGAATTGAATCATGAATCATGAATTGAATCGAATCATGAATCATGAAATATAAATCGAATCATTAATCATGAATCATTAATTGAATCATGAATCGAATCATGAATAATGAATTGAATCATGAATCGAATCATGAATCGAATCATGAATAATGAATTGAATCATGAATTGAATCATGAATCGAATCATAAATCATGAATTGAATCATTAATCACAAATCATGAATTGAATCATGAATCATGAATTGAATCATGAATCATGAATTGAATCATAAAACATGAACTGAATCATGAATCATGAATCATGAATCATAAATCATGAATTGAATCATGAATCATAAATCATGAATCGAATCATAAATCTAATCATGAATCATGAAACATGAATTGAATCATGAATCATGAATTGAATCATGAATCATGAAATGAATCATGAATCGAATCATGAATCGAATCATGAATCATGAATTTAATCATGAATTATGTATTGAATTATGGATCGAATCATGAATCATGAATTGAATCATAAATCAGGAATCATGAATTGAATCATGAATCTTGAATCAAATCATGAATCATTAATCGAATCATGAATCATTAATCGAATCATGAATCATGAATTGAATCATGAATCTTGAATCAAATCATGAATCTTGAATCGAATCATGAATCTTGAATCAAATCATGAATCTTGAATCGAATCATGAATCATTAATCGAATCATGAATCATGAATTGAATCATGAATTATGAAATGAATCATGAATCATGAATTGACTCATGAATCATGAGTCGAATCATGAATTGAATCACGAATCATGAATCATGAATTAAATCATGAATCATGAATTGAATTATGAATCATGAATTGAATCATGAATTGAATCATGAATCGAATCTTGAATCATGAATTGAATCATGAATTAAATCATGAATCACGAATTATGAATCGAATCATGAATCACGAATCATGAATCGAATCATGAATCACGAATCATGAATCGAATCATGAATCACGAATCATAAATCGAATCATGAATCATGAATCGAATCATGAATCGAATCATGAATCATGAATTATGAATGAATCATGAATTGAAACATGAATCATGAATCATGAATTGAATCATGAATCATGAATTGAATCATAAATCACAAATCGAATCATGAATCATGAATCATTAATTGAATCATGATTCATGAATTATGTAATGAATCATGAATCATAAATTGAATCATAAATCATGAATCGAATCATGAATCATGAATCATGAATTGAATCATGAATCATGAAATGAATCATGAATCATGAATCTTGAATCGAATCATAAATCATGAATCATGAATCATGAATCATGAATTGAATCATGAATCGAATCATGAATCATGAATTTAATCATGAATTATGTATTGAATCATGAATCGAATCATGAATCATGAATCGAATCATGAATCATGAATTGAATCATGAATTGAATCATGAATCATGAATCGAATCATAAATCATGAATTGAATCATTAATCACAAATCATGAATTGAATCATGAATCATGAATTGAATCATGAAATATAAATCGAATCATTAATCACGAATCGAATCATGAATCATGAATCATTAATTGAATCATGATTCATGAATTATGAAATGAATCATGAATCATAAATTGAATCATGAATCATGAATCATAAATTGAATCATGAATCATGAAATGAATCATGAATTGAATCATGAATCATGAATTGAATCATGAATCATGAATTGAATCATGAATCATGAATTGAATCATGAATCATGAAATGAATCATAAATCTTGAATCATGAATTGAATCATGAATCGAATCATAAATCATGAATCATGAATAATGAATCATGAATTGAATCATGAATCGAATCATGAATCATGAATCGAATCATGAATCATGAATTTAATCATGAATTATGTATTGAATCATGAATCGAATCATGAATCATGAATTGAATCATAAATCTCTAATCAAATCATGAATCATGAATCGAATCATGAATCATAAATTGAATCATGAATCATGAATCATAAATTGAATCATGAATCATGAATCATGAATTGAATCATGAATCATGAAATGAATCATGAATCATGAATTGAATCATGAATCATGAATTGAATCATGAATCATGAATTGAATCATGAATCATGAAATAAATCATGAATCTTGAATCATGAATTGAATCATGAATCAAATCATAAATCATGAATCATGAATCGAATCATGAATCATGAATTTAATCATGAATTATGTATTGAATCATGAATCGAATCATGAATCATAAATTGAATCATGAATCATGAATCATAAATTGAATCATGAATCATGAATCATGAATCATGAATTGAATCATGAATCATGAAATGAATCATGAATCATGAATTGAATCATGAATCATGAATTGAATCATGAATCATGAATTGAATCATGAATCATGAATTGAATCATGAATCATGAAATAAATCATGAATCTTGAATCATGAATTGAATCATGAATCGAATCATAAATCATGAATCATGAATCATGAATTGAATCATGAATCGAATCATGAATCATGAATTTAATCATGAATTATGTATCGAATCATGAATCATGAATTGAATCATAAATCATTAATCATGAATTGAATCATGAATCTCTAATCAAATCATGAATCATGAATCGAATCATGAATCGAATCATGAATCATGAATCGAATCATGAATCATGAATTGAATCATGAATCACAAATCATGAATTGAATCATGAATCATGAATTGAATCATGAATCATGAATTGAATCATGAATCATTATTTGAATCATGAATCACAAATCATGAATTGAATCATGAATCGAATCATAAATCATGAATCGAATCATAAATCATGAATTGAATCATTAATCACAAATTAATGAATCATGAATCATGAATTGAATCATGAATTGAATCATGAATCACGAATCGAATCATGAATCATTAATTGAATCATGATTCATGAATTATGAAATGAATCATGAATCATAAATTGAATCATGAATCATGAATTGAATCATGAATCATGAATTGAATCATGAATCTTGAATCATGAATTGAATAATGAATCGAATCATAAATCATGAATCATGAATTGAATCATGAATCGAATCATGAATCATGAATTTAATCATAAATCATGAATCATGAATTGAATCATGAATCTCTAATCAAATCATGAATCATGAATCGAATCATGAATCATGAATCGAATCATGAATCATTAATCGAATCATGAATCATTAATCGAATCATGAATCGAATCATGAATCGAATCATGAATCATGAATCGAATCATGAATCATGAATCATTAATTGAATCATGATTCATGAATTATGAAATGAATCATGAATCATAAATTGAATCATGAATCATGAATTGAATCATGAATCATGAATTGAATCATGAATCTTGAATCATGAATTGAATAATGAATCGAATCATAAATCATGAATTATGTATTGAATCATGAATCGAATCATGAATCATGAATTGAATCATAAATCATGAATCATGAATTGAATCATGAATCTCTAATCAAATCATGAATCATGAATCGAATCATTAATCATGAATCGAATCATGAATCATTAATCGAATCATGAATCATTAATCGAATCATGAATCGAATCATGAATCGAATCATGAATCATGAATCGAATCATGATTTGAATCATGAATCATGATTTGAATCATGAATCATTAATCGAATCATGAATCATGAATTGAATTATGAATCATGAATCATGAATTGAATCATGAATCACAAATCATTAATCGAATCAGGAATGAATTGAATTATGAATCATGAATCATGAATCATGAATTGAATCATGAATCATGAATCGAATCATGAATCATGAATCATGAATTAAATCATGAATCATGAATTGAATCATGAATCGAATCATGAATTGAATCATGAATCTAATCATGAATCTAATCATGAATCATGAATCAAATCATGAATCATGAATTGAATCTTGAATCAAATCATGAATCATGAATTGAATCTTGAATCAAATCATGAATCATGAATTAAATCATGAATCATGAATCATGAATTTAATCATGAATCATGAATCATGAATTGAATCATGAATCATGAATCATGAATTGAATCATGAATTAAATCATGAATCATGAATTAAATCATGAATCATGAATTGAATCATGAATCATGAATCATGAATTGAATCATGAATCATGAATCATGAATTGAATCATGAATTGAATCATGAATCGAATCATGAATCATAAATTGAATCATGAATTATGAATGAATCATGGATCATGAATTGAAACATGAATCATGAATTGAATCATGAATTGAATCATGATTCATGAATTGAAGCATGAATTATGAGTCGAATCATGAATCATGAATCTTGAATCACGAAATAAATCATGAATCATTAATCGAATCATGAATCATGAATTGAATCATGAATCATGAATTGAATCATGAATTGAATCATGAATTATGAAATTAATCATGAATCATGAATTAAATAATGAATCATGAATTGACTCATGAATCATGAATTGACTCATGAATTATGAGTCGAATCATGAATCATGAATTGAATCATGAATCTTGAATCACGAATCGAATCATGAATAATGAATTTAATCATGAATCGAATCATGAATCGAATCATGAATCAAATCATGAATCATGAATCGAATCATGAATCATAATTCATAAATTGAATCATGAATTGAATCATGAATTGAATCATGAATTGAATCATTATTTCAATCATGAATCACAAATCATGAATTGAATCATGAATCATTAATTGAATCACAATTCATGAATTGAATCATGAATAGAATCATAAATTGAATCATGAATCAAGTATCGAATCATGAATCATGAATAGAATCATGAATTGAATCATGAATCAAGTATCGAATCATGAATCATGAATTGAATCATGAATTGAATCATGAATCATTAATTGAATCACAAATCATGAATTGAATCATGAATCATGAATTGAATCATGAATCGAATCATGAATTGAATCATGAATCGAATCATGAATCGAATCATGAATCGAATCATGAATCGAATCATGAATCGAATCATGAATCATGAAATGAATCTTGAATCAAATCATGAATCATGAATTAAATCATGAATCATGAATCATGAATTAAATCATTAATCATGAATCATGAATTGAATCATGAATTGAATCATGAATCGAATCATGAATCGAATCATGAATCAAATCATGAATCGAATCATGAATCGAATCATGAATCATGAATTGAATCTTGAATCAAATCATGAATCATGAATTAAATCATGAATCATGAATCATGAATTGAATCATGAATCATGAATCATGAATTGAATCATGAATCATGAATCATGAATTGAATCATGAATCGAATCATGAATCATGAATTGAATCATGAATTAAATCATGAATCATGAATTGAATCATGAATCATGAATTGAATCATGAATCATGAATCATGAATTGAATCATGAATCATGAATCATGAATTGAATCATGAATCATGAATCATGAATTGAATCATGAATCATGAATTGAATCATGAATCATGAATTGAATCATGAATCATGAATTGAATCATGATTTGAATCATGAATTATGAATCATGAATTAAATCATGAATCATGAATTGAATCATGAATCACGAATCATGAATTGAATCATGAATTGAATCATGAATCGAATCATGAATCATAAATTGAATCATGAATTGAATCATGAATTATGAATGAATCATGGATCATGAATTGAAACATGAATCATGAATTGAATCATGAATTGAATCATGAATCATGAATTGAAGCATGAAATATGAGTCGAATCATGAATCATGAATCTTGAATCACGAAATAAATCATGAATCATTAATCGAATCATGAATCATTAATTGAATCATGAATCATGAATTGAATCATGAATTGAATCATGAATTATGAAATTAATCATGAATTAAATAATGAATCATGAATTGACTCATGAATCATGAGTCGAATCATGAATCATGAATTGAATCATGAATCTTGAATCACGAATCGAATCATGAATAATGAATTCAATCATGAATTTAATCATGAATCGAATCATGAATCATGAATCGAATTATGAATCGAATCATGAATCGAATCGTGAATCATAATTCATAAATTGAATCATGAATTAAATCATGAATCATGAATGAATCATGAATTGAATCATGAATTGAATCATGAATCATGAATTCAAGCATGAATCTTGACTCACGAATTTAATCACGAATTGAATCATGAATTGAATCATGAATCTTGAATCATGAATTGAATCATGAATCATGATTCGAATCATGAATCATGATTCGAATCATGAATCATGATTCGAATCATGAATCATGAATCATGAATCATGAAATGAATCATGAATCATAAATTGAATCATGAATCATGAATTATGAAATGAATCATGAATCATAAATTGAATCATGAATCATAAATCATGAATTGAATCATGAATCATGAATTATGAAATAATCATGAATCATGAATTAAATCATGAATCATGAATTGAATCATGAATCATGAATTGAATCATGAATCATGAATTAAATCATGAATCGAATGATGAATCATGAATCATGAATTGAATCATGAATCGAATCATGAATTGAATCATGAATCTTGAATCATGAATTGAATCATGAATCTTGAATCATTAATCGAATCATGAATCACGAATCATGAATTGAATCAATCAGAAATCATGAATTGAATCATGAATCATGAATTGAATCATGAATCGAATCATGAATCATGAATTGAATCATGAATCTTGAATCATGAATTGAATCATGAATCTTGAATCATTAATTGAATCATGAATCTTGAATCATGAATCGAATCATGAATAATGAATTGAATCATGAATCGAATCATGAATCATGAATTGAATCATAAATCATGAATTGAATCATTAATGGAATCATGAATCATGAATTGAATCATGAATCATGAATCATGAATTGAATCATGAATCATAAGTCGAATCATGACTCATGAATCATAAATTAAATCATGAATCATTAATCGAATCATGAATCATAATTTCAATCATGAATCATGAATTGAATCATGAATCACAAATCATGAATTGAATCATGAATCATGAATTGAATCATGAATCGAATCATGAACCATGAATCATGAATTTAATCATGAAACTTGAATCATGAATTGAATCATGAATCAGGAGTCGAATCATGAATCATAAATCATGAATTGAATCATGAATCTTGAATCATGAATTGAATCATGAATCGAATCATGAATCGAATCATGAATTGAATCATGAATAAGGAGTCGAATTATGAATCATGAATTGAATCATGAATCATGAATTGAATCATGAATTGAATCATGAATCATGAATTGAATCATAAATTGAATCATGAATCAAGAATTGAATCATAAATTGAATCATGAATCATGAATTGAATCATGAATCATGAATTGAATCATGAATCATGAATCATGAATCATGAATTGAATCATGAATCATGAATTGAATCATGAATCATGAATCATGAATCTAATCATGAATCATGAATTGAATCATGAATCTAATCATGAATCATGAATTGAATCATGAATCATGAATTGAATCATGAATTGAATCATGAATCGAATCATGAATCGAATCATGAATCTTGAATTGAATCATGAATCATGAGTCAAATCAAGAATCATGAATCATGAATTGAATCATGAATTAAATCATGAATAATGAATTAAATCATGAATCGAATCATGAATAATGAATTTAATCATGAATCGAATCATGAATCGAATCATGAATCATGAATCGAATCATGAATCGAATCATGAATCATGAATCGAATCATGAATCGAATCATGAATCGAATCATGAATCATGAATCGAATCATGAATCGAATCATGAATCGAATCATGAATCATGAATTGAATCATGAATCGAATCATGAATCATGAATCAAATCATGAATCATGAATTGAATCATGAATTGAATCATGATTTGAATCATGAATTATGAATCATGAATTAAATCATGAATCATGGATCATGAATTGAAACATGAATCATGAATTGAATCATGAATTGAATCATGAATTGAATCATGAATCATGAATTGAAGCATGAAATATGAGTCGAATCATGAATCATGAATTGAATCATGAATCACAAATCATGAATTGAATCATGAATTGAATCATGAATTGAATCATGAATTATGAAATTAATCATGAATCATGAATTAAATAATGAATCATGAATTGAAGCATGAAATATGAGTCGAATCATGAATCTTGAATTGAATCATGAATCTTGAATCACGAATCGAATCATGAATAAAATCATGAATTGAATCATGAATCGAATCATGAATCATGAATTTAATCATGAATTATGTATTGAATTATGGATCGAATCATGAATTTATTCATAAATCAGGAATCATGAATTAAATCATGAATCATGAATTGAATCACGAATCATGATTCGAATCACGAATCATGATTCGAATCACGAATCATGATTCGAATCACGAATCATGATTCGAATCACGAATCATGAATCATGAATTGAATCATGAATCATGAATCATGAGTCGAATCATGAATCATTAATCATGAGTCGAATCATGAATCATGATTTGAATCATGAATCATGAATCATGAATCATGAGTCGAATCATGAATCATGAGTCGAATCATGAATCATGAGTCGAATCATGAATCATGAGTCGAATCATGAATCATGAGTCGAATCATGAATCATGAGTCGAATCATAAATCATGAGTCGAATCATGAATCATGAGTCGAATCATGAATCATGAATCATGAATCATGAGTCGAATCATGAATCATTAATCGAATCATGAATCAAATCTTGAATTGAATCACGAATCATGAATCATGAATTAAATCATGAATCATGAATTGAATCATGAATCGAATCATGAATTGAATCATGAATTGAATCATGATTCGAATCATGAATCAAATCATGAATCATGAATTGAATCATGAATTATGAATCATGAATTAAATCAAAAATCACGTATCATGAATCGAATCATTAATCACGAATCATTAATCGAATCATGAATCACGAATCATGAATCACGAATCACGAATCATGAATCATGAATCGAATCATGAATCATGAATTATGAATGAATCATGAATTGAAACATGAATCATAAATCATGAATTGAATAATGAAATATGAGTCGAATCATGAATCATGAATTGAATCATGAATCGAATCATGAATCATGAATCATTAATTGAATCATGATTCATGAATTATGAAATGAATCATGAATCATAAATTAAATCATGAATCATGAATCGAATCATGAATCATGAAATGAATCATGAATCATGAATTGAATCATGAATCATGAAATGAATCATGAAATGAATCATGAATCTTGAATCATGAATCGAATCATAAATCATGAATCATGAATCATGAATCATGAATTGAATCATGAATCACAAATCATGAATTGAATCATGAATTGAATCATGAATTGAATCATGAATTATGAAATTAATCATGAATCATGAATTAAATAATGAATCATGAATTGAAGCATGAAATATGAGTCGAATCATGAATCTTGAATTGAATCATGAATCTTGAATCACGAATCGAATCATGAATAAAATCATGAATTGAATCATGAATCGAATCATGAATCATGAATTTAATCATGAATTATGTATTGAATTATGGATCGAATCATGAATTTATTCATAAATCAGGAATCATGAATTAAATCATGAATCATGAATTGAATCACGAATCATGATTCGAATCACGAATCATGATTCGAATCACGAATCATGATTCGAATCATGAATCATGAATTGAATCATGAATCATGAATCATGAGTCGAATCATGAATCATTAATCATGAGTCGAATCATGAATCATGATTTGAATCATGAATCGAATCATGAATCATGAATCATGAATCATGAGTCGAATCATGAATCATGAGTCGAATCATGAATCATGAGTCGAATCATGAATCATGAGTCGAATCATGAATCATGAGTCGAATCATGAATCATGAGTCGAATCATGAATCATGAATCATGATTTGAATCATGAATCATGAATCATGAGTCGAATCATGAATCATTAATCGAATCATGAATCGAATCATGAATTGAATCACGAATCATGAATCATGAATTAAATCATGAATCATGAATTGAATCATGAATCGAATCATGAATTGAATCATGAATTGAATCATGATTCGAATCATGAATCGAATCATGAATCATGAATTGAATCATGAATTATGAATCATGAATTAAATCAAAAATCACGTATCATGAATCGAATCATTAATCACGAATCATTAATCGAATCATGAATCACGAATCATGAATCACGAATCACGAATCATGAATCATGAATCGAATCATGAATCATGAATTATGAATGAATCATGAATTGAAACATGAATCATAAATCATGAATTGAATAATGAAATATGAGTCGAATCATGAATCATGAATTGAATCATGAATCGAATCATGAATCATGAATCATTAATTGAATCATGATTCATGAATTATGAAATGAATCATGAATCATAAATTGAATCATGAATCATGAATCATAAATTAAATCATGAATCATGAATCGAATCATGAATCATGAAATGAATCATGAATCATGATTTGAATCATGAATCATTAATCGAATCATGAATCGAATTATGAATCATGAATCATGAATTGAATCATGAATCACAAATCATGAATTGAATAATGAATCATGAATTGAATCATGAATTGAATCATGAAACATGAATTGAATCATGAATTGAATCATGAATTGAATCATGAATCAAGTATCGAATCATGAATCATGAATCATGAATTGAATCATGAATTGAATCATGAATCACGAATCATGAATCACGAATCATGAATCATGATTTGAATTATGAATCATGATTTGAATCATGAATCATGATTTGAATCATGAATCATTAGTCGAATCATGAATTGAATCATGAATCATGAATTGAATCATGAATCGAATCATGAATCATGAATCATTAATCGAATCATGAATCATGAATTGAATCATAAATCATAAATAGAATCATGAATCATAAATCATGAATTGAATCATGAATAGTATCATAAATTGAATCATGAATCATGAATTGAATAATGAATCATGAATTGAATCATGAATTGAATAATGAATCATGAATTAAATCATGAATTGAATCATGAATCATGATTCGAATGATCATATTATGAATCATGAATCGAATCATGAATCATGAATTGAATCATGAATCACAAATCATGAATTGAATCATGAATCATGAATCATGAATTAAATCATGAATCATGAATTGAATCATGAATCATGAATTGAATCATGAATCATGAGTCAAATCAAGAATCATAAATCATGAATTGAATCATGAATCTTGAATCATGATGTCAATCATGAATCATGAATTGAATCATGAATTAAATAATGAATCATGAATTAAATCATTAATCATGAATCATGAATTGAATCATGAATCATGAATTGAATCATGAATCATGAATTGAATCATGAATCGAATCATGAATTGAATCATGAATCAAATCATGAATCGAATCATGAATCAAATCATGAATCATGAATTGAATCTTGAATCAAATCATGAATCATGAATTAAATCATGAATCATGAATCATGAATTGAATCATGAATCATGAATCGAATCATGAATCATGAATCGAATCATGAATCATGAATTGAATCATGAATCATGAATTGAATCATGAATCATGAATCATGAATTGAATCATGAATCATGAATCATGAATTGAATCATGAATCATGAATTAAATCATGATTTGAATCATGAATTATGAATCATGAATTAAATCATGAATCACAAATCATGAATTGAATCATGAATTGAATCATGAATCGAATCATGAATCATGAATCATAAATTGAATCATGAATTGAATCATGAATTATGAATGAATCATGGATCATGAATTGAAACATGAATCATGAATTGAATCATGAATTGAATCATAAATCATGAATTGAAGCATGAAATATGAGTCGAATCATGAATCATGAATCTTGAATCACGAAATAAATCATGAATCATTAATCGAATCATGATTCATTAATTGAATCATGAATCATGAATTGAATCATGAATTGAATCATGAATTATGAAATTAATCATGAATCATGAATTAAATAATGAATCATGAATTGACTCATGAATCATGAGTCGAATCATGAATCATGAATTGAATCATGAATCTTGAATCACGAATCGAATCATGAATAATGAATTGAATCATGAATTTAATCATGAATCGAATCATGAATCGAATCATGAATCGAATCATGAATCGAATCATGAATCATAATTCATAAATTGAATCATGAATTGAATCATGAATTGAATCATGAATCATGAATTGAATCATGAATTGAATCATGAATCATGAATTGAATCATGAATTGAATCATGAATCATGAATTGAATCATGAATTGAATCATGAATTGAATCATGAATCGAATCTTGAATCATGAATCATGATTCGAATCATGAATCATGAATCATGATTCGAATCATGAATCATGAATCATGAATCATGAATTATGAAATGAATCATAAATCATAAATTGAATCATGAATCATAAATCATGAATTGAATCATGAATCATGAATTATGAAATAATCATGAATCATGAATCATGAATTGAATCATGAATTAAATCATGAATCGAATGATGAATCATGAATCATGAATTGAATCATGAATGGAATTATGAATCATTAATCGAATCATGAATCATGAATTATGAATGAATCATGAATTGAAACATGAATCATAAATCATGAATTGAATAATGAAATATGAATCGAATCATGAATCATGAATTGAATCATGAATCGAATCATGAATCATGAATCATTAATTGAATCATGATTCATGAATTATGAAATAAATCATGAATCATAAATTGAATCATGAATCATGAATCATAAATTAAATCATGAATCATGAATCGAATCATGAATCATGAAATGAATCATGAATTGAATCATGAATCATGAAATAAATCATGAATCTTGAATCATGAATCGAATCATAAATCATGAATCATGAATCATGAATCATGAATTGAATCATGAATCGAATCATGAATCATGAATTTAATCATGAATTATGTATTGAATCATGAATCTAATCATGAATCATGAATTGAATCATGAATCATGAATCGAATCATAAATCATGAATTGAATCATTAATCACAAATCATGAATTGAATCATGAATCATGAATTGAATCATTAAATATAAATCGAATCATTAATCACGAATCGAATCATGAATCATTAATTGAATCATGAATCATGAATCATAAATTGAATCATGAATCATGAATCATGAATTGAATCATGAATTATGAAATGAATCATGAATCATAAATTGAATCATGAATTATGAAATGAATCATGAATCATAAATTGAATCATGAATCATGAATCATAAATTGAATCATGAATCATGAATTGAATCATGAATCATGAAATGAATCATGAATCATGAAATGAATCATGAATCATGAATTGAATCATGAATCATGAATTGAATCATGAATCATGAAATGAATCATGAATCATGAAATGAATCATGAATCATGAAATGAATCATGAATCGAATCATAAATCATGAATCATGAATCATGAATTGAATCATGAATCGAATCATGAATCATGAATTGAATCATGAATTATGTATTGAATCATGAATCGAATCATGAATTGAATCATGAATCTCTAATCAAATCATGAATCATGAATCGAATCATGAATCATGAATCATGAATCGAATCATGAATTGAATTATGAATCATGAATCATGAATTGAATCATGAATCACAAATCATGAATTGAATCATGAATCATGAATTGAATCATGAATTGAATCATGAATCATGAATTGAATCATGAATCATTATTTGAATCATGAATCACAAATCATGAATTGAATCATGAATCATGAATTGAATCATGAATTGAATCATGAATCACGAATCATGAATCGAATCATGAATCATGATTTGAATTATGAATCATGATTTGAATCATGAATCATGATTTGAATCATGAATCATTAGTCGAATCATGAATTGAATCATGAATCATGAATTGAATCATGAATCGAATCATGAATCATGAATCATTAATCGAATCATGAATCATGAATTGAATCATAAATCATAAATAGAATCATGAATCATAAATCATGAATTGAATCATGAATAGTATCATAAATTGAATCATGAATCATGAATTGAATAATGAATCATGAATTGAATCATGAATTGAATAATGAATCATGAATTAAATCATGAATTGAATCATGAATCATGATTCGAATGATCATATTATGAATCATTAATCGAATCATGAATCATGAATTGAATCATGAATCACAAATCATGAATTGAATCATGAATCATGAATCATGAATTAAATCATGAATCATGAATTGAATCATGAATCATGAATTGAATCATGAATCATGAGTCAAATCAAGAATCATAAATCATGAATTGAATCATGAATCTTGAATCATGATGTCAATCATGAATCATGAATTGAATCATGAATTAAATAATGAATCATGAATTAAATCATTAATCATGAATCATGAATTGAATCATGAATCATGAATTGAATCATGAATCATGAATTGAATCATGAATCGAATCATGAATTGAATCATGAATCAAATCATGAATCGAATCATGAATCAAATCATGAATCAAATCATGAATCATGAATTGAATCTTGAATCAAATCATGAATCATGAATTAAATCATGAATCATGAATCATGAATTGAATCATGAATCATGAATCGAATCATGAATCATGAATCATGAATTGAATCATGAATCGAATCATGAATCATGAATTGAATCATGAATCATGAATCATGAATTGAATCATGAATCATGAATCATGAATTGAATCATGAATCATGAATCATGAATTGAATCATGAATCATGAATTGAATCATGATTTGAATCATGAATTATGAATCATGAATTAAATCATGAATCACAAATCATGAATTGAATCATGAATTGAATCATAAATCATGAATTGAAGCATGAAATATGAGTCGAATCATGAATCTTGAATCACGAAATAAATCATGAATCATTAATCGAATCATGATTCATTAATTGAATCATGAATCATGAATTGAATCATGAATTGAATCATGAATTATGAAATTAATCATGAATCATGAATTAAATAATGAATCATGAATTGACTCATGAATCATGAATTGACTCATGAATCATGAGTCGAATCATGAATCATGAATTGAATCATGAATCTTGAATCACGAATCGAATCATGAATAATGAATTGAATCATGAATTTAATCATGAATCGAATCATGAATCGAATCATGAATCGAATCATGAATCGAATCATGAATCATAATTCATAAATTGAATCATGAATTGAATCATGAATTGAATCATGAATCATGAATTGAATCATGAATTGAATCATGAATCATGAATTGAATCATGAATTGAATCATGAATCATGAATTGAATCATGAATTGAATCATGAATTGAATCATGAATCGAATCTTGAATCATGAATCATGATTCGAATCATGAATCATGAATCATGATTCGAATCATGAATCATGAATCATGAATTATGAAATGAATCATAAATCATAAATTGAATCATGAATCATAAATCATGAATTGAATCATGAATCATGAATTATGAAATAATCATGAATCATGAATCATGAATCATGAATTGAATCATGAATTAAATCATGAATCGAATGATGAATCATGAATCATGAATTGAATCATGAATGGAATTATGAATCATTAATCGAATCATGAATCATGAATTATGAATGAATCATGAATTGAAACATGAATCATAAATCATGAATTGAATAATGAAATATGAATCGAATCATGAATCATGAATTGAATCATGAATCGAATCATGAATCATGAATCATTAATTGAATCATGATTCATGAATTATGAAATAAATCATGAATCATAAATTGAATCATGAATCATGAATCATAAATTAAATCATGAATCATGAATCGAATCATGAATCATGAAATGAATCATGAATTGAATCATGAATCATGAAATAAATCATGAATCTTGAATCATGAATCGAATCATAAATCATGAATCATAAATCATGAATCATGAATCATGAATCATGAATCGAATCATGAATCATGAATTTAATCATGAATTATGTATTGAATCATGAATCTAATCATGAATCATGAATTGAATCATGAATCATGAATCGAATCATAAATCATGAATTGAATCATTAATCACAAATCATGAATTGAATCATGAATCATGAATTGAATCATTAAATATAAATCGAATCATTAATCACGAATCGAATCATGAATCATTAATTGAATCATGAATCATGAATCATAAATTGAATCATGAATCATGAATCATGAATTGAATCATGAATTATGAAATGAATCATGAATCATAAATTGAATCATGAATTATGAAATGAATCATGAATCATAAATTGAATCATGAATCATGAATCATAAATTGAATCATGAATCATGAATTGAATCATGAATCATGAAATGAATCATGAATCATAAATTGAATCATGAATCATGAATTGAATCATGAATCATGAATTGAATCATGA
Organism: Mixophyes australis; assembly: GCA_036250195.1. Classification (NCBI taxonomy): domain Eukaryota; kingdom Metazoa; phylum Chordata; class Amphibia; order Anura; family Limnodynastidae; genus Mixophyes; species Mixophyes australis. The sequence goes on from JAVHZZ010000079.1 coordinate 134,031, forward strand.
ATCATGAAATGAATCATGAATCATGAAATGAATCATGAATCGAATCATAAATCATGAATCATGAATCATGAATTGAATCATGAATCGAATCATGAATCATGAATTGAATCATGAATTATGTATTGAATCATGAATCGAATCATGAATTGAATCATGAATCTCTAATCAAATCATGAATCATGAATCGAATCATGAATCATGAATCATGAATCGAATCATGAATTGAATTATGAATCATGAATCATGAATTGAATCATGAATCACAAATCATGAATTGAATCATGAATCATGAATTGAATCATGAATTGAATCATGAATCATGAATTGAATCATGAATCATTATTTGAATCATGAATCACAAATCATGAATTGAATCATGAATCATGAATTGAATCATGAATCATGAATTGAATCATAAATCACGAATCGAATCATGAATCATGAATCATTAATTGAATCATAAATCATGAATCATAAATTGAATCATGAATCATGAAATGAATCATGAATCATGAAATGAATCATGAATTGAATCATAAATCATGAATCATAAATTGAATCATGAATCATGAATCGAATCATGAATCGAATCATGAATCATGAATCGAATCATGAATCATGAATCATGAATCGAATCATGAATCATGAATCGAATCATGATTTGAATCATGAATCATTAATCGAATCATGAATCGAATTATGAATCATGAATCATGAATTGAATCATGAATCACAAATCATGAATTGAATAATGAATCATGAATTGAATCATGAAACATGAATTGAATCATGAATTGAATCATGAATCATTAATTGAATCACAAATCATAAATTGAATCATGAATAGAATCATAAATTGAATCATGAATCAAGTATCGAATCATGAATCATGAATTGAATCATGAATTGAATCATGAATCGAATCATGAATCACAAATCATGAATTGAATCATGAATCATGAATCAAATCATGAATCACAAATCATGAATCATGAATTGAATCATGAATCACAAATCATGAATTGAATCATGAATCACAAATCATGAATCGAATCATGAATCATGATTTGAATCATGAATCATTAATCGAATCATGAATTGAATCATGAATCATGAATTGAATCATGAATCGAATCATAAATCATGAATCATTAATCGAATCATGAATCATGAATTGAATCATAAATCATAAATAGAATCATGAATCATAAATCATGAATTGAATCATGAATAGTATCATAAATTGAATCATGAATCATGAATTGAATAATGAATCATGAATTGAATCATGAATTGAATAATGAATCATGAATTAAATCATGAATTGAATCATGATTCGAATGATCATATTATGAATCATGAATCGAATCATGAATCATGAATTGAATCATGAATCACAAATCATGAATTGAATCATGAATCATGAATCATGAATTAAATCATGAATCATGAATTGAATCATGAATCATGAATTGAATCATGAATCATGAGTCAAATCAAGAATCATAAATCATGAATTGAATCATGAATCTTGAATCATGATGTCAATCATGAATCATGAATTGAATCATGAATTAAATCATGAATCATGAATTAAATCATTAATCATGAATCATGAATTGAATCATGAATCATGAATTGAATCATGAATCATGAATTGAATCATGAATCGAATCATGAATTGAATCATGAATCAAATCATGAATCGAATCATGAATCGAATCATGAATCAAATCATGAATCATGAATCAAATCATGAATCATGAATTGAATCTTGAATCAAATCATGAATCATGAATTAAATCATGAATCATGAATCATGAATTGAATCATGAATCATGAATCGAATCATGAATCATGAATCATGAATTGAATCATGAATCGAATCATGAATCATGAATTGAATCATGAATTAAATCATGAATCATGAATTAAATCATGAATCATGAATCATGAATTGAATCATGAATCATGAATCATGAATTGAATCATGAATCATGAATTGAATCATGATTTGAATCATGAATTATGAATCATGAATTAAATCATGAATCACGAATCATGAATTGAATCATGAATTGAATCATGAATCGAATCATGAATCATGAATCATAAATTGAATCATGAATTGAATCATGAATTATGAATGAATCATGGATCATGAATTGAAACATGAATCATGAATTGAATCATGAATTGAATCATGAATCATGAATTGAAGCATGAAATATGAGTCGAATCATGAATCATGAATCTTGAATCACGAAATAAATCATGAATCATTAATCGAATCATGAATCATTAATTGAATCATGAATCATGAATTGAATCATGAATTGAATCATGAATTATGAAATTAATCATGAATCATGAATTAAATAATGAATCATGAATTGACTCATGAATCATGAATTGACTCATGAATCATGAGTCGAATCATGAATCATGAATTGAATCATGAATCTTGAATCACAAATCGAATCATGAATAATGAATTGAATCATGAATTTAATCATGAATCGAATCATGAATCGAATCATGAATCATGAATCGAATCATGAATCGAATCATGAATCGAATCATGAATCATAATTCATAAATTGAATCATGAATTGAATCATGAATTGAATCATGAATCATGAATTGAATCATGAATCATGAATTGAATCATGAATTGAATCATGAATCGAATCTTGAATCATGAATCATGATTCGAATCATGAATCATGAATCATGATTCGAATCATGAATCATGAATTATGAAATGAATCATAAATCATAAATTGAATCATGAATCATAAATCATGAATTGAATCATGAATCATGAATTATGAAATAATCATGAATCATGAATTAAATCATGAATCATGAATTGAATCATGAATCATGAATCATGAATTGAATCATGAATTATGAAATGAATCATGAATCATGAATTAAATCATAAATCGAATGATGAATCATGAATCATGAATTGAATCATGAATGGAATTATGAATCATTAATCGAATCATGAATCATGAATCATTAATCGAATCATGAATCATGAATCATTAATCGAATCATGAATCATGAATCACGAATCATGAATTGAATCATTAATCAGAAATCATGAATTGAATCATGAATCATGAATCGAATCATGAATCATGAATCGAATCATGAATCTTGAATCATGAATTGAATCATGAATCATGAATTAAATCATTAATCATGAATCATGAATTGAATCATGAATCATGAATCGAATCATGAATTGAATCATGAATCAAATCATGAATTGAATCATGAATTGAATCATGAATTGAATCATGAATTGAATCATGAATCGAATCATGAATCATGAATCAAATCATGAATCATGAATTGAATCTTGAATCAAATCATGAATCATGAATTAAATCATGAATCATGAATTATGAATTGAATCATGAATCATGAATCGAATCATGAATCATGAATCATGAATTGAATCATGAATCGAATCATGAATCATGAATTGAATCATGAATTAAATCATGAATCATGAATTAAATCATGAATCATGAATTGAATCATGAATCATGAATTGAATCATGATTTGAATCATGAATTATGAATCATGAATTAAATCATGAATCACGAATCATGAATTTAATCATGGATTGAATCATGAATCGAATCATGAATCATGAATCATAAATTGAATCATGAATTGAATCATGAATTATGAATGAATCATGGATCATGAATTGAAACATGAATCATGAATTGAATCATGAATTGAATCATGAATCATGAATTGAAGCATGAAATATGAGTTGAATCATGAATCATGAATCTTGAATCGAATCATGAATCATTAATTGAATCATGAATCATGAATTGAATCATGAATCATGAATTGACCCATGAATCATGAATTGACTCATGAATCATGAGTCGAATCATGAATCATGAATTGAATCATGAATCTTGAATCACGAATCGAATCATGAATAATGAATTGAATCATGAATTTAATCATGAATCGAATCATGAATCGAATCATGAATCATGAATCGAATCATGAATCGAATCATGAATCGAATCATGAATCATAATTCAGAAATTGAATCATGAATTGAATCATGAATTGAATCATGAATCATGAATTGAATCATGAATTGAATCATGAATCATGAATTGAATCATGAATCGAATCTTGAATCATGAATCATGATTCGAATCATGAATCATGAATTATGAAATGAATCATAAATCATAAATTGAATCATGAATCATAAATTATGAAATAATCATGAATCATGAATTAAATCATGAATCATGAATTGAATCATGAATCATGAATCATGAATTGAATCATGAATCATGAATTATGAAATGAATCATGAATCATGAATTAAATCATGAATCGAATGATGAATCATGAATTGAAATATTGAATGGAATTATGAATCATTAATCGAATCATGAATCATGAATCATTAATCGAATCATGAATCATGAATCACGAATCATGAATTGAATCATTAATCAGAAATCATGAATTGAATCATGAATCATGAATCGAATCATGAATCATGAATCGAATCATGAATCTTGAATCATGAATCGAATCATGAATCTTGAATCATGAATTGAATCATGAATCTTGAATCATTAATTGAATCATGAATCTTGAATCATGAATCAAATCATGAATAATGAATTGAATCATGAATCGAATCATGAATCGAATCATAAATCATGAATTGAATCATTAATTGAATCATGAATCATGAATTGAATCATGAATCTTGAATCATGAATTGAATCATGAATCTTTAATCATTAATTGAATCATGAATCTTGAATCATGAATCGAATCATGAATAATGAATTGAATCATGAATCGAATCATGAATCATGAATTGAATCATAAATCATGAATTGAATCATTAATGGAATCATGAATCATGAATCATGAATTGAATCATGAATCATGAATTGAATCATGAATCATGGATTGAATCATGAATCATGAATTAAATCATGAATTACAAATCATGAATTGAATCATGAATCATAATTCGAATCATGAATTGAATCATGAATCAGGAGTCGAATTATGAATCATGAATTGAATCATGAATCATGAATTGAATCATGAATTGAATCATGAATCATGAATTGAATCATAAATTGAATCATGAATCATGAATTGAATCATGAATCATGATTCGAATCATAAATTGAATCATGAATCATGAATTGAATCATAAATTGAATCATGAATCATGAATTGAATCATGAATTGAATCATAAATTGAATCATGAATCATGAATTGAATCATAAATTGAATCATGAATCAAGAATTGAATCATAAATTGAATCATGAATCATGAATTGAATCATGAATCATGAATTGAATCATGAATCATGAATCATGAATTGAATCATGAATTGAATCATGAATTGAATCATGAATCATGAATTGAATCATGAATCATGAATTGAATCATGAATTGAATCATGAATCATGAATTGAATCATGAATCATGAATCTAATCATGAATCTAATCATGAATTGAATCATGAATCATGAATTGAATCATGAATCGAATCATGAATCGAATCATGAATCATGAATTGAATCATGAATCGAATCATGAATCGAATCATGAATCTTGAATTGAATCATGAATTGAATCATGAATCATGAATTGAATCATGAATTAAATCATGAATCATGAATTAAATCATGAATCATGAATTGAATCATGAATCATGAATCATGAATTGAATCATGAATCATGAATTGAATCATGAATCAAATCATGAATCATGAATCAAATCATGAATCATGAATTGAATCTTGAATCAAATCATGAATCATGAAATGAATCATGAATCATGAATCATGAATTGAATCATGAATCGAATCTTGAATCATGAATTGAATCATGAATCATGAATTGAATCATGAATTAAATCATGAATCATGAATTAAATCATGAATCATGAATTGAATAATGAATCATGAATTGAATCATGAATCATGAATTAAATCATTAATCATGAATTGAATCATGAATCATGAATTGAATCATGAATCATGAATTGAATCATGAATTGAATCATGAATCATGAATTGAATCATGAATCGAATCATGAATTGAATCATGAATCAAATCATGAATTGAATCATGAATCGAATCATGAATCGAATCATGAATTGAATCATGAATCGAATCATGAATCATGAATCAAATCATGAATCATGAATTGAATCTTGAATCAAATCATGAATCATGAATTGAATCATGAATCAAATCATGAATCGAATCATGAATCGAATCATGAATCGAATCATGAATCTTGAATTGAATCATGAATCGAATCATAAATCATGAATTGAATCATGAATCTTGAATCATGAATTGAATCATGAATCTTGAATCATGAATTGAATCATGAATCTTGAATCATTAATTGAATCATGAATCAAATCATGAATAATGAATTGAATCATGAATCGAATCATGAATCGAATCATAAATCATGAATTGAATCATGAATCATGAATTGAATCATGAATCTTGAATCATTAATTGAATCATGAATCTTGAATCATGAATCGAATCATGAATAATGAATTGAATCATGAATCGAATCATAAATCATGAATTGAATCATTAATGGAATCATGAATCATGAATTGAATCATGAATCATGAATTGAATCATGAATCATGAATTGAATCATGAATCATTAATCGAATCATGAATCATAATTTCAATCATGAATCATAAATTGAATCATGAATCACAAATCATGAATTGAATCATGAATCATGAATTGAATCATGAATCACAAATCATGAATTGAATCATGAATCATAATTCGAATCATGAATTGAATCATGAATCATAATTCGAATCATGAATTGAATCATGAATCATGAATTGAATCATGAATCATGAATTGAATCATAAATTGAATCATGAATCATGAATTGAATCATGAATCATGATTCGAATCATGAATTGAATCATGAATCATGAATCGAATCATAAATTGAATCATGAATCATGAATTGAATCATAAATTGAATCATGAATCATGAATTGAATCATAAATTGAATCATGAATCATGAATTGAATCATAAATTGAATCATGAATCATGAATTGAATCATAAATTGAATCATGAATTGAATCATAAATTGAATCATGAATCAAGAATTGAATCATAAATTGAATCATGAATCATGAATTGAATCATAAATTGAATCATGAATCATGAATTGAATCATAAATTGAATCATGAATTGAATCATAAATTGAATCATGAATCAAGAATTGAATCATAAATTGAATCATGAATCATGAATTGAATCATGAATCATGAATTGAATCATGAATCATGAATCATGAATTGAATCATGAATTGAATCATGAATTGAATCATGAATCATGAATCATGAATCTAATCATGAATCATGAATTGAATCATGAATCTAATCATGAATCATGAATTGAATCATGAATCATGAATTGAATCATGAATCGAATCATGAATCGAATCATGAATCTTGAATTGAATCATGAATCATGAGTCAAATCAAGAATCATAAATCATGAATTGAATCATGAATCTTGATTCATGATGTGAATCATGAATCATGAATTGAATCATGAATTAAATCATGAATCATGAATTAAATCATGAATCATGAATTGAATCATGAATCATGAATTGAATCATGAATCATGAATTGAATCATGAATCGAATCATGAATCATGAATCAAATCATGAATCATGAATTGAATCTTGAATCAAATCATGAATCATGAATCATGAATTGAATCATGAATCAAATCATGAATCATGAATCGAATCATGAATCGAATCATGAATCATGAATTGAATCATGAATCATGAATTGAATCATGAATTAAATCATGAATCATGAATTAAATCATGAATCATGAATTAAATCATGAATCATGAATTGAATCATGAATCATGAATCATGAATTGAATCATGAATCGAATCATGAATCATGAATCGAATCATGAATCATGAATTGAATCATGAATTGAATCATGAATTATGAATCATGAATTAAATCATGAATGATGAATCATGAATTGAATCATGAATCACGAATCATGAATTGAATCATGAATTGAATCATGAATCGAATCATGAATAATAAAATTGAATCATGAATTGAATCATGAATTATGAATGAATCATGGATCATGAATTGAAACATGAATCATGAATTGAATCATGAATTGAATCATGGATCATGAATTGAAGCATGAAATATGAGTCGAATCATGAATCATGAATTGAATCATGAATCTTGAATCACGAAATAAATCATGAATCATTAATCAAATCATGAATCATGAATTGAATCATGAATTGAATCATGAATTGAATCATGAATAATGAATTGAATCATGAATCACAAATCATTAATTGAATCATGAATCATGAATTGAATCATGAATTGAATCATGAATTATGAAATTAATCATGAATCATGAATTAAATAATGAATCATGAGTCGAATCATGAATCATGAATCATGAATTGAAGCATGAATTATGAATTGAATCATGAATTATGAAATTAATCATGAATCATGAATTAAATAATGAATCATGAATTGACTCATGAATCATGAGTCGAATCATGAATCATGAATTGAATCATGAATCTTGAATCACGAATCGAATCATGAATAATGAATTGAATCATGAATTGAATCATGAATCGAATCATGAATCATGAATTTAATCATGAATTATGTATTGAATTATGGATCGAATCATGAATCATGAATTGAATCATAAATCAGGAATCATGAATTGAATCATGAATCTTGAATCAAATCATGAATCATTAATCGAATCATGAATCATGAATTGAATCATGAATCATGATTCGAATAACGAATCATGAATCATGAAATGATTCATGAATCATGAATCATGAGTCGAATCATGAATCATGAATCATGATTTGAATCATGAATCATGAATCATGAATCATGAATCATGAATCTGAATTGAATCATGAATCGAATCATGAATCATGAGTCGAATCATGAATCATGATTTGAATCATGATTTGAATCATGAATCATGAGTCGAATCATGAATCATGAATTGAATCACGAATCATGAATCATGAATTGAATCATGAATCATGAATTTAATCATGAATCGAATCATGAATTGAATCATGATTCGAATCATGAATTGAATCATGATTCGAATCATGAATTGAATCATGAATCGAAACATGAATCACGAATCATGAATCGAATCATGAATCACGAATCATGAATCATGAATCGAATCATGAATCGAATCATGAATCGAATCATGAATCATGAATTATGAATGAATCATGAATTGAAACATGAATTATAAATCATGAATTGAATCATGAAATATGAGTCGAATCATGAATCATGAATTGAATCATGAATCGAATCATAAATCACGAATCGAATCATGAATCATGAATCATTAATTGAATCATGATTCATGAATTATGAAATGAATCATGAATCATAAATTGAATCATGAATCATGAATCATAAATTAAATCATGAATCATGAATCATGAAATGAATCATGAATCATGAATTAAATCATGAATCATGAATTGATTCATGAATCATGAAATGAATCATGAATCTTGAATCATGAATCGAATCATAAATCATGAATTTAATCATGAATTATGTATTGAATCATGAATCGAATCATGAATCATGAATTGAATCATGAATTGAATCATGAATCATGAATCGAATCATAAATCATGAATTGAATCATAAATCAGGAATCATGAATTGAATCATGAATCTTGAATCAAATCATGAATCATTAATCGAATCATGAATCATGAATTGAATCATGAATCATGATTCGAATAACGAATCATGAATCATGAATTGAATCATTAATCACAAATCATAAATTGAATCATGAATCATGAATTGAATCATGAAATATAAATCGAATCATTAATCACGAATCGAATCATGAATCATGAATCATTAATTGAATCATGAATCATGAATCATAAATTGAATCATGAATCATGAATCATAAATTGAATCATGAATCATGAATTGAATTATGAATTATGAAATGAATCATGAATCATAAATTGAATCATGAATCATATATTGAATCATGAATCATGAATCATGAATTGAATCATGAATCATGAAATGAATCATGAATCATGAATTGAATCATGAATCATGAATTGAATCATGAATCATGAATTGAATCATGAAATGAATCATGAATCTTGAATCATGAATTGAATCATGAATCATGAATCATAAATTGAATCATGAATCATGAATCATAAATTGAATCATGAATCATGAATTGAATCATGAATTATGAAATGAATCATGAATCATAAATTGAATCATGAATCATAAATTGAATCATGAATCATGAATCATGAATTGAATCATGAATCATGAAATGAATCATGAATCATGAAATGAATCATGAATCATGAATTGAATCATGAATCATGAATTGAATCATGAATCATGAATTGAATCATGAAATGAATCATGAATCTTGAATCATGAATTGAATCATGAATCATGAATCATGAATTGAATCATGAATCGAATCATGAATCATGAATTTAATCATGAATTATGTATTGAATCATGAATCGAATCATGAATCATGAATTGAATCATAAATCATGAATCATGAATTGAATCATGAATCTCTAATCAAATCATGAATCATGAATCGAATCATGAATCATTAATCGAATCATGAATCATGAATCGAATCATGAATCATGAATTGAATCATGAATCATTATTTGAATCATGAATCACAAATCATGAATTGAATCATGAATCATGAATCGAATCATAAATCTTGAATTGAATCATGAATCATGAATCGAATCATGAATCATTAATCGAATCATGAATCATGAATTGAATCATGAATCATGAATTGAATCATGAATTGAATCATGAATCATGAATTGAATCATGAATCATTATTTGAATCATGAATCAGAAATCATGAATTGAATCATGAATCGAATCATAAATCACGAATCGAATCATGAATCATTAATTGAATCATGATTCATGAATTATGAAATGAATCATGAATCATAAATTGAATCATGAATCATGAATCATAAATTGAATCATAATTCATGAATCATGAATTGAATCATGAATCATGAAATGAATCATGAATCATGAATTGAATCATGAATCATGAATTGAATCATGAATCATGAAATGAATCATGAATCTTGAATCATGAATTGAATCATGAATCGAATCATAAATCATGAATCATGAATCATGAATTGAATCATGAATCGAATCATGAATCATGAATTTAATCATGAATTATGTATTGAATCATAAATCATGAATCATGAATTGAATCATGAATCTCTAATCAAATCATGAATCATGAATCGAATCATGAATCATTAATCGAATCATGAACCATTAATCGAATCATGAATCATGAATCGAATCATGAATCATGAGTCATGAATCGAATCATGATTTGAATCATGAATCATTAATCGAATCATGAATCATGAATTGAATTATGAATCATGAATCATGAATTGAATCATGAATCACAAATCATGAATTGAATAATGAATCATGAATTGAATCATGAATTGAATCATGAATCGAATCATGAATCATGAATTGAATCATGAATCATTATTTGAATCATGAATCACAAATCATGAATTGAATCACAATTCATGAATCATGAATCATGAATCAAATCAGGAATCACAAATCATGAATTGAATCATGAATCATGAATCATGAATCATGAATCATGATTTGAATTATGAATCATGAATTGAATCATGAATCATGAATTAAATCATGAATCATGAATTGAATCATGAATCGAATCATGAATCATGAATTAAATCATGAATCATGAATTAAATCATGAATCATGAATTGAATCATGAATCGAATCATGAATCATGAATCGAATCATGAATCATGAATTGAATCATGAATCGAATCATGAATCATGAATCGAATCATGAATCATGAATTGAATCATGAATTGAATTATGAATCATGAATCATGAATTGAATCATGAATCACAAATCATGAATTGAATCATGAATCATGAATTGAATCATGAATTGAATCATGAATCATGAATTGAATCATGAATCATTATTTGAATCATGAATCACAAATCATGAATTGAATCATGAATCATGAATTGAATCATGAATCATGAATTGAATCATGAATCATGAATTGAATCATAAATCACGAATCGAATCATGAATCATGAATCATTAATTGAATCATAAATCATGAATCATAAATTGAATCATGAATCATGAAATGAATCATGAATCATGAAATGAATCATGAATCATGAATTGAATCATGAATCATGAATTGAATCATAAATCATGAATCATAAATTGAATCATGAATCGAATCATGAATCATGAATCGAATCATGATTTGAATCATGAATCATGATTTGAATCATGAATCATTAATCGAATCATGAATCATGAATTGAATTATGAATCATGAATCATGAATTGAATCATGAATCACAAATCATGAATTGAATAATGAATCATGAATTGAATCATGAATTGAATCATGAAACATGAATTGAATCATGAATTGAATCATGAATCATTAATTGAATCACAAATCATGAATTGAATCATGAATAGAATCATAAATTGAATCATGAATCAAGTATCGAATCATGAATCATGAATCATGAATTGAATCATGAATCGAATCATGAATCACAAATCATGAATTGAATCATGAATCAAGTCATGAATCACAAATCATGAATCATGAATTGAATCATGAATCACAAATCATGAATTGAATCATGAATCATGAATCGAATCATGAATCATGAATCGAATCATGAATCATGATTTGAATCATGAATCATGATTTGAATCATGAATCATAAATCATGAATTGAATCATGAATAGTATCATAAATTGAATCATGAATCATGAATTGAATAATGAATCATGAATTGAATCATGAATTGAATAATGAATCATGAATTGAATCATGAATTGAATCATGAATCATGATTCGAATGATCATATTATGAATCATGAATCGAATCATGAATCATGAATTGAATCATGAATCACAAATCATGAATTGAATCATGAATCATGAATCATGAATTGAATCATGAATCATGAATCATGAAATGAATCATGAATCATGAATTGAATCATGAATCATGAGTCAAATCAAGAATCATAAATCATGAATTGAATCATGATTCTTGAATCATGATGTCAATCATGAATCATGAATTGAATCATGAATTAAATCATGAATCATGAATTAAATCATTAATCATGAATCATGAATTGAATCATGAATCATGAATTGAATCATGAATCATGAGTCAAATCAAGAATCATAAATCATGAATTGAATCATGAATCTTGAATCATGATGTCAATCATGAATCATGAATTGAATCATGAATTAAATCATGAATCATGAATTAAATCATTAATCATGAATCATGAACTGAATCATGAATCATGAATTGAATCATGAATCGAATCATGAATTGAATCATGAATCAAATCATGAATTGAATCATGAATCAAATCATGAATCGAATCATGAATTGAATCATGAATCGAATCATGAATCGAATCATGAATCGAATCATGAATCGAATCATGAATCGAATCATGAATCAAATCATGAATCATGAATTGAATCTTGAATCAAATCATGAATCATGAATTAAATCATGAATCATGAATTGAATTATGAATCGAATCATGAATCATGAATCATGAATTGAATCATGAATCGAATCATGAATCATGAATTGAATCATGAATTAAATCATGAATCATGAATTAAATCATGAATCATGAATTGAATCATGAATCATGAATCATGAATTGAATCATGAACCATGAATCATGAATTGAATCATGAATCATGAATCATGAATTGAATCATGAATCATGAATTGAATCATGATTTGAATCATGAATTATGAATCATGAATTAAATCATGAATCACGAATCATGAATTGAATCATGAATTGAATCATGAATCGAATCATGAATCATGAATCATAAATTGAATCATGAATTGAATCATGAATTATGAATGAATCATGGATCATGAATTGAAACATGAATCATGAATTGAATCATGAATTGAATCATGAATCATGAATTGAAGCATGAAATATGAGTCGAATCATGAATCTTGAATCACGAAATAAATCATGAATCATTAATCGAATCATGAATCATTAATTGAATCATGAATCATGAATTGAATCATGAATTGAATCATGAATTATGAAATTAATCATGAATCATGAATTAAATAATGAATCATGAATTGACTCATGAATCATGAATTGACTCATGAATCATGAGTCGAATCATGAATCATGAATTGAATCATGAATCTTGAATTACGAATCGAATCATGAATAATGAATTGAATCATGAATTTAATCATGAATTTAATCATGAATCGAATCATGAATCATGAATCGAATCATGAATCGAATCATGAATCGAATCATGAATCATAATTCATAAATTGAATCATGAATTGAATCATGAATTGAATCATGAATCATGAATTGAATCATGAATTGAATCATGAATCATGAATTGAATCATGAATCGAATCTTGAATCATGATTCGAATCATGAATCATGAATCATGATTCGAATCATGAATCATGAATCATGATTCGAATCATGAATCATGAATTATGAAATGAATCATAAATCATAAATTGAATCATGAATCATAAATCATGAATTGAATCATGAATCATGAATTATGAAATAATCATGAATCATGAATTAAATCATGAATCATGAAGCGAATCATGAATCTTGAATCATGAATTGAATCATGAATCTTGAATCATTAATTGAATCATGAATCTTGAATCATGAATCAAATCATGAATAATGAATTGAATCATGAATCGAATCATGAATCGAATCATAAATCATGAATTGAATCATTAATTGAATCATGAATCATGAATTGAATCATGAATCTTGAATCATGAATTGAATCATGAAACTTGAATCATTAATTGAATCATGAATCTTGAATCATGAATCGAATCATGAATAATGAATTGAATCATGAATCGAATCATGAATCATGAATTGAATCATAAATCATGAATTGAATCATTAATGGAATCATGAATCATGAATTGAATCATGAATCATGAATCATGAATTGAATCATGAATCATGAATCGAATCATGAATCATGATTTCAATCATGAATCATAAATTGAATCATGAATCACAAATCATGAATTGAATCATGAATCATGAATTGAATCATGAATCGAATCATGAACCATGAATCATGAATTTAATCATGAAACATGAATCATGAATCAGGAGTCGAATCATGAATCATAAATCATGAATTGAATTATGAATCTTGAATCATGAATCGAATCATGAATCGAATCATGAATCATGAATTGAATTATGAATCATGAATCATGAATTGAATCATGAATCACAAATCATGAATTGAATAATGAATCATGAATTGAATCATGAATTGAATCATGAAACATGAATTGAATCATGAATTGAATCATGAATCATTAATTGAATCACAAATCATGAATTGAATCATGAATAGAATCATAAATTGAATCATGAATCAAGTATCGAATCATGAATCATGAATCATGAATTGAATCATGAATTGAATCATGAATCGAATCATGAATCACAAATCATGAATTGAATCATGAATCAAGTCATGAATCACAAATCATGAATCATGAATTGAATCATGAATCACAAATCATGAATTGAATCATGAATCATGAATCGAATCATGAATCATGAATCGAATCATGAATCATGATTTGAATCATGAATCATGATTTGAATCATGAATCATAAATCATGAATTGAATCATGAATAGTATCATAAATTGAATCATGAATCATGAATTGAATAATGAATCATGAATTTAATCATGAATTGAATAATGAATCATGAATTGAATCATGAATTGAATCATGAATCATGATTCGAATGATCATATTATGAATCATGAATCGAATCATGAATCATGAATTGAATCATGAATCACAAATCATGAATTGAATCATGAATCATGAATCATGAATTGAATCATGAATCATGAATCATGAAATGAATCATGAATCATGAATTGAATCATGAATCATGAGTCAAATCAAGAATCATAAATCATGAATTGAATCATGATTCTTGAATCATGATGTCAATCATGAATCATGAATTGAATCATGAATTAAATCATGAATCATGAATTGAATCATGAATCATGAGTCAAATCAAGAATCATAAATCATGAATTGAATCATGAATCTTGAATCATGATGTCAATCATGAATCATGAATTGAATCATGAATTAAATCATGAATCATGAATTAAATCATTAATCATGAATCATGAATTGAATCATGAATCATGAATTGAATCATGAATCGAATCATGAATTGAATCATGAATCAAATCATGAATTGAATCATGAATCAAATCATGAATCGAATCATGAATCGAATCATGAATCGAATCATGAATCGAATCATGAATCGAATCATGAATCAAATCATGAATCATGAATTGAATCTTGAATCAAATCATGAATCATGAATTGAATCATGAATCGAATCATGAATCATGAATCATGAATTGAATCATGAATCGAATCATGAATCATGAATTGAATCATGAATTAAATCATGAATCATGAATTAAATCATGAATCATGAATTGAATCATGAATCATGAATTGAATCATGAACCATGAATCATGAATTGAATCATGAATCATGAATTGAATCATGAATCATGAATCATGAATTGAATCATGAATCATGAATTGAATCATGATTTGAATCATGAATTATGAATCATGAATTAAATCATGAATCACGAATCATGAATTGAATCATGAATTGAATCATGAATCGAATCATGAATCATGAATCATAAATTGAATCATGAATTGAATCATGAATTATGAATGAATCATGGATCATGAATTGAAACATGAATCATGAATTGAATCATGAATTGAATCATGAATCATGAATTGAAGCATGAAATATGAGTCGAATCATGAATCTTGAATCACGAAATAAATCATGAATCATTAATCGAATCATGAATCATTAATTGAATCATGAATCATGAATTGAATCATGAATTGAATCATGAATTATGAAATTAATCATGAATCATGAATTAAATAATGAATCATGAATTGACTCATGAATCATGAATTGACTCATGAATCATGAGTCGAATCATGAATCATGAATTGAATCATGAATCTTGAATTACGAATCGAATCATGAATAATGAATTGAATCATGAATTTAATCATGAATCGAATCATGAATCATGAATCGAATCATGAATCGAATCATGAATCGAATCATGAATCATGAATCGAATCATGAATCGAATCATGAATCGAATCATGAATCATAATTCATAAATTGAATCATGAATTGAATCATGAATTGAATCATGAATCATGAATCATGAATTGAATCATGAATTGAATCATGAATCATGAATTGAATCATGAATCGAATCTTGAATCATGATTCGAATCATGAATCATGAATCATGATTCGAATCATGAATCATGAATTATGAAATGAATCATAAATCATAAATTGAATCATGAATCATAAATCATGAATTGAATCATGAATCATGAATTATGAAATAATCATGAATCATGAATTAAATCATGAATCATGAATCGAATCATGAATCTTGAATCATGAATTGAATCATGAATCTTGAATCATTAATTGAATCATGAATCTTGAATCATGAATCAAATCATGAATAATGAATTGAATCATGAATCGAATCATGAATCGAATCATAAATCATGAATTGAATCATTAATTGAATCATGAATCATGAATTGAATCATAAATCTTGAATCATGAATTGAATCATGAAACTTGAATCATTAATTGAATCATGAATCTTGAATCATGAATCGAATCATGAATAATGAATTGAATCATGAATCGAATCATGAATCATGAATTGAATCATAAATCATGAATTGAATCATTAATGGAATCATGAATCATGAATTGAATCATGAATTGAATCATGAATCGAATCATGAATCGAATCATGAATCTTGAATTGAATCATGAATCTTGAATCATGAATCAAATCATGAATAATGAATTGAATCATGAATCTTGATTCATGATGTGAATCATGAATTGAATCATAAATTGAATCATGAATCATGAATTGAATCATGAATCATGAATCATGAATTGAATCATGAATCATGAATCATGAATTGAATCATGAAATGAATCATAAATCATAAATTGAATCATGAATCATGAATTATGAAATAATCATGAATCATGAATTAAATCATGAATCATGAATTGAATCATGAATCATGAATCATGAATTGAATCATGAATCATGAATTATGAAATGAATCATGAATCATGAATTAAATCATGAATCATGATTTCAATCATGAATCATAAATTGAATCATGAATCACAAATCATGAATTGAATCATGAATCATGAATTGAATCATGAATCGAATCATGAACCATGAATCATGAATTTAATCATGAAACATGAATCATGAATCAGGAGTCGAATCATGAATCATAAATCATGAATTGAATTATGAATCTTGAATCATGAATCGAATCATGAATCGAATCATGAATCATGAATTGAATCATGAATCATGAATTGAATCATGAATCATGAAATGAATCATGAATCATGAAATGAATCATGAATTGAATCATGAATCAGGAGTCGAATTATGAATCATGAATTGAATCATGAATCATGAATTGAATCATGAATTGAATCATGAATCATGAATTGAATCATAAATTGAATCATGAATCATGAATTGAATCATAAATTGAATCATGAATCGAATCATGAATTGAATCATGAATCATGAATTGAATCATAAATTGAATCATGAATCATGAATTGAATCATAAATTGAATCATGAATCATGAATTGAATCATAAATTGAATCATGAATTGAATCATAAATTGAATCATAAATTGAATCATGAATCAAGAATTGAATCATAAATTGAATCATGAATCATGAATTGAATCATGAATCATGAATTGAATCATGAATCATGAATCATGAATTGAATCATGAATTGAATCATGAATCATGAATTGAATCATGAATCATGAATCATGAATCTAATCATGAATCATGAATTGAATCATGAATCATGAATTGAATCATGAATCTAATCATGAATCATGAATTGAATCATGAATTGAATCATGAATCGAATCATGAATCGAATCATGAATCTTGAATTGAATCATGAATCTTGAATCATGAATCAAATCATGAATAATGAATTGAATCATGAATCTTGATTCATGATGTGAATCATGAATTGAATCATAAATTGAATCATGAATCATGAATTGAATCATGAATCATGAATCATGAATTGAATCATGAATCATGAATCATGAATTGAATCATGAAATGAATCATAAATCATAAATTGAATCATGAATCATGAATTATGAAATAATCATGAATCATGAATTAAATCATGAATCATGAATTGAATCATGAATCATGAATCATGAATTGAATCATGAATCATGAATTATGAAATGAATCATGAATCATGAATTAAATCATGAATCGAATGATGAATCATGAATCATGAATTGAATCATGAATGGAATTATGAATCATTAATCGAATCATGAATCATGAATCACGAATCATGAATTGAATCATTAATCAGAAATCATGAATTGAATCATGAATCATGAATCGAATCATGAATCATGAATCATGAATCGAATCATGAATCTTGAATCATGAATTGAATCATGAATCTTGAATCATTAATTGAATCATGAATCTTGAATCATGAATCAAATCATGAATAATGAATTGAATCATGAATCGAATCATGAATCATGAATTGAATCATAAATCATGAATTGAATCATTAATGGAATCATGAATCATGAATTGAATCATGAATCATGAATCATGAATTGAATCATGAATCTTGAATCATGAATCAAATCATGAATAATGAATTGAATCATGAATCGAATCATGAATCATGAATCGAATCATAAATCATGAATTGAATCATTAATTTAATCATGAATCATGAATTGAATCATGAATCTTGAATCATGAATTGAATCATGAATCTTGAATCATTAATTGAATCATGAATCTTGAATCATGAATCGAATCATGAATAATGAATTGAATCATGAATCGAATCATGAATCATGAATTGAATCATTAATGGAATCATGAATCATGAATTGAATCATGAATCATGAATCATGAATTGAATCATGAATCATGAATCATGAATTGAATCATGAATCATGAATTGAATCATGAATCATAATTTCAATCATGAATCATAAATTGAATCATGAATCACAAATCATGAATTGAATCATGAATCATGAATTGAATCATGAATCGAATCATGAACCATGAATCATGAATTTAATCATGAAACATGAATCATGAATCAGGAGTCGAATCATGAATCATAAATCATGAATTGAATTATGAATCTTGAATCATGAATCGAATCATGAATCGAATCATGAATCATAATTCGAATCATGAATTGAATCATGAATCAGGAGTCGAATTATGAATCATGAATTGAATCATGAATCATGAATTGAATCATGAATCATGAATTGAATCATAAATTGAATCATGAATCATGAATTGAATCATGAATCATGATTCGAATCATGAATTGAATCATGAATCATGAATTGAATCATAAATTGAATCATGAATCATGAATTGAATCATAAATTGAATCATGAATCATGAATTGAATCATAAATTGAATCATGAATCATGAATTGAATCATAAATTGAATCATGAATTAAGAATTGAATCATAAATTGAATCATGAATCAAGAATTGAATCATAAATTGAATCATGAATCAAGAATTGAATCATGAATCATGAATTGAATCATGAATCATGAATTGAATCATGAATTGAATCATGAATCATGAATTGAATCATGAATCATGAATCTAATCATGAATCATGAATTGAATCATGAATCTAATCATGAATCATGAATTGAATCATGAATCGAATCATGAATCGAATCATGAATCTTGAATTGAATCATGAATCATGAGTCAAATCAAGAATCATAAATCATGAATTGAATCATGAATCTTGATTCATGATGTGAATCATGAATCATGAATTGAATCATGAATTAAATCATGAATCATGAATTAAATCATGAATCATGAATTGAATCATGAATCATGAATCATGAATCGAATCATGAATCATGAATTGAATCATGAATCGAATCATGAATCAAATCATGAATCATGAATTGAATCTTGAATCAAATCATGAATCATGAATTGAATCTTGAATCAAATCATGAATCATGAATCATGAATTGAATCATGAATCATGAATTAAATCATGAATCATGAATTGAATCATGAATCGAATCATGAATCATGAATTGAATCATGAATCATGAATTGAATCATGAATTAAATCATGAATCATGAATTAAATCATGAATCATGAATTGAATCATGAATCATGAATCATGAATTGAATCATGAATCATGAATCGAATCATGAATCATGAATTGAATCATGAATTGAATCATGAATTATGAATCATGAATTAAATCATGAATCATGAATCATGAATTGAATCATGAATCACGAATCATGAATTGAATCATGAATTGAATCATGAATCGAATCATGAATAATAAAATTGAATCATGAATTGAATCATGAATTATGAATGAATCATGGATCATGAATTGAAACATGAATCATGAATTGAATCATGAATTGAATCATGGATCATGAATTGAAGCATGAAATATGAGTCGAATCATGAATCATGAATTGAATCATGAATCTTGAATCACGAAATAAATCATGAATCATTAATCAAATCATGAATCATGAATTGAATCATGAATTGAATCATGAATTGAATCATGAATTGAATCATGAATAATGAATTGAATCATGAATCACAAATCATGAATTGAATCATGAATCATGAATTGAATCATGAATTACATCATGAATTATGAAATTAATCATGAATCATGAATTAAATAATGAATCATGAGTCGAATCATGAATCATGAATCATGAATTGAAGCATGAATTATGAATTGAATCATGAATTATGAAATTAATCATGAATCATGAATTAAATCATGAATCATGAGTCGAATCATGAATCATGAATTGAATCATGAATCTTGAATCACGAATCGAATCATGAATCATGAATTAAATCATGAATCATGAGTCGAATCATGAATCATGAATTGAATCATGAATCGAATCATGAATCATGAATTTAATCATGAATTATGTATTGAATTATGGATCGAATCATGAATCATGAATTGAATCATAAATCAGGAATCATGAATTGAATCATGAATCTTGAATCAAATCATGAATCATTAATCGAATCATGAATCATGAATTGAATCATGAATCATGATTCGAATAACGAATCATGAATCATGAATTGATTCATGAATCATGAATCATGAGTCGAATCATGAATCATGAATCATGATTTGAATCATGAATCATGATTTGAATCATGAATCATGAATCATGAATCATGAATTGAATCATGAATCATGAGTCGAATCATGAATCATGAGTCGAATCATGAATCAGGATTTGAATCATGAATCATGATTTGAATCATGAATCATGATTTGAATCATGAATCATGAGTCGAATCATGAATCATTAATCGAATCATGAATCGAATCATTAATTGAATCATGAATTGAATCATGAATTATGAATCATGAATTAAATCATGAATCACGAATCATGAATCGAAACATGAATCACGAATCATGAATCGAATCATGAATCACGAATCATGAATCGAATCATGAATCACGAATCATGAATCGAATCATGAATCATGAATTATGAATGAATCATGAATCGAAACATGAATCACGAATCATGAATCGAATCATGAATCACGAATCATGAATCGAATCATGAATCACGAATCATGAGTCGAATCATAAATCACGAATCGAATCATGAATCATGAATCATTAATTGAATCATGATTCATGAATTATGAAATGAATCATGAATCATAAATTGAATCATGAATCATGAATCATAAATTAAATTATGAATCATGAATCGAATCATGAATCATGAATCGAATCATGAATCATGAAATGAATCATGAATCATGAATTGAATCATGAAATGAATCTTGAATCGAATCATAAATCATGAATTTAATCATGAATTATGTATTGAATCATGAATCGAATCATGAATCATGAATTGAATCATGAATTGAATCATGAATCATGAATCGAATCATAAATCATGAATTGAATTATAAATCAGGAATCATGAATTGAATCATGAATCTTGAATCAAATCATGAATCATTAATCGAATCATGAATCATGAATTGAATCATGAATCATGATTCGAATAACGAATCATGAATCATGAATTGAATCATTAATCACAAATCACAAATTGAATCATGAATCATGAATTGAATCATGAATCATAAATTGAATCATGAATCATGAATCAAAAATTGAATCATGAATCATGAATCATGAATTGAATCATGAATCATAAATTGAATCATGAATCATAAATTGAATCATGAATCATGAATCAAAAATTGAATCATGAATCATGAATCATGAATTGAATCATGAATTATGAAATGAATCATGAATCATAAATTGAATCATGAATCATGAATCATAAATTGAATCATGAATCATAAATTGAATCATGAATCATGAATCATGAATTGAATCATGAATCATGAAATGAATCATGAATCATGAAATGAATCATGAATCATGAATTGAATCATGAATCATGAATTGAATCATGAAATGAATCATGAATCTTGAATCATGAATTGAATCATGAATCATGAATCATGAATTGAATCATGAATCGAATCATGAATCATGAATTTAATCATGATTATGTATTGAATCATGAATCGAATCATGAATCATGAATTGAATCATAAATCATGAATCATGAATTGAATCATGAATCATGAATTGAATCATGAATCATGAATTGAATCATTAATCACAAATTATGAATCATGAATCATGAATTGAATCATGAATCATGAATTGAATCATAAATCACGAATTGAATCATGAATCATTAATTGAATCATGATTCATGAAATGAATCATGAATCATAAATTGAATCATGAATCATGAATCATAAATTGAATCATGAATCTCTAATCAAATCATGAATCATGAATCGAATCATGAATCATTAATCGAATCATGAATCATGAATCGAATCATGAATCATGAATCGAATCATGAATCATGAATTGAATCATGAATCATTATTTGAATCATGAATCACAAATCATGAATTGAATCATGAATCATGAATCGAATCATAAATCTTGAAATGAATCATGAATCGAATCATGAATCATGAATCATTAATCGAATCATGAATCATGAATTGAATCATGAATCGAATCATGAATTGAATCATGAATCATTAATTGAATCATGAATCATTAATTGAATCATGAATCATGAATTGAATCATGAATCATGAATTGAATCATGAATCATGAATTGAATCATAAATCATGAATTGAATCATTAATCACAAATCATGAATCATGAATCATGAATTGAATCATGAATCATGAATTGAATCATAAATCACGAATCGAATCATGAATCATTAATTGAATCATGATTCATGAATTATGAAATGAATCATGAATCATAAATTGAATCATGAATCATGAATCATAAATTGAATCATGAATCATGAAATGAATCATGAATCATGAATCATGAATTGAATCATGAATCATGAAATGAATCATGAATCTTGAATCATGAATTGAATCATGAATTGAATCATGAATCATGAATCATGAATTGAATCATGAATCATGAAATGAATCATGAATCTTGAATCATGAATTGAATCATGAATCGAATCATAAATCATGAATCATGAATCATGAATTGAATCATGAATCGAATCATGAATCATGAATTTAATCATGAATTATGTATTGAATCATAAATCATGAATCATGAATTGAATCATGAATCTCTAATCAAATCATGAATCATGAATCGAATCATGAATCATTAATCGAATCATGAACCATTAATCGAATCATGAATCATGAATCGAATCATGAATCATGAATCGAATCATGATTTGAATCATGAATCATTAATCGAATCATGAATCATGAATTGAATTATGAATCATGAATCATGAATTGAATCATGAATCACAAATCATGAATTGAATAATGAATCATGAATTGAATCATGAATTGAATCATGAATCGAATCATAAATCATGAATTGAATCATGAATCATTATTTGAATCATGAATCACAAATCATGAATTGAATCATGAATCATTAATTGAATCACAATTCATGAATCATGAATCAAATTATGAATCACAAATCATGAATTGAATCATGAATCATGAATCACAAATCATGAATCATGAATCATGAATCATGAATCATGATTTGAATCATGATTTGAATCATGAATCACTAATCGAATCATGAATTGAATCATGAATCATAAATCATGATGTGAATCATGAATCGAATCATGAATCATGAATCATTAATCGAATCATGAATCATGAATTGAATCATAAATCATAAATAGAATCATGAATCACAAATCATGAATAGTATCATAAATTGAATCATGAATCAAGTATCGAATCATGAATCATGAATTGAATCATGAATTGAATCATGAATCATGATTCGAATGATCATATTATGAATCATGAATCGAATCATGAATCATGAATTGAATCATGAATCACAAATCATGAATTGAATCATGAATCATGAATTGAATCATGAATCATGAATTGAATCATGAATCATGAATTGAATCATGAATCATGAATTGAATCATGAATCATGAGTCAAATCAAGAATCATAAATCATGAATTGAATCATGAATCTTGAATCATGATGTGAATCATGAATCATGAATTGAATCATGAATTAAATCATAAATCATGAATTAAATCATGAATCATAAATTGAATCATGAATCATGAATCATGAATTGAATCATGAATCATGAATTGAATCATGAATCGAATCATGAATCTTGAATCAAATCATGAATCATGAATTGAATCTTGAATCAAATCATGAATCATGAATTAAATCATGAATCATGAATTAAATCATGAATCATGAATTGAGTCATGAATCGTGAATTAAATCATAAAATCATGAATCATGAATCATGAATTGAATCATGAATTAAATC
Organism: Mixophyes australis; assembly: GCA_036250195.1. Taxonomy (NCBI): domain Eukaryota; kingdom Metazoa; phylum Chordata; class Amphibia; order Anura; family Limnodynastidae; genus Mixophyes; species Mixophyes australis. Next base: position 160,585 of record JAVHZZ010000079.1, read on the forward strand.
ATGAATCATGAATTAAATCATGAATCATGAATTGAATCATGAATCATGAATCATGAATTGAAGCATGAAATATGAGTCGAATCATGAAATATGAGTCGAATCATGAATCACGAATCAAATCATGAATAATGAATTGAATCATGAATTGAATCATGAATCGAATCATGAATCATGAATCGAATCATGAATCGAATCATGAATCGAATCATGAATCATAATTCATAAATTGAATAATGAATCATGAATTATGAATGAATCATGAATTGAATCATGAATTGAATCATGAATTGAATCATGAATAATGAATTGAAGCATGAATCTTGAATCACGAATTGAATCACGAATTGAATCATGAATTGAATCATGAATCGAATCTTGAATCATGAATTTAATCATGAATTATGTATTGAATCATGAATCGAATCATGAATTATGAATTGAATCATGAATTGAATCATGAATCATGAATCGAATCATAAATCATGAATTGAATCATTAATCACAAATCATGAATTGAATCATGAATCATGAATTGAATCATGAAATATAAATCGAATCATTAATCACGAATCGAATCATGAATCATGAATCATTAATTGAATCATGAATCATGAATCATAAATTGAATCATGAATCATGAATCATAAATTGAATCATGAATCATGAATCATGAATTGAATCATGAATTATCAAATGAATCATGAATCATAAATTGAATCATGAATCATGAATCATGAAATGAATCATGAATCATGAATTGAATCATGAATCATGAATTGAATCATGATTCATGAATTCAATCATGAATCATGAAATGAATCATAAATCTTGAATCATGAATTGAATCATGAATCATGAATCATGAATTGAATCATGAATCGAATCATGAATCATTAATTGAATCATAAATCATGAATCATGAATTGAATCATGAATCTCTAATCAAATCATGAATCATGAATCGAATCATGAATCATGAATCGAATCATGAATCATTAATCGAATCATGAATCATTAATCGAATCATGAATCATGAATTGAATCATGAATCATGAATCGAATCATGAATCATGAATCGAATCATGAATCCTGAATCTTGAATCATTAATTGAATCATGAATCTTGAATCATGAATCGAATCATGAATAATGAATTGAATCATGAATCGAATCATGAATCATGAATTGAATCATAAATCATGAATTGAATCATTAATTGAATCATGAATCATGAATTGAATCATGAATCATGAATTGAATCATGAATCTTGAATCATTAATTGAATCATGAATCTTGAATCATGAATCGAATCATGAATAATGAATTGAATCATGAATCGAATCATGAATCATGAATTGAATCATAAATCATGAATCATGAATTGAATCATGAATCATGAATTGAATCATGAATCATTAATCGAATCATGAATCATGAATTGAATCATGAATCATGAATCATGAATTGAATCATGAATCATGAATTGAATCATGAATCATTAATCGAATCATGAATCATAATTTCAATCATGAATCATAAATTGAATCATGAATCACAAATCATGAATTGAATCATGAATCATGAATTGAATCATGAATCATGAATCGAATCATGAACCATGAATCATGAATTTAATCATGAAACTTGAATCATGAATTGAATCATGAATCAGGAGTCGAATCATGAATCATAAATCATGAATTGAATTATGAATCTTGAATCGAATCATGAATCGAATCATGAATCATAATTCGAATCATGAATTGAATCATGAATCAGGAGTCGAATTATGAATCATGAATTGAATCATAAATCATGATTTGAATCATGAATTGAATCATGAATCATGAATTGAATCATAAATTGAATCATGAATCATGAATTGAATCATGAATCATGAATTGAATCATGAATCATGATTCGAATCATGAATTGAATCATGAATCATGAATTGAATCATAAATTGAATCATGAATCATGAATTGAATCATAAATTGAATCATGAATCATGAATTGAATCATAAATTGAATCATGAATCATGAATTGAATCATAAATTGAATCATGAATTGAATCATAAATTGAATCATGAATCAAGAATTGAATCATAAATTGAATCATGAATCATGAATTGAATCATGAATCATGAATTGAATCATGAATCATGAATTGAATCATGAATCTAATCATGAATCATGAATTGAATCATGAATCATGAATCGAATCATGAATCTTGAATTGAATCATGAGTCGAATCATGAATCTTGAATTGAATCATGAGTCAAATCAAGAATCATAAATCATGAATTGAATCATGAATCTTGATTCATGATGTGAATCATGAATCATGATTTGAATCATGAATTAAATCATGAATCATGAATTAAATCATGAATCATGAATTGAATCATGAATCATGAATCATGAATTGAATCATGAATCGAATCATGAATCATGAATCAAATCATGAATCATGAATTGAATCATGAATTGAATCATGAATCATGAATTGAATCATGATTTGAATCATGAATTATGAATCATGAATTAAATCATGAATCATGAATTGAAACATGAATCATGAATTGAATCATGAATTGAATCATGAATCATAAATTGAAGCATGAAATATGAGTCGAATCATGAATCATGAATTGAATCATAAATCACAAATCATGAATTGAATCATGAATTAAATCATGAATCATGAATTGAGTCATGAATCGTGAATTAAATCATAAAATCATGAATCATGAATCATGAATTGAATCATGAATTAAATCATGAATCATGAATTAAATCATGAATCATGAATTGAATCATGAATCATGAATCATGAATTGAAGCATGAAATATGAGTCGAATCATGAAATATGAGTCGAATCATGAATCACGAATCAAATCATGAATAATGAATTGAATCATGAATTGAATCATGAATCGAATCATGAATCATGAATCGAATCATGAATCGAATCATGAATCGAATCATGAATCATAATTCATAAATTGAATAATGAAACATGAATTATGAATGAATCATGAATTGAATCATGAATTGAATCATGAATTGAATCATGAATAATGAATTGAAGCATGAATCTTGAATCACGAATTGAATCACGAATTGAATCATGAATTGAATCATGAATCGAATCTTGAATCATGAATTTAATCATGAATTATGTATTAAATCATGAATCGAATCATGAATTATGAATTGAATCATGAATTGAATCATGAATCATGAATCGAATCATAAATCATGAATTGAATCATTAATCACAAATCATGAATTGAATCATGAATCATGAATTGAATCATGAAATATAAATCGAATCATTAATCACGAATCGAATCATGAATCATGAATCATTAATTGAATCATGAATCATGAATCATAAATTGAATCATGAATCATGAATCATAAATTGAATCATGAATCATGAATTGAATCATGAATTATCAAATGAATCATGAATCATAAATTGAATCATGAATCATGAATCATGAAATGAATCATGAATCATGAATTGAATCATGAATCATGAATTGAATCATGATTCATGAATTCAATCATGAATCATGAAATGAATCATAAATCTTGAATCATGAATTGAATCATGAATCATGAATCATGAATTGAATCATGAATCGAATCATGAATCATTAATTGAATCATAAATCATGAATCATGAATTGAATCATGAATCTCTAATCAAATCATGAATCATGAATCGAATCATGAATCATGAATCGAATCATGAATCATGAATCGAATCATGAATCGAATCATGAATCATGAATTGAATCATGAATCATGAATTGAATCATGAATCATTATTTGAATCATGAATCACAAATCATGAATTGAATCATGAATCATGAATCTAATCATAAATCTTGAATTGAATCATGAATCGAATCATGAATCATTAATCGAATCATGAATCATTAATCGAATCATGAATCATGAATTGAATCATGAATCATGAATCGAATCATGAATCATGAATCATGAATCGAATCATGAATCATGAATCGAATCATGAATCCTGAATCTTGAATCATTAATTGAATCATGAATCTTGAATCATGAATCGAATCATGAATAATGAATTGAATCATGAATCGAATCATGAATCATGAATTGAATCATAAATCATGAATTGAATCATTAATTGAATCATGAATCATGAATTGAATCATGAATCATGAATTGAATCATGAATCTTGAATCATTAATTGAATCATGAATCTTGAATCATGAATCGAATCATGAATAATGAATTGAATCATGAATCGAATCATGAATCATGAATTGAATCATAAATCATGAATCATGAATTGAATCATGAATCATGAATTGAATCATGAATCATTAATCGAATCATGAATCATGAATTGAATCATGAATCATGAATCATGAATTGAATCATGAATCATGAATTGAATCATGAATCATTAATCGAATCATGAATCATAATTTCAATCATGAATCATAAATTGAATCATGAATCACAAATCATGAATTGAATCATGAATCATGAATTGAATCATGAATCATGAATCGAATCATGAACCATGAATCATGAATTTAATCATGAAACTTGAATCATGAATTGAATCATGAATCAGGAGTCGAATCATGAATCATAAATCATGAATTGAATTATGAATCTTGAATCGAATCATGAATCGAATCATGAATCATAATTCGAATCATGAATTGAATCATGAATCAGGAGTCGAATTATGAATCATGAATTGAATCATAAATCATGATTTGAATCATGAATTGAATCATGAATCATGAATTGAATCATAAATTGAATCATGAATCATGAATTGAATCATGAATCATGAATTGAATCATGAATCATGATTCGAATCATGAATTGAATCATGAATCATGAATTGAATCATAAATTGAATCATGAATCATGAATTGAATCATAAATTGAATCATGAATCATGAATTGAATCATAAATTGAATCATGAATTGAATCATAAATTGAATCATGAATCAAGAATTGAATCATAAATTGAATCATGAATCATGAATTGAATCATGAATCATGAATTGAATCATGAATCATGAATTGAATCATGAATCTAATCATGAATCATGAATTGAATCATGAATCATGAATTTAATCATGAATCGAATCATGAATCGAATCATGAATCTTGAATTGAATCATGAGTCGAATCATGAATCTTGAATTGAATCATGAGTCAAATCAAGAATCATAAATCATGAATTGAATCATGAATCTTGATTCATGATGTGAATCATGAATCATGATTTGAATCATGAATTAAATCATGAATCATGAATTAAATCATGAATCATGAATTGAATCATGAATCATGAATCATGAATTGAATCATGAATCGAATCATGAATCATGAATCAAATCATGAATCATGAATTGAATCATGAATCATGAATCATGAATTGAATCATGAATCGAATCATGAATCATGAATCAAATCATGAATCATGAATTGAATCATGAATTGAATCATGAATCATGAATTGAATCATGAATCATGAATCATGATTTGAATCATGAATTAAATCATGAATCATGAATTAAATCATGAATCATGAATTGAATCATGAATCATGAATCATGAATTGAATCATGAATTAAATCATGAATCATGAATTAAATCATGAATCATGAATTGAATCATGAATCATGAATCATGAATTGAATCATGAATCGAATCATGAATCATGAATCAAATCATGAATCATGAATTGAATCATGAATTGAATCATGAATCATGAATTGAATCATGATTTGAATCATGAATTATGAATCATGAATTAAATCATGAATCATGGATCATGAATTGAAACATGAATCATGAATTGAATCATGAATTGAATCATGAATCATAAATTGAAGCATGAAATATGAGTCGAATCATGAATCATGAATTGAATCATAAATCACAAATCATGAATTGAATCATGAATTGAATCATGAATTATGAAATTAATCATGAATCATGAATTAAATAATGAATCATGAATTGAAGCATGAAATATGAGTCGAATCATGAATCATGAATTGAATCATGAATCACGAATCGAATCATGAATAATGAATTGAATCATGAATTGAATCATGAATTGAATCATGAATCGAATCATGAATCATGAATTTAATCATGAATTATGTATTGAATTATGGATCGAATCATGAATCATGAATTGAATCATAAATCAGGAATCATGAATTGAATCATGAATCTTGAATCGAATCATGAATTGAATCATGAATCATGATTCGAATCATGAATTGAATCATGAATCATGAATTGAATCATAAATTGAATCATGAATCATGAATTGAATCATAAATTGAATCATGAATTGAATCATAAATTGAATCATGAATCAAGAATTGAATCATAAATTGAATCATGAATCATGAATTGAATCATGAATCATGAATTGAATCATGAATCATGAATCATGAATCATGAATTGAATCATGAATTGAATCATGAATCATGAATTGAATCATGAATCATGAATCATGAATCTAATCATGAATCATGAATTGAATCATGAATCTAATCATGAATCATGAATTGAATCATGAATCTAATCATGAATCATGAATTGAATCATGAATCATGAATTGAATCATGAATCGAATCATGAATCGAATCATGAATCTTGAATTGAATCATGAGTCAAATCAAGAATCATAAATCATGAATTGAATCATGAATCTTGATTCATGATGTGAATCATGAATCATGAATTGAATCATGAATTAAATCATGAATCATGAATTAAATCATGAATCATGAATTGAATCATGAATCGAATCATGAATCATGAATCAAATCATGAATCATGAATTGAATCATGAATTGAATCATGAATTGAATCATGATTTGAATCATGAATTATGAATCATGAATTAAATCATGAATCATGGATCATGAATTGAAACATGAATCATGAATTGAATCATGAATTGAATCATGAATCATAAATTGAAGCATGAAATATGAGTCGAATCATGAATCATGAATTGAATCATGAATCACAAATCATGAATTGAATCATGAATTGAATCATGAATTATGAAATTAATCATGAATCATGAATTAAATAATGAATCATGAATTGAAGCATGAAATATGAGTCGAATCATGAATCATGAATTGAATCATGAATCTTGAATCACGAATCGAATCATGAATAATGAATTGAATCATGAATTGAATCATGAATCGAATCATGAATCGAATCATGAATCATGAATTTAATCATGAATTATGTGTTAAATTATGGATCGAATCATGAATCATGAATTGAATCATAAATCAGGAATCATGAATTGAATCATGAATCTTGAATCGAATCATGAATCATGATTCGACTCATGAATCATGAATCATGAGTCGAATCATGAATCATGAGTCGAATCATGAATCATGAATCATGAGTCGAATCATGAATCATTTATCGAATCATGAATCATGAGTCGAATCATGAATCATGAGTCGAATCATGAATCATGATTTGAATCATGAATCATGAATCATGAGTCGAATCATGAATCATTTATCGAATCATAAATCGAATCATGAATTGAATCACGAATCATGAATCATGAATTAAATCATGAATCATGAATTGAATCATGAATCACGAATTGAATCATGATTCGAATCATGAATCGAATCATGAATCATGAATTGAATCATGAATTATGAATCATGAATCATGAATCACGAATCACGAATCACGAATCACGAATCGAATCATGAATCATGAATTATGAATGAATCATGAATTGAAACATGAATCATAAATCATGAATTGAATCATGAAATGTGAGTCGAATCATGAATCATGAATCATGAATTGAATCATGAATCGAATCATGAATCATTAATTGAATCATGATTCATGAATTATGAAATGAATCATGAATCATAAATTGAATCATGAATCATGAATCATAAATTAAATCATGAATCATGAATTGAATCATGAATCATGAATTGAATCATGAATCATGAATTGAATCATGAATCATGAATTGAATCATGAATCATGAAATGAATCATGAATCTTGAATCATGAATCATGAAATGAATCATGAATCATGACTCATGAATTGAATCATGAATCGAATCATGAATCATGAATTTAATCATGAATTATGTATTGAATCATGAATCTAATCATGAATCATGAATTGAATCATGAATTGAATCATGAATCATGAATCGAATCATAAATCATGAATTGAATCATTAATCACAAATCATGAATTGAATCATGAATTGAATCATGAAATATAAATCGAATCATTAATCACGAATCGAATCATGAATCATGAATCATTAATTGAATCATGAATCATGAATCATAAATTGAATCATGAATCATGAATCATGAATCATGAATTGAATCATGAATTATGAAATGAATCATGAATCATAAATTGAATCATGAATCATAAATTGAATCATGAATCATGAATCATAAATTGAATCATGAATCATGAATCATGAAATGAATCATGAATCATGAATTGAATCATGAATCATGAATTGAATCATGAATCATGAAATGAATCATGAATCATAAATTGAATCATGAATCATGAATTGAATCATGAATCATGAATTGAATCATGAATCATGAAATGAATCATGAATCTTGAATCATGAATTGAATCATGAATCGAATCATGAATCATGAATCATGAATTGAATCATGAATTGAATCATGAATCGAATCATGAATCATGAATTTAATCATGAATTATGTATTGAATCATGAATCGAATCATGAATCGAATCATAAATCATGAATCATGAATCATGAATCATGAATCGAATCATGAATCATTATTTGAATCATGAATCACAAATCATGAATCGAATCATGAATCATGAATCAGTAATCGAATCATGAATCATGAATTGAATTATGAATCATGAATCATGAATTGAATCATGAATCACAAATCATGAATTGAATCATGAATTGAATCATGAATCATGAATTGAATCATGAATTGAATCATGAATCATGAATCGAATCATAAATCATGAATTGAATCATTAATCACAAATCATGAATCATGAATTGAATCATGAATCATGAATTGAATCATAAATCACGAATCGAATCACGAATCATGAATCATTAATTGAATCATAAATCATGAATCATAAATTGAATCATGAATCATGAATAATGAATTGAATCATGAATAATGAATTGAATCATGAATCACGAATAATGAATTAAATCATGAATCATGAATTGAATCATGAATTGAATCATGAATCATGAATTGAATCATGAATTGAATCATGAATCATGAAATGAATCATGAATTATGAAATGAATCATGAATCGAATCATGAATCGAATCATGAATCGAATCATGAATCGAATCATGAATTGAATCATGAATCATGAATCATGAATCACGAATCACGAATCATGAATTGAATCATTAATCACAAATCATGAATTGAATCATGAAACATGAATTGAATCATGAAATATGAATCGAATCATTAATCATGAATCATTAATTGAATCATGAATCATGAGTCGAATCATGAATTGAATCATGAATTGAATCATGAATCACGAATAATGAATTGAATCATGAATCATGAATTGAATCATGAATTGAATCATGAATCATGAATTGAATCCTAAATCATGAAATGAATCATGATTTGAATCATGAATCATAAATCGGATCATGAATCATGAATTGAATCATGAAATGAATCGTGAATCATGAATTGAATCATGAATCATGAATTGACTCATAAATCATGAATTGAATCATGAATCACGAATCATGAATTGAATCATTAATCACAAATCATGAATTGAATCATGAATCATGAATTGAATCATGAAATATGAATCGAACCATTAATCATGAATCATTAATTGAATCATGAATCATGAGTCGAATCATGAATCGAATCATGAATAATGAATTGAATCATTAATTAAACCATGAATCTTGAATCGAATCATGAATAATGAATTGAATCATGAATTGAATCATGAATCATGAATCGAATCATAAATCGAATCATAAATCATGAATTGAATCATAAATCATGAATTGAATCATGAATCGAATCATGAATCATAAATCGAATCAAAAATCATGAATCATGAATTGAATCATTAATCACAAATCATGAATTGAATCATGAATCATGAATTGAATCATGAAATATTAATCGAATCATTAATCATGAATCATTAATTGAATCATGAATCATGAGTCGAATCATGAATCGAATCATGAATAATGAATTGAATCATTAATTGAATCATGAATCTTTAATCATGAATCGAATCATGAATAATGAATTGAATCATGAATTGAATCATAATTCGAATCATAAATCATGAATCGAATCATAAATCATGAATTGAATCATAAATCATGAATTGAATCATGAATCGAATCATGAATCATAAATCGAATCAAAAATCATGAATCATGAATTGAATCATGAATGGAATCATGAATCGAATCATGAATCATGAATTGAATCATGAAATGAATCATGAATCATGAATTATGAATTGAATCATGAATGGAATCATGAATCGAATCATGAATCATGAATTGAATCATGAGTCGAATCATGAATCATGAGTCGAATCATGAATCATGAGTCGAATCATGAATCATGAATCATGATTTGAATCATGAATCATGATTTGAATCATGAATCATGATTTGAATCATGAATCGAATCATGAATCATGATTTGAATCATGAATCGATTCATGAATTGAATCATGAATCATGAATCATGAATTGACTCATGAATCATGAGTCGAATCATGAATCATTAATCGAATCATGAATTAAATCATGAATTAAATCATGAATCATGAATTAAATCATGAATCATGAATTGAATCATAAATCATGAATCATGAATCGAATCATAAATCATGAATCATGAATCGAATCATGAATCGAATCATGAATCATGAATTGAATCATGATTCGAATCATGAATCGAATCATGAATCATGAATTGATTCATGAATTATAAATCATGAATTAAATCATGAATCACGAATCACGAATCATGAATCATGAATCGAATCATGAATCACGAATCATGAATCGAATCATGAATCACGAATCATGAATCATGAATCATGAATCATTAATTGAATCATGATTCATGAATTATGAAATGAATCATGAATCATAAATTGAATCATGAATTATGAATCATGAATTGAATCATGAATCATGAATTGAATCATGAATCATGAATTGAATCATGAATCATGAATTGAATCATGAATCATGAATTGAATCATGAACCATGAAATGAATCATGAATTGAATCATGAATTGAATCATGAATCATATATTGAATCATGAATCATGAATTGAATCATGAATCATGAATTGAATCTTAAATCATGAATCATGAATCATGAATCATGAATTTAATCATGAATCATGTATTGCATCATGAATCGAATCATGAATTGAATCATAAATCATGAATCATGAATCATGAATTTAATCATGAATCATGTATTGAATCATGAATCGAATCATGAATCATGAATTGAATCATAAATCATGAATTATGAATTGAATCATGAATCATGAATTATGAATTGAATCATGAATCGATTCATGAATTGAATCATGAATCATGATTTGGATCATGAATCGATTCATGAATTGAATCATGAATCATGAATCATGAATTGAATCATGAGTTGAATCATGAATCATGAATCATGATTTCAATCATGAATCTTGATTTCAATCATGAATCATGATTTCAATCATGAATCATGATTTGAATCATGAATCGAATCATGAATCATGATTTGAATCATGAATCGATTCATGAATTGAATCATGAATCATGAATTGACTCATGAATCATGAGTCGAATCATGAATCATTAATCGAATCATGAATTAAATCATGAATCATGAATTAAATCATGAATCATGAATTGAATCATAAATCATGAATCGAATCATGAATCGAATCATGAATCATGAATTGAATCATGATTTGAATCATGAATCATGAATCGAATCATGAATCATGAATTGATTCATGAATTATGAATCATGAATTAAATCATGAATCACAAATCACGAATCATGAATCACGAATCATGAATCGAATCATGAATCACGAATCATGAATCACGAATCATGAATCAAATTGAATCATAAATTGAATCATGAATCATGAATTATGAATGAATCATGAATTGAAACATGAATCATGAATCATGAATTGAATCATGAATCATGAATTGAATCATGAATCATGAATCGAATCATGAATCATGAATCATGAATCATTAATTGAATCATGATTCATGAATTATGAAATGAATCATGAATCATGAATCGAATCATGAATCGAATCATGAATCATGAATTGAATCATGATTCGAATCATGAATCGAATCATGAATTGATTCATGAATTATAAATCATGAATTAAATCATGAATCACGAATCACGAATCATGAATCATGAATTGAATCATGAATCGAATCATGAATCACGAATCATGAATCACGAATCATGAATCACGAATCATGAATCATAAATTGAATCATGAATCATGAATTGAATCATGAATCATGAATCATGAATCATGAATCATTAATTGAATCATGATTCATGAATTATGAAATGAATCATGAATCATAAATTGAATCATGAATTATGAATCATGAATTGAATCATGAATCATGAATTGAATCATGAATCATGAATTGAATCATGAATCATGAATTGAATCATGAATCATGAAATGAATCATGAATTGAATCATGAAATGAATCATGAATTGAATCATGAATTGAATCATGAATCATATATTGAATCATGAATCATGAATTGAATCTTAAATCATGAATCATGAATCATGAATCATGAATCATGAATTTAATCATGAATCATGTATTGCATCATGAATCGAATCATGAATCATGAATTGAATCATAAATCATGAATCATGAATTTAATCATGAATCATGTATTGAATCATGAATCGAATCATGAATCATGAATTGAATCATAAATCATGAATTATGAATTGAATCATGAATCATGAATTATGAATTGAATCATGAATCGATTCATGAATTGAATCATGAATCATGATTTGGATCATGAATCGATTCATGAATTGAATCATGAATCATGAATCATGAATTGAATCATGAGTTGAATCATGAATCATGAATCATGATTTCAATCATGAATCATGATTTGAATCATGAATCATGATTTGAATCATGAATCGAATCATGAATCATGATTTGAATCATGAATCGATTCATGAATTGAATCATGAATCATGAATCATGAATTGACTCATGAATCATGAGTCGAATCATGAATCATTAATCGAATCATGAATTAAATCATGAATCATGAATTAAATCATGAATCATGAATTGAATCATAAATCATGAATCGAATCATGAATCGAATCATGAATCATGAATTGAATCATGATTTGAATCATGAATCATGAATCGAATCATGAATCATGAATTGATTCATGAATTATGAATCATGAATTAAATCATGAATCACAAATCACGAATCGAATCATGAATCACGAATCATGAATCACGAATCATGAATCACGAATCATGATTCGAATCATGAATCATGAATTGATTCATGAATTATAAATCATGAATTAAATCATGAATCACGAATCACGAATCATGAATCATGAATCGAATCATGAATCACGAATCATGAATCGAATCATGAATCACGAATCATGAATCACGAATCATGAATCATAAATTGAATCATGAATCATGAATTGAATCATGAATCATGAATCATGAATCATTAATTGAATCATGATTCATGAATTATGAAATGAATCATGAATCATAAATTGAATCATGAATCATGAATTGAATCATGAATCATGAATTGAATCATGAATCATGAATTGAATCATGAATCATGAATTGAATCATGAATCATGAAATGAATCATGAATTGAATCATGAATCATATATTGAATCATGAATCATGAATTGAATCTTAAATCATGAATCATGAATCATGAATCATGAATCATGAATTTAATCATGAATCATGTATTGCATCATGAATCGAATCATGAATCATGAATTGAATCATAAATCATGAATCATGAATTTAATCATGAATCATGTATTGAATCATGAATCGAATCATGAATCATGAATTGAATCATAAATCATGAATTATGAATTGAATCATGAATCATGAATTATGAATTGAATCATGAATCGATTCATGAATTGAATCATGAATCATGATTTGGATCATGAATCGATTCATGAATTGAATCATGAATCATGAATCATGAATTGAATCATGAGTTGAATCATGAATCATGAATCATGATTTCAATCATGAATCATGATTTGAATCATGAATCATGATTTGAATCATGAATCATGATTTCAATCATGAATCGATTCATGAATTGAATCATGAATCATGAATCATGAATTGACTCATGAATCATGAGTCGAATCATGAATCATTAATCGAATCATGAATTAAATCATGAATCATGAATTAAATCATGAATCATGAATTAAATCTCGAATCATGAATCGAATCATGAATCATGAATTGAATCATGATTTGAATCATGAATCATGAATCGAATCATGAATCATGAATTGATTCATGAATTATGAATCATGAATTAAATCATGAATCACAAATCACGAATCGAATCATGAATCACGAATCATGAATCACGAATCATGAATCACGAATCATGAATCGAATCATGAATCACGAATCATGAATCACGAATCATGAATCAAATTGAATCATAAATTGAATCATGAATCATGAATTATGAATGAATCATGAATTGAAACATGAATCATGAATCATGAATTGAATCATGAATCATGAATTGAATCATGAATCGAATCATGAATCATGAATCATTAATTGAATCATGATTCATGAATTATGAAATGAATCATGAATCATGAATCATAAATTGAATCATGAATCATGAATCGAATCATGAATCATGAATCATGAATCATAAATTGAATCATGAATCATGAATCATGAATTGAATCATGAATCATGAATTCAATCATGAATCATGAATTGAATCATGAATTGAATCATGAATCATGAATTGAATCATGAATCATGAATTGAATCATGAATCATGAAATGAATCATGAATTGAATCATGAATTGAATCATGAATCATATATTGAATCATGAATCATGAATTGAATCTTAAATCATGAATCATGAATCATGAATTTAATCATGAATCATGTATTGAATCATGAATCGAATCATGAATCATGAATTGAATCATAAATCATGAATTGAATCATAAATCATGAATCATGATTTGAATCATGAATCGAATCATGAATCGAATCATGAATCATGATTTGAATCATGAATCGATTCATGAATTGAATCATGAATCATGAATCGAATCATGAATTAAATCATGAATCATGAATTAAATCATGAATCATGAATTGAATCATAAATCATGAATCATGAATCATGATTCGAATCATGAATCAAATCATGAATCATGAATTGATTCATGAATTATGAATCATGAATTAAATCATGATTTACGAATCGAATCATGAATCACGAATCATGAATTGAATCATGAATCACGAATCATGAATCACGAATCATGAATCACGAATCATGAATCATAAATTGAATCATAAATTGAATCATGAATCATTAATTATGAATGAATCATGAATTGAAACATGAATCATGAATCGAATCATGAATCATGAATTGAATCATGAATCATGAATCGAATCATGAATCATGAATTGAATCATGAATCTTGAATCAAATCATGAATCATGAAGCGAATCATGAATCATGAATCGAATCATGAATCATGAATCATGAATCGAATCATGAATCATGAATCATGAATCGAATCATGAATCATGAATCGAATCATGAATCATGAATCAAGAATCATGAATCGAATCATGAATCGAATCATGAATCGAATCATGAATCGAATCATGAATCATGAATCGAATCATGAATCATGAATCGAATCATGAATCATGAATCGAATCATGAATCATGAATCGAATCATGAATCATGAATCGAATCATGAATCACAAATCATGAATTGAATTATGAATTGAATCATGAATTGAATCATGAATCATTAATTGAATCATGAATCATTAATTGAATCATGAATCATTAATTGAATCACAAATCATGAATTGAATCATGAATAGAATCATAAATTGAATCATGAATCAAGTATCGAATCATGAATCATGAATCATGAATTGAATCATGAATCATGAATTGAATCATGAATTGAATCATGAATCATGAATCGAATCATGAATCATGAATCATTAATCACAAATCATGAATCATGAATTGAATCATGAATCATGAATCATTAATCACAAATCATAAATCATGAATTGAATCATGAATCATGAATCAAATCATGAATCACAAATCATGAATTGAATCATGAATCATGAATTGAATCAAGAATCAGAAATCATGAATTGAATGATGAATCATGAATTGAATCATGAATCGAATCATGAATCATGAATCAAATCATGAATCATGAATCGATGCATGAATTGAATCATGAATTGAATCATGAATCATAAATTGAATCATGAATCATGAATTGAATCATGATTTGAATCATGAATTGAATCATGAATCACGAATCATGAATTGAATCATGAATCATGAATCACGAATTGAATCATGAATCGAATCATGAATTGAATCATGAATCATGAATTGAATCATGAATCATGAATTGAATCATGAATCATGAATTGAATCATGAATTGAATCATGAATCTTGAGTCACGAATTGAATCATGAATCATTAATTGAATCACAAATCATGAATCGAATCATGAATTAAATCATAAATTGAATCATGAATCACGAATCATGAATTGAATCATGAATCACGAATCATGAATTGAATCATGAATCATGAATCACGAATTGAATCATGAATCGAATCATGAATCATGAATTGAATCATGAATCATGAATTGAATCATGAATTGAATCATGAATCTTGAATCACGAATTGAATCATGAATCATTAATTGAATCACAAATCATGAATTGAATCATGAATAGAATCATAAATTGAATCATGAATCAAGTATCGAATCATGAATCATGAATTGAATCATGAATCATGAATTGAATCATGAATCATGAATCGAATCATGAATCATGAATCGAATCATGAATCATGAATCATTAATCACAAATCATGAATCATGAATTGAATCATAAATCATAAATCATGAATTGAATCATGAATCATGAATCAAATCATGAATCACAAATCATGAATTGAATCATGAATCATGAATTGAATCAAGAATCAGAAATCATGAATTGAATGATGAATCATGAATTGAATCATGAATTAAATCATGAATCATGAATCGAATCATGAATCATGAATCAAATCATGAATCATGAATCATGAATCGAATCATGAATTGAATCATGAATCATGAATTGAATCATGAATCATGAATTGAATCATGAATCATGAATTGAATCATGATTTGAATCATGAATTATGAATCATGAATTAAATCATAAATTGAATCATGAATCACGAATCATGAATTGAATCATGAATCACGAATTGAATCATGAATCGAATCATGAATCGAATCATGAATCATGAATCATGAATTGAATCATGAATCATGAATTGAATCATGAATTGAATCATGAATCTTGAATCACGAATTGAATCATGAATCTTGAATCACGAATCGAATCATGAATTGAATCATGAATCATGAATTGAATCATGAATTGAATCATGAATCATGAATTGAATCATGAATCGAATCATGAATCATGAATTGAATCATGAATCGAATCATGAATCGAACCATGAAACATGAATTGAATCATAAAACATGA
This sequence comes from Mixophyes australis, assembly GCA_036250195.1. Classification (NCBI taxonomy): domain Eukaryota; kingdom Metazoa; phylum Chordata; class Amphibia; order Anura; family Limnodynastidae; genus Mixophyes; species Mixophyes australis. The sequence goes on from JAVHZZ010000079.1 coordinate 178,650, forward strand.
ATCGAATCATGAATCAAATTGAATCATGAATCATGAATCATGAATTGAATCATGAATCATGAATTGAATCATGAATCATGAATCATGAAATGAATCATGAATCATGAATCATGAAATGAATCATGAATCATGAAATGAATCATGAATCATGAAATGAATCATGAAATGAATCATGAATTGAATCATGAATCATGAATTGAATCATGAATCATGAATTGAATCATGAATCATGAATCATGAATTGAATCATGAATCATAAATCATGAATTGAATCATGAATCGAATCATGAATCTAATCATGAATCATGAATTGAATCCTAAATCATGAAATGAATCATGATTTGAATCATGAATCATAAATCGGATCATGAATCATGAATTGAATCATGAAATGAATCGTGAATCATGAATTGACTCATGAATCATCAATTGACTCATGAATCATGAATTGAATCTTGACTCATGAATCATGAATTGAATCATGAATCACGAATCATGAATTGAATCATTAATCACAAATCATGAATTGAATCATGAATCATGAATTGAATCATGAAATATTAATCATGAATCATTAATTGAATCATGAATCATGAATCAAATAATGAATTAATTCATTAATTGAATCATGAATCTTGAATCATGAATCGAATCATAAATCATGAATTGAATCATAAATCATGAAATAAATCATGATTTGAATCACGAATCATGAATCGAATCATGAATCATGAATCGAATCATGAATCATAAATTGAATCATGAATTGAATCATGAATCATGAATTATGAATGAATCATGAATTGAAACATGAATCATGAATTGAAACATGAATCATGAATTGAATCATAAATCATGAATTGAATCATGAATCGAATCATGAATCATGAAATGAATCATGAATCATAAATTGAATCATGAATCATGAATCATAAATTGAATCATGAATCATGAATCATATCATGAATCATGAATCATATCATGAATCATGAAATGAATCATGAATCATGAAATGAATCATGAATCATGAAATGAATCATGAATCATGAAATGAATCATGAATCATGAAATGAATCATGAATCATGAAATGAATCATGAATCATGAATTGAATCATGAATCATGAATTGAATCATGAATCGAATCATGAATTGAATCATAAATCATGAATTGAATCATGAATCGAATCATGAATCATGAATTTAATCATGAATTATGTATTGAATCATGAATCGAATCATGAATCATGAATTGAATCATGAATCTTGAATCAAATCATGAATCTTGAATCAAATCATGAATCTTGAATCGAATCATGAATCTTGAATCGAATCATGAATCATTAATCGAATCATGAATCATGAATCGAATCATGAATCTTGAATCAAATTATGAATCTTGAATCAAATCATGAATCTTGAATCAAATCATGAATCTTGAACCAAATCATGAATCTTGAATCGAATCATGAATCATGATTTGAATCATGAATCATGATTTGAATCATGAATCATTAATCAAATTATGAATCATGAATTGAATTATGAATCATGAATCATGAATTGAATCATGAATCACAAATCATGAATTGAATCATGAATCATGAATTGAATCATGAATCATGAATTGAATCATGAATCATGAATTGAATCATGAATTGAATCATGAATTGAATCATGAATCATTAATTGAATCATGAATCACAAATCATGAATTGAATCATGAATAGAATCATGAATCATGAATCATGAATTGAATCATGAATCGAATCATGAATCATGAATCGAATCATGAATCATGAATCGAATCATGAATCACAAATCATGAATTGAATCATGAATCATGAATCAAATCATGAATCACAAATCATGAATTGAATCATGAATCATGAATTGAATAATGAATCAGAAATCATGAATTGAATCATGAATCATGAATTGAATCATGAATCGAATCATGAATCATGAATCATTAATCGAATCATGAATCATTAATCGAATCATGAATCATTAATCGAATCATGAATCATTAATCGAATCATAAATCATAAATAGAATCATAAATCATAAATAGAATCATGAATCACAAATCATGAATTGAATCATGAATCATGAATTGAATAATGAATCAGAAATCATGAATTGAATCATGAATCATGAATTGAATCATGAATCGAATCATGAATCATGAATCATTAATCGAATCATGAATCATTAATCGAATCATAAATCATAAATAGAATCATAAATCATAAATAGAATCATGAATCATGAATCATGAATTGAATAATGAATCATGAATTGAATCATCATATTATGAATCATGAATCGAATCATGAATCATGAATTGAATCATGAATCACAAATCATGTATTGAATCATGAATCACAAATCATGAATTAAATCATTAATCATGAATTGAATCATGAATCATGAATCATGAATTTAATCATGAATCACAAATTATGAATTAAATCATTAATCATGAATTTAATCATGAATCATGAATTGAATCATGAATCATGAGTAAAATCAAGAATCATAAATCATGAATTGAATCATGAATCATGATGTGAATCATGAATCATGAATTGAATCATGAATTAAATCATGAATCATTAATCGAATCATGAATCATGAATTAAACCATGAATCATTAATTAAATCATGAATCATTAATCGAATCATGAATCATGAATTGAATCATGAATCGAATCATGAATTGAATCATGAATCGAATCATGAATTGAATCATGAATCGAATCATGAATCATGAATCAAATCATGAATCATGAATTGAATCATGAATTGAATCATGAATCATGAATTGAATCATGAATCATGAGTTGAATCATGAATCATGAATTGAATCATGATTTGAATCATGAATCACGAATCATGAATTAAATCATGAATTGAATCATGAATCACGAATCATAAATTGAATCATGAATTGAATCATGAATCATGAATTGAAACATGAATCATGAATTGAAACATGAATCATGAATTGAAACATGAATCATGAATTGAAACATGAATCATGAATTGAATCATGAATTGAATCTTGAATCACGAATCGAATCATGAATTAAATCATGAATCGAATCATGAAACATGAATTGAATCATGAATCATGAATCATGAATCATGAATTGAATAATGAATCAGAAATCATGAATTGAATCATGAATCATGAATTGAATCATGAATCATGAATCATTAATCGAATCATGAATCATTAATCGAATCATAAATCATAAATAGAATCATGAATCATGAATTGAATCATGAATTATGAAATGAATCATGAATTGACTCATGAATCATTAATCGAATCATGAATCATGAATCGAATCATGAATCATGAATTGAATCATGAATCGAATCATGAATAATGAATTGAATCATTAATTGAATCATGAATCTTGAATCATGAATCGAATCATGAATCGAATCATAAATCATGAATTGAATCATGATTTGAATCATGAATCATAAATCGGATCATGAATCATGAATTGAATCATGAAATGAATCGTGAATCATGAATTGAATCATGAATCATGAATTGACTCATGAATCATGAATTGAATCATGAATCGAATCATGAATCGAATAATGAATCATAAATCGAATCAAAAATCATGAATCATGAATTGAATCTTGAATGGAATCATGAATCATTAATCGAATCATGAATCATGAATTGAATCATGAATCATGAATCGAATCATGAATTGAATCATGAATCATGAGTCGAATCATGAATCATTAGTTGAATCATGAATCATGAGTTGAATCATGAATCATGAATCATGAATTGAATCATGAATCATGAATTGAATCATGAGTCGAATCATGAATCATGATTTGAATCATGAATCATGATTTGAATCATGAATTGAATCATGAATTATGAAATGAATCATGAATTGACTCATGAATCATGAGTCGAATCATGAATCGAATCATGAATCATGAATTGAATCATGAATCATGAATTGAATCATGAATCATGAATTGAATCATGAATTAAATCATGAATCATGAATTAAATCATGAATCATGAATTGAATCATGAATCATGAGTCGAATCATGAATCATGATTTCAATCATGAATCATGATTTCAATCATGAATCATGATTTCAATCATTAATCATGATTTGAATCATGAATTGAATCATGAATTATGAAATGAATCATGAATCATGAATTGACTCATGAATCATTAATCGAATCATGAATCATGAATTGAATCATGAATTAAATCATGAATCATGAATCATTAATTAAATCATGAATCATGAATTAAATCATGAATCATGAATTTAATCATAAATCATGAATCATGAATTGAATCATGAATCATGAATTGAATCATGAATCATGAATTGAATCATGATTCGAATCATGAATCGAATCATGAATCTTGAATTGAATCATGAATCATGAATTGAATCATGAATTATGAATCATGAATTAAATCATGAATCGAATCATGAATCACGAATCATGAATCGAATCATGAATCACGAATCATGAATCGAATCATGAATCACGAATCATGAATCGAATCATGAATCACGAATCATGAATCGAATCATGAATCATGAGTCGAATCATGAATCATGAATCATGAATTGAATCATGAATCATGAGTCGAATCATGAATCATGAATCATGATTTCAATCATGAATCATGATTTCAATCATGAATCATGATTTCAATCATGAATTGAATCATGAATTATGAAATGAATCATGAATCATGAATTGACTCATGAATCATTAATCGAATCATGAATCATGAATTGAATCATGAATTAAATCATGAATCATGAATCATGAATTAAATCATGAATCATGAATTAAATCATGAATCATGAATTGAATCATGAATCATGAATTATGAATGAATCATGAATTGAAACATGAATCATGAATCATGAATTGAAGCATGAAATATGAGTCGAATCATGAATCATGAATCATGAATTGAATCATAAATCATGAATTGAATCATGAATCATGAATCGAATCATGAATCATGAATCATGAATCATTAATTGAATCATGATTCATGAATTATGAAATGAATCATGAATCATAAATTGAATCATGAATCATGAATTGAATCATGAATCATGAAATGAATCATGAATCATGAAATGAATCATGAATCATGAAATGAATCATGAATCATGAATTGAATCATGAATCATGAATCGAATCATGAATCATGAATCATGAATCATTAATTGAATCATGATTCATGAATTATGAAATGAATCATGAATCATAAATTGAATCATGAATCATGAATTGAATCATGAATCATGAAATGAATCATGAATCATGAAATGAATCATGAATCATGAAATGAATCATGAATCATGAATTGAATCATGAATTGAATCATGAATCATGAATTGAATCATGAATCATGAAATGAATCATGATTCATGAATTATGAAATGAATCATGAATCATAAATTGAATCATGAATCATGAATTGAATCATGAATCATGAAATGAATCATGAATCATGAAATGAATCATGAATCATGAATTGAATCATGAATTGAATCATGAATCATGAATTGAATCATGAATCATGAATTGAATCATGAATCATGAATCGAATTATGAATCATGAATCGAATCATGAATCATGAATCGAATCATGAATCATGAATCGAATCATAAATCATAAATTGAATCATGAATCATGATTTGAATCATGAATCATTAATCGAATCATGAATCATGAATTGAATTATGAATCATGAATCATGAATTAAATCATGAATTAAATCATGAATCACAAATCATGAATTGAATCATGAATCACAAATCATGAATTGAATCATGAATCACTAATTGAATCATGAATCACAAATCATGAATTGAATCATGAATCACTAATTGAATCAAAAATCATGAATGTAATCATGAATAGAATCATAAATTGAATCATGAATCAGATATCGAATCATGAATCATGAATCATGAATTGAATCATGAATTGAATCATGAATCATTAATTGAATCACAAATCATGAATTGAATCATGAATAGAATCATAAAATGAATCATGAATGAAGTATCGAATCATGAATCATGAATTGACTCATGAATCATGAGTCGAATCATGAATCATGAATCGAATCATGAATCATGATTTGAATCATGAATTAAATCATGAATCATGAATTAAATCATGAATCATGAATTGAATCATGAATCATGAATTGAATCATGAATTAAATCATGAATCATGAATTAAATCATGAATCATGAGTCGAATCATGAATCATGAATCATGATTTCAATCATGAATCATGATTTCAATCATGAATCATGATTTCAATCATGAATTGAATTATGAAATGAATCATGAATCATGAATTGACTCATGAATCATTAATCGAATCATGAATCATGAATTGAATCATGAATTAAATCATGAATCATGAATCATGAATTAAATCATGAATCATGAATTAAATCATGAATCATGAATTTAATCATAAATCATGAATCATGAATTCAATCATGAATCATGAATTGAATCATGAATCATGAATTGAATCATGATTCGAATCATGATTCGAATCATGAATCGAATCATGATTCGAATCATGATTCGAATCATGAATCGAATCATGAATCTTGAATTGAATCATGAATCATGAATTGAATCATGAATTATGAATCATGAATTGAATCATGAATCGAATCATGAATCGAATCATGAATCACGAATCATGAATCGAATCATGAATCACGAATCATGAATCGAATCATGAATCACGAATCATGAATCGAATCATGAATCACGAATCATGAATCGAATCATGAATCACGAATCATGAATCGAATCATGAATCACGAATCATGAATCGAATCATGAATCATGAATCATGAATCGAATCATGAATCACGAATCATGAATCGAATCATGAATCACGAATCATGAATCGAATCATGAATCATGAATCATGAATCGAATCATGAATCATGAATCGAATCATGAATCATGAATCGAATCATGAATCATGAATCGAATCATGAATTGAATCATGAATTATGAATGAATCATGAATTGAAACATGAATCATGAATCATGAATTGAATCATGAATTGAAGCATGAAATATGAGTCGAATCATGAATCATGAATCATGAATTGAATCATAAATCATGAATTGAATCATGAATCGAATCATGAATCATGAATCATGAATCATTAATTGAATCATGATTCATGAATTATGAAATGAATCATGAATCATAAATTGAATCATGAATCATGAAATGAATCATGAATCATGAAATGAATCATGAAATGAATCATGAATCATGAATTGAATCATGAATCATGAATTGAATCATGAATTGAATCATGAATCATGAATCATGAATCGAATCATGAATCATGAATCAAATCATGAATCATGAATCATAAATCGAATCATGAATCATGAATCGAATCATGAATCATGAATCGAATCATGAATCATGAATCGAATCATGAATCATGAATCATGAATCGAATCATGAATCATGAATCGAATCATGAATCATAAATTGAATCATGAATCATGATTTGAATCATGAATCATGATTTGAATCATGAATCATTAATCGAATCATGAATCATGAATTGAATTATGAATCATGAATCATGAATTAAATCATGAATCACAAATCATGAATTGAATCATGAATTGAATCATGAATCGAATCATGATTCATGAATTGAATCATGAATCATTAATTGAATCATGAATCACAAATCATGAATTGAATCATGAATCATTAATTGAATCAAAAATCATGAATGTAATCATGAATAGAATCATAAATTGAATCATGAATTAGATATCGAATCATGAATCATGAATCATGAATTGAATCATGAATTGAATCATGAATCATTAATTGAATCAAAAATCATGAATGTAATCATGAATAGAATCATAAATTGAATCATGAATCAGATATCGAATCATGAATCATGAATTGAATCATGAATCGAATCATGAATCATGAATTAAATCATGAATCATTAATCGAATCATGAATCATTAATCAAATCATAAATCATAAATAGAATCATGAATCACAAATCATGAATTGAATCATGAATAGAATCATAAATTGAATCATGAATCAAGTATCGAATCATGAATCATGAATTGAATAATGAATCATGAATTGAATCATGAATTGAATCATCATATTATGAATCATGAATCGAATCATGAATCATGAATTGAATCATGAATCACAAATCATGAATTGAATCATGAATCACGAATCATGAATTGAATCATGAATCACAAATCATGAATTAAATCATGAATCATGAATTGAATCATGAATCATGAATTGAATCATGAATCATGAGTCAAATCAAGAATCATAAATCATGAATTGAATCATGAATCTTGAATCATGATGTGAATCATGAATCATGAATCAAATCATGAATTAAATCATGAATCATTAATCGAATCATGAATCATGAATTAAATCATGAATCATTAATCGAATCATGAATCATGAATTGAATCATGAATCATGAATCATGAATTGAATCATGAATCGAATCATGAATCATGAATCATGAATTGAATCATGATTCATGAATTGAATCATGAATCATGAATCGAATTATGAATCATGAATTTAATCATGAATTATGTATTGAATCATGAATCGAATCATGAATCATGAATTGAATCATAAATCATGAATCATGAATTGAATCATGAATCTTGAATCGAATCATGAATCATGAATCGAATCATGAATCATGATTCATGAATCATGAATCAAATCATGAATCATGAATCGAATCATGAATCGAATCATGAATCAAATCATGAATCATGATTTGAATCATGAATCATTAATCGAATCATGAATCATGAATTGAATTATGAATCATGAATTAAATCATGAATCACAAATCATGAATTAAATCATGAATCATGAATTGAATCATGAATTGAATCATGAATTGAATCATGAATTGAATCATGAATCATGAATTGAATCATGAATCATTATTTGAATCAAAAATCATGAATGTAATCATGAATAGAATCATAAATTGAATCATGAATCAGATATCGAATCATGAATCATGAATCATGAATTGAATCATGAATTGAATCATGAATCATTAATTGAATCACAAATCATGAATTGAATCATGAATAGAATGATAAATCGAATCATGAATCACAAATCATGAATTGAATCATGAATCATGAATCATGAATTGAATCATGAATCAGAAATCATGAATTGAATCAGAAATCATGAATTGAATCATGAATCATGAATTGAATCATGAATCGAATCATGAATCATGAATCATGAATTAAATCATGAATCATTAATCGAATCATGAATCATTAATCGAATCATAAATCATAAATAGAATCATGAATCAGAAATCATGAATTGAATCATGAATAGAATCATAAATTGAATCATGAATCAAGTATCGAATCATGAATCATGAATTGAATAATGAATCATGAATTGAATCATGAATTGAATCATGAATCATGATTCGAATCATCATATTATGAATCATGAATCGAATCATGAATCATGAATTGAATCATGAATCACAAATCATGAATTGAATCATGAATCATGAATTGAATCATGAATCACAAATCATGAATTAAATCATGAATCATGAATTGAATCATGAATCATGAATTGAATCATGAATCATGAATTGAATCATGAATCATGAGTCAAATCAAGAATCATAAATCATGAATTGAATCATGAATCTTGAATCATGACGTGAATCATGAATCAAATCATGAATTAAATCATGAATCATTAATCGAATCATGAATCATGAATTAAATCATGAATCATTAATCGAATCATGAATCATGAATTGAATCATGAATCATGAATCATGAATTGAATCATGAATCGAATCATGAATCATGAATTGAATCATGATTCATGAATTGAATCATGAATCATGAATTGAATCATAAATCATGAATCATGAATCATGAATCATGAATCGAATCATGAATCATGAATTTAATCATGAATTATGTATTGAATCATGAATCGAATCATGAATCATGAATTGAATCATGAATCTTGAATCGAATCATGAATCATGAATCGAATCATGAATCATGAATCATGAATCATGAATCAAATCATGAATCATGAATCGAATCATGAATCGAATCATGAATCATGAATCGAATCATGAATCATGATTTGAATCATGAATCATTAATCGAATCATGAATCATGAATTGAATTATGAATCATGAATTAAATCATGAATCACAAATCATGAATTAAATCATGAATCATGAATTGAATCATGAATCATGAATTGAATCATGAATTGAATCATGAATTGAATCATGAATTGAATCATGAATTGAATCATGAATCATGAATTGAATCATGAATCATTAATTGAATCATGAATCACAAATCATGAATTGAATCATGAATCATTATTTGAATCATGAATTGAATCATGAATCATTAATTGAATCACAAATCATGAATTGAATCATGAATAGAATGATAAATCGAATCATGAATCACAAATCATGAATTGAATCATGAATCATGAATCATGAATTAAATCATGAATCAGAAATCATGAATTGAATCATGAATCATGAATTGAATCATGAATCGAATCATGAATCATGAATCATGAATTAAATCATGAATCATTAATCGAATCATGAATCATTAATCGAATCATAAATCATAAATAGAATCATGAATCAGAAATCATGAATTGAATCATGAATAGAATCATAAATTGAATCATGAATCAAGTATCGAATCATGAATCATGAATTGAATAATGAATCATGAATTGAATCATGAATTGAATCATGAATCATGATTCGAATCATCATATTATGAATCATGAATCGAATCATGAATCATGAATTGAATCATGAATCACAAATCATGAATTGAATCATGAATCATGAATTGAATCATGACTCACAACTCATGAATTAAATCATGACTCATGAATTGAATCATGAATCATGAATTGAATCATGAATCATGAGTCAAATCAAGAATCATAAATCATGAATTGAATCATGAATCTTGAATCATGATGTGAATCATGAATCATGAATTAAATCATGAATCATTAATCGAATCATGAATCATGAATTAAATCATGAATCATTAATCGAATCATGAATCATGAATTGAATCATGAATCATGAATCATGAATTGAATCATGAATCATGAATCATGAATTGAATCATGAATCATGAATCATGAATTGAATCATGAATCGAATCATGAATTATAAATCGAATCATGAATCAAATCATGAATCATGAATTGAATCATGAATTGAATCATGAATCATGAATTGAATCATGAATCATGAATTGAATCATAAATCATGAATTGAATCATGAATCATGAATTGAATCATGATTTGAATCATGAATCACGAATCATGAATTAAATCATGAATCACGAATCATGAATTGAATCATGAATCACGAATCATGAATTGAATCATGAATCACGAATCATGAATTGAATCATTAATCGAATCATAAATTGAATCATGAATTGAATCATGAATTATGAATTAATCATGAATCATGAATCATGAATTGAAACATGAATCATGAATTGAATCATGAATTGAATCATGAATCATGAATTGAAGCATGAAATATGAGTCGAATCATGAATCATGAATTGAATCATGAATTGAATCATGAATCTTAAATCACGAATTGAATCATGAATCTTGAATCACGAATCGAATCATGAATAATGAATTGAATCATGAATCATGAATCGAATCATGAATCATGAATTGAATCATGAATCATGAAATGAATCATGAATTGAATCATGAATCATGAATCGAATCATGAATCATGAATCATTAATCACAAATCATGAATCATGAATTGAATCATGAATCATGAATCATTAATCACAAATCATAAATCATGAATTGAATCATGAATCATGAATCATGAATCAAATCATGAATCACAAATCATGAATTGAATCATGAATCATGAATCATGAATTGAATCAAGAATCAGAAATCATGAATTGAATGATGAATCATGAATTGAATCATGAATCGAATCATGAATCATGATTTGAATCATGAATTATGAATCATGAATTAAATCATAAATTGAATCATGAATCACGAATCATGAATTGAATCATGAATCACGAATCATGAATTGAATCATGAATCATGAATCACGAATTGAATCATGAATCGAATCATGAATTGAATCATGAATCATGAATTGAATCATGAATCATGAATTGAATCATGAATCATGAATTGAATCATGAATCTTGAATCACGAATTGAATCATGAATCATTAATTGAATCACAAATCATGAATTGAATCATGAATAGAATCATAAATTGAATCATGAATCAAGTATCGAATCATGAATCATGAATTGAATCATGAATTGAATCATGAATCGAATCATGAATCATGAATCATTAATCACAAATCATGAATCATGAATTGAATCATAAATCATAAATCATGAATTGAATCATGAATCATGAATCAAATCATGAATCACAAATCATGAATTGAATCACGAATCATGAATTGAATCAAGAATCAGAAATCATGAATTGAATGATGAATCATGAATTGAATCATGAATCGAATCATGAATCATGAATTGAATCATGAATTAAATCATGAATCATGAATCGAATCATGAATCATGAATCAAATCATGAATCATGAATCATGAATCGAATCATGAATTGAATCATGAATCATGAATTGAATCATGAATCATGAATTGAATCATGAATCATGAATTGAATCATGAATCATGAATTGAATCATGATTTGAATCATGAATTATGAATTAAATCATAAATTGAATCATGAATCACGAATCATGAATTGAATCATGAATCACGAATCATGAATTGAATCATGAATCACGAATTGAATCATGAATCGAATCATGAATTGAATCATGAATCATGAATTGAATCATGAATCATGAATTGAATCATGAATCATGAATTGAATCATGAATCTTGAATCACGAATTGAATCATGAATCATGAATCATGAATCGAATCATGAATCGAATCATGAATCGAACCATGAAACATGAATTGAATCATAAAACATGAATTGAATCATAAAACATGAATCGAATCATGAATCAAATTGAATCATGAATCATGAATCATGAATTGAATCATGAATCATGAATTGAATCATGAATCATGAATCATGAAATGAATCATGAATCATGAAATGAATCATGAATCATGAAATGAATCATGAATCATGAAATGAATCATGAAATGAATCATGAATCATGAATTGAATCATGAATCATGAATTGAATCATGAATCATGAATCATGAATTGAATCATGAATCATGAATTGAATCATGAATCATAAATCATGAATTGAATCATGAATCGAATCATGAATCTAATCATGAATCATGAATTGAATCCTAAATCATGAAATGAATCATGATTTGAATCATGAATCATAAATCGGATCATGAATCACAAATCATGAATTGAATCATGAATCATGAATTGACTCATGAATCATCAATTGACTCATGAATCATCAATTGACTCATGAATCATGAATTGAATCATGAATCACGAATCATGAATTGAATCATTAATCACAAATCATGAATTGAATCATGAATCATGAATTGAATCATGAAATATTAATCATGAATCATTAATTGAATCTTGAATCATGAATCAAATAATGAATTGAATCATTAATTGAATCATGAATCGAATCATAAATCATGAATTGAATCATAAATCATGAAATAAATCATGATTTGAATCACGAATCATGAATCGAATCATGAATCATGAATCGAATCATGAATCATAAATTGAATCATGAATTGAATCATGAATCATGAATTATGAATGAATCATGAATTGAAACATGAATCATGAATTGAATCATGAATCATGAATTAAAGCATGAAATATGAGTCGAATCATGAATCATGAATCATGAATCATGAATTGAATCATAAATCATGAATTGAATCATGAATCGAATCATGAATCATTAATTGAATCATGATTCATGAATTATGAAATGAATCATGAATCATAAATTGAATCATGAATCATGAATCATAAATTAAATCATGAATCATGAATTGAATCATGAATCATGAATTGAATCATGAATTGAATCATGAATCATGAATTGAATCATAAATCATGAATTGAATCATGAATCGAATCATGAATCATGAATTTAATCATGAATTATGTATTGAATCATGAATCGAATCATGAATCATGAATTGAATCATGAATCTTGAATCAAATCATGAATCTTGAATCAAATCATGAATCTTGAATCAAATCATGAATCTTGAATCGAATCATAAATCATAAATTGAATCATGAATAGAATCATGAATCATGAATCATGATTTGAATCATGAATCATGATTTGAATCATGAATCATTAATCAAATTATGAATCATGAATTGAATTATGAATCATGAATCATGAATTGAATCATGAATCACAAATCATGAATTGAATCATGAATCATGAATTGAATCATGAATCATGAATTGAATCATGAATTGAATCATGAATTGAATCATGAATCATTAATTGAATCATGAATCACAAATCATGAATTGAATCATGAATAGAATCATAAATTGAATCATGAATAGAATCATGAATCATGAATTGAATCATGAATTGAATCATGAATCATGAATCGAATCATGAATCATGAATCGAATCATGAATCACAAATCATGAATTGAATCATGAATCATGAATCAAATCATGAATCACAAATCATGAATTGAATCATGAATCATGAATCAAATCATGAATCACAAATCATGAATTGAATCATGAATCATGAATTGAATCATGAATTGAATCATGAATCATGAATTGAATCATGAATCGAATCATGAATCATGAATCATTAATCGAATCATGAATCATTAATCGAATCATAAATCATAAATAGAATCATAAATCATAAATAGAATCATGAATCACAAATCATGAATTGAATCATGAATAGAATCATAAATTGAATCATGAATCAAGTATCGAATCATGAATCATGAATCATGAATTGAATAATGAATCATGATTCGAATCATCATATTATGAATCATGAATCGAATCATGAATCATGAATTGAATCATGAATCACAAATCATGTATTGAATCATGAATCATGAATCATGAATTGAATCATGAATCACAAATCATGAATTAAATCATTAATCATGAATTTAATCATGAATCATGAATTGAATCATGAATCATGAGTAAAATCAAGAATCATAAATCATGAATTGAATCATGAATCATGATGTGAATCATGAATCATGAATTGAATCATGAATTAAATCATGAATCATTAATCGAATCATGAATCATGAATTAAATCATGAATCATTAATTAAATCATGAATCATTAATCGAATCATGAATCATGAATTGAATCATGAATCATGAATTGAATCATGAATTGAATCATGAATCATGAATTGAATCATGAATCGAATCATGAATCGAATCATGAATCATGAATTGAATCATGAATTGAATCATGAATCATGAATTGAATCATGAATCATGAGTTGAATCATGAATCATGAATTGAATCATGAGTTGAATCATGAATCACGAATCATGAATTAAATCATGAATTGAATCATGAATCACGAATCATAAATTGAATCATGAATCGAATCATAAATTGAATCATGAATTATGAATGAATCATGAATCATGAATTGAAACATGAATCATGAATTGAAACATGAATCATGAATTGAATCATGAATTGAATCTTGAATCACGAATCGAATCATGAATCATGAATTAAATCATGAATCGAATCATGAAACGAATTGAATCATGAATCATGAATTGAATCATGAATCATGAATCATGAATTGAATAATGAATCAGAAATCATGAATTGAATCATGAATCATGAATTGAATCATGAATCATGAATCATTAATCGAATCATGAATCATTAATCGAATCATAAATCATAAATAGAATCATGAATCATGAATTGAATCATGAATTATGAAATGAATCATGAATCATGAATTGACTCATGAATCATTAATCGAATCATGAATCATGAATCGAATCATGAATCATGAATTGAATCATGAATCGAATCATGAATAATGAATTGAATCATTAATTGAATCATGAATCTTGAATCATGAATCGAATTGAGAATAATGAATTGAATCATGAATTGAATCATGAATCGAATCATAAATCATGAATTGAATCATGATTTGAATCATGAATCATGAATCATAAATCGGATCATGAATCATGAATTGAATCATGAAATGAATCGTGAATCATGAATTGAATCATGAATCATGAATTGACTCATGAATCATGAATTGAATCATGAATCGAATCATGAATCGAATAATGAATCATAAATCGAATCAAAAATCATGAATCATGAATTGAATCTTGAATGGAATCATGAATCATTAATCGAATCATGAATCATGAATTGAATCATGAATTGAATCATGAATCATGAGTCGAATCATGAATCATTAGTTGAATCATGAATCATGAGTTGAATCATGAATCATGAATCATGAATTGAATCATGAATCATGAATTGAATCATGAGTCATGATTTGAATCATGAATCATGATTTGAATCATGAATTGAATCATGAATTATGAAATGAATCATGAATTGACTCATGAATCATGAGTCGAATCATGAATCATGAATCGAATCATGAATCATGAATTGAATCATGAATCATGAATTGAATCATGAATTAAATCATGAATCATGAATTAAATCATGAATCAAATCATGAATCATGAATTAAATCATGAATCATGAATTGAATCATGAATCATGAGTCGAATCATGAATCATGAGTCGAATCATGAATCATGATTTCAATCATGAATCATGATTTCAATCATGAATCATGATTTCAATCATGAATCATGATTTCAATCATGAATTGAATCATGAATTATGAAATGAATCATGAATCATGAATTGACTCATGAATCATTAATCGAATCATGAATCATGAATTGAATCATGAATTAAATCATGAATCATGAATCATTAATTAAATCATGAATCATGAATTAAATCATGAATCATGAATTTAATCATAAATCATGAATCATGAATTCAATCATGAATCATGAATTGAATCATGAATCATGAATTGAATCATGATTCGAATCATGAATCGAATCATGAATCTTGAATTGAATCATGAATCATGAATCGAATCATGAATCACGAATCATGAATCGAATCATGAATCACGAATCATGAATCATGAATCGAATCATGATTTCAATCATGAATCATGAGTCGAATCATGAATCATGAATCATGAATTGAATCATGAATCATGATTTCAATCATGAATCATGATTTCAATCATGAATTGAATCATGAATTATGAAATGAATCATGAATCATGAATTGAATCATGAATTAAATCATGAATCATGAATCATGAATTAAATCATGAATCATGAATTAAATCATGAATCATGAATTGAATCATGAATCATGAATTATGAATGAATCATGAATTGAAACATGAATCATGAATCATGAATTGAAGCATGAAATATGAGTCGAATCATGAATCATGAATCATGAATTGAATCATAAATCATGAATTGAATCATGAATCATGAATCGAATCATGAATCATGAATCATGAAATGAATCATGAATCATAAATTGAATCATGAATCATGAATTGAATCATGAATCATGAAATGAATCATGAATCATGAAATGAATCATGATTCATGAAATGAATCATGAATCATGAAATGAATCATGATTCATGAATTATGAAATGAATCATGAATCATAAATTGAATCATGAATCATGAATTGAATCATGAATCATGAAATGAATCATGAAATGAATCATGAATCATGAATTGAATCATGAATTGAATCATGAATCATGAATTGAATCATGAATTGAATCATGAATCATGAATCGAATCATGAATCATGAATCGAATCATGAATCATGAATCGAATCATGAATCGAATCATGAATCATAAATTGAATCATGAATCATGATTTGAATCATGAATCATTAATCGAATCATGAATCATGAATTGAATTATGAATCATGAATCATGAATTAAATCATGAATCACAAATCATGAATTAAATCATGAATCACAAATCATGAATTGAATCATGAATCACAAATCATGAATTGAATCATGAATTGAATCATGAATCATGAATTGAATCATGAATCATTAATTGAATCATGAATCACAAATCATGAATTGAATCATGAATCACTAATTGAATCAAAAATCATGAATGTAATCATGAATAGAATCATAAATTGAATCATGAATCAGATATCGAATCATGAATCATGAATCATGAATTGAATCATGAATTGAATCATGAATCATTAATTGAATCACAAATCATGAATTGAATCATGAATAGAATCATAAAATGAATCATGAATCATGAATTGACTCATGAATCATGAGTCGAATCATGAATCATGATTTGAATCATGAATTAAATCATGAATCATGAATTAAATCATGAATCATGAAATGAATTGAATCATGAATTAAATCATGAATCATGAATTAAATCATGAATCATGAATTGAATCATGAATCATGAGTCGAATCATGAATCATGATTTCAATCATGAATCATGATTTCAATCATGAATTGAATCATGAATTATGAAATGAATCATGAATCATGAATTGACTCATGAATCATTAATCGAATCATGAATCATGAATCGAATCATAAATTAAATCATGAATCATGAATCATGAATTAAATCATGAATCATGAATTAAATCATGAATTAAATCATGAATCATGAATTTAATCATAAATCATGAATCATGAATTCAATCATGAATCATGAATTGAATCATGAATCATGAATTGAATCATGAATTGAATCATGAATCATGAATTGAATCATGATTCGAATCATGAATCGAATCATGATTCGAATCATGATTCGAATCATGAATCGAATCATGAATCTTGAATTGAATCATGAATCATGAATTGAATCATGAATTATGAATCATGAATTAAATCATGAATCGAATCATGAATCACGAATCATGAATCGAAGCATGAATCACGAATCATGAATCGAATCATGAATCACGAATCATGAATCACGAATCACGAATCGAATCATGAATCACGAATCATGAATCGAATCATGAATCACGAATCATGAATCGAATCATGAATCACGAATCATGAATCTAATCATGAATCGAATCATGAATCATGAATTATGAATGAATCATGAATTGAAACATGAATCATGAATCATGAATTGAATCATGAATTTAAGCATGAAATATGAGTCGAATCATGAATCATGAATCATGAATTGAATCATAAATCATGAATTGAATCATGAATCGAATCATGAATCATGAATCATGAATCATTAATTGAATGATGATTCATGAATTATGAAATGAATCATGAATCATAAATTGAATCATGAATCATGAAATGAATCATGAATCATGAAATGAATCATGAATCATGAAATGAATCATGAATCATGAATTGAATCATGAATCATGAATTGAATCATGAATTGAATCATGAATCATGAATCATGAATCGAATCATGAATCATGAATCGAATCATGAATCATAAATCGAATCATGAATCATGAATCGAATCATGAATCATGAATCGAATCATGAATCATGAATCATGAATCATGAATCGAATCATGAATCATGATTTGAATCATGAATCATTAATCGAATCATGAATCATGAATTGAATTATGAATCATGAATCATGAATTAAATCATGAATCACAAATCATGAATTGAATCATGAATTGAATCATGAATCGAATCATGAATCATGAATTGAATCATGAATCATTAATTGAATCATGAATCATTAATTGAATCATGAATCACAAATCATGAATTGAATCATGAATCATTAATTGAATCAAAAATCATGAATGTAATCATGAATAGAATCATAAATTGAATCATGAATTAGATATCGAATCATGAATCATGAATCATGAATTGAATCATGAATCGAATCATGAATCATGAATTAAATCATGAATCATTAATCGAATCATGAATCATTAATCGAATCATAAATCATAAATAGAATCATGAATCACAAATCATGAATTGAATCATGAATAGAATCATAAATTGAATCATGAATCAAGTATCGAATCATGAATCATGAATTGAATAATGAATCATGAATTGAATCATGAATTGAATCATCATATTATGAATCATGAATCGAATCATGAATCATGAATTGAATCATGAATCACAAATCATGAATTGAATCATGAATCACGAATCATGAATTGAATCATGAATCACAAATCATGAATTAAATCATGAATCATGAATTGAATCATGAATCATGAATTGAATCATGAGTCAAATCAAGAATCATAAATCATGAATTGAATCATGAATCTTGAATCATGATGTGAATCATGAATCATGAATCAAATCATGAATTAAATCATGAATCATTAATCGAATCATGAATCATGAATTGAATCATTAATCGAATCATGAATCATGAATTGAATCATGAATCATGAATCATGAATTGAATCATGAATCGAATCATGAATCATGAATCATGAATTGAATCATGATTCATGAATTGAATCATGAATCATGAATTGAATCATAAATCATGAATCATGAATCGAATCATGAATCATGAATTTAATCATGAATTATGTATTGAATCATGAATCGAATCATGAATCATGAATTGAATCATAAATCATGAATCATGAATTGAATCATGAATCTTGAATCGAATCATGAATCATGAATCGAATCATGAATCATGATTTGAATCATGAATCATTAATCGAATCATGAATCATGAATTGAATTATGAATCATGAATTAAATCATGAATCACAAATCATGAATTAAATCATGAATCATGAATTGAATCATGAATCATGAATTGAATCATGAATTGAATCATGAATCATGAATTGAATCATGAATCATTAATTGAATCATGAATCACAAATCATGAATTGAATCATGAATCATTATTTGAATCAAAAATCATGAATGTAATCATGAATAGAATCATAAATTGAATCATGAATCAGATATCGAATCATGAATCATGAATCATGAATTGAATCATGAATTGAATCATGAATCATTAATTGAATCACAAATCATGAATTGAATCATGAATAGAATGATAAATTGAATCATGAATCAAGTATCGAATCATGAATCACAAATCATGAATTGAATCATGAATCATGAATCATGAATTGAATCATGAATCAGAAATCATGAATTGAATCATGAATCATGAATTGAATCATGAATCGAATCATGAATCATGAATTAAATCATGAATCATTAATCGAATCATGAATCATTAATCGAATCATAAATCATAAATAGAATCATGAATCAGAAATCATGAATTGAATCATGAATAGAATCATAAATCGAATCATGAATCATGAATTGAATAATGAATGATGAATTGAATCATGAATTGAATCATGAATCATGATTCGAATCATCATATTATGAATCATGAATCGAATTATGAATCATGAATTGAATCATGAATCACAAATCATGAATTAAATCATGAATCATGAATTGAATCATGAATCACAAATCATGAATTAAATCATGAATCATGAATTGAATCATGAATCATGAATTGAATCATGAATCATGAGTCAAATCAAGAATCATAAATCATGAATTGAATCATGAATCTTGAATCATGATGTGAATCATGAATTAAATCATGAATCATTAATCGAATCATGAATCATGAATTAAATCATGAATCATTAATCGAATCATGAATCATATCATGAATCATGAATCATGAATTGAATCATGAATCGAATCATGAATCATAAATCGAATCATGAATCAAATCATGAATCATGAATTGAATCATGAATTGAATCATGAATCATGAATTGAATCATGAATCATGAATTGAATCATGAATCATGAATTGAATCATGAATCATGAATTGAATCATGATTTGAATCATGAATCACGAATCATGAATTAAATCATGAATCACGAATCATGAATTGAATCATGAATCACGAATCATGAATTGAATCATGAATCACGAATCATGAATTGAAACATGAATCATGAATTGAATCATGAATTGAATCATGAATTGAATCATGAATTGAATCATGAATTGAATCATGAATTGAATCATGAATCTTAAATCACGAATTGAATCATGAATCTTGAATCACGAATCGAATCATGAATAATGAATTGAATCATGAATAATGAATTGAATCATGAATCATGAATCATGAATTGAATCATGAATCATGAATTGAATCATGAATCATGAAATGAATCATGAATCATGAATTGAATCATGAATCATAAATCATGAATTGAATCATGAATCGAATCATGAATCTAATCATGAATCTAATTATGAATCTAATCATGAATCTAATCATGAATCATGAATTGAATCATGAATCGAATCATGAATCATGAATCGAATCATGAATCATGAAACATGAATTGAATCATGAATCATGAATTGAATCATGAATCGAATCATGAATCGAATCATGAATCATGAATTGAATCATGAATCGAATCATGAATCGAATCATGAATCGAAACATGAATCATGAATTTAATCATGAATTATGTATTGAATCATGGATCGAATCATGAATCATGAATTGAATCATAAATCAGGAATCATGAATTGAATCATGAATCATGAATTGAATAATGAATCATGATTCGAATCACGAATCATGAATCATGAATTGAATCATGAATCATGAATCGAATCATGAATCATGAATCATAAATCGAATCATGAATCATGAATCATTAATTGAATCATGAATAGAATCATGAATCATGAGTCGAATCATGAATCATGAATCATGAGTCGAATCATGAATCATGAATTGAATCATGAGTCGAATCATGAATCATGATTTGAATCATGAATCATGAATCATGAGTCGAATCATGAATCATGATTTGACTCATGAATCATGAGTCGAATCATGAATCATTAATCGAATCATGAATCATGAATTGAATCATAAATCATGAATCATGAATTATATCATGAATCGAATCATGAATCATGAATCATTAATCGAATCATGAATCATGAATTGAATTATAAATCATGAATCATGAATTATATCATGAATCGAATCATGAATCGAATCATGAATCGAATCATGAATCATGAATTGAATCATGAATCATGAATTGAATAATTAATCATGAATTGAATCATGAATTATGAATTGAATCATGAATCATGAATTGAATCATGAATCATGAATTGAATCATGAATTATGAATCATGAATTAAATCATTATTCACGAATCATGAATCGAATCATGAATCGAATCATGAATCATGAATCGAATCATGAATCATGAATCAAATCATGAATCATGAATCGAATCATGAATCATGAAATGAATCATAAAACATGAATTTACTCATGAATCATGAATTGAATCATAAAACATGAATCGAATCATGAATCAAATTGAATCATGAATCATGAATTGAATCATGAATCATGAATTGAATCATGAATTGAATCATTAATCATATCATGAATCATGAAATGAATCATGAATTGAATCATGAATCGAATCATGAATCATGAAACATGAATTGAATCATGAATCATGAATTGAATCATGAAATGAATCATGAATCGAATCATGAATCATGAATTGAATCATAAATCAGGAATCATGAATTGAATCATTAATCTTGAATCAAATCATGAATCATTAATCGAATCATGAATCATGATTCGAATCACTAATCATGAATCATGAATTGAATCATGAATCGAATCATGAATCATGAATCATGAATTGAATCATGAATCGAATCATGAATCATGAGTCGAATCATGAATCATGAATCATGAGTCGAATCATGAATCATGAATCATGAGTCGAATCATGAATTGAATCATGAATCATGAATTGAATCATGAATCATCATGAGTCGAATCATGAATCATCATGAGTCGAATCATGAATCATCATGAGTCGAATCATGAATCATGAATCATGATTTGAATCATGAATCATCATGAGTCGAATCATGAATCATGATTTGAATCATGAATCATGAATTGAATCATGAATCATGAATTGAATCATGAATCATGAATTAAATCATGAATCACGAATCATGAATCGAATCATGAATCATAAATTGAATCATGAATTGAATTATGAATGAATCATGAATTGAATCATAAATCATGAATTGAATCATAAATCATGAATTGAATCATGAATCATGAATTGAATCATAAATCATGAATTGAATCATGAATCATGAATCATGAATCATTAATTGAATCATGATTCATGAATTATGAAATGAATCATGAATCATGAATCATAAATTGAATCATGAATCATGAATCATAAATTGAATCATGAATCATGAATTGAATCATGAATCATGAAATGAATCATGAATTGAATCATGAATCATGAATCATGAATTGAATCATGAATCATGAATCATGAATCATGAATTGAATCATGAATCGAATCATGAATTGAATCATGAATCAAATCATAAACCATGAATCATGAATCATGAATTGAATCATGAATCGAATCATGAATTTAATCATGAATTATGTATTGAATCATGAATCAAATCATGAATCATGAATTTAATCATGAATTATGTATTGAATCATGAATCGAATCATGAATCATGAATTGAATCACAAATCATGAATCTTGAATCAAATCATGAATCGAATCATGAATCAAATCATGAATCATGAATTGAATTATGAATCATGAATTGAATCATGAATTGAATCATGAATCATGAATTGAATCATGAATCATTAATTGAATCATGAATCACAAATCATGAATTGAATCATGAATCATTAATTGAATCAGAAATCATGATTTGAATCATGAATAGAATCATAAATTGAATCATGAATCAAGTATCGAATCATGAATCATGAATCATGAATTGAATCATGAATTGAATCATGAATCATTAATTGAATCACAAATCATGAATTGAATCATGAATAGAATCATAAATTGAATCATGAATCAAGTATCGAATCATGAATCATGAATTGAATCATGAATCATGAATCGAATCATGAATCGAATCATGAATCATGAATCAAATCATAAATTGAATCATGAATCACAAATCATGAATTGAATCATGAATCATGAATTGAATCATGAATTGAATAATGAATCATGAATTGAATCATGAATCATTAATTGAATCATGAATCACAAATCATGAATTGAATCATGAATCATTAATTGAATCAGAAATCATGAATTGAATAATGAATAGAATCATAAATTGAATCATGAATCAAGTATCGAATCATGAATCATGAATCATGAATTGAATCATGAATTGAATCATGAATCATTAATTGAATCACAAATCATAAATTGAATCATGAATAGAATCATAAATTGAATCATGAAACAAGTATCGAATCATGAATCATGAATTGAATCATGAATCACAAATCATGAATTGAATCATGAATCATGAATCATGAATTGAATCATGAATCACAAATCATGAATTGAATCATTTATCATGAATCATGAATCATGAATTGAATCATGAATCACAAATCATGAATTGAATCATGAATCATGATTTTAATCATGAATTGAATCATGAATCATGAATTAAATCAAGAATCATTAATTAAATCATGAATCATTAATTGAATCACAAATCATGAATTGAATCATGAATAGAATCATAAATTGAATCATGAATCAAGTATTGAATCATGAATCATGAATCATGAATTGAATCATGAATCATGAATCGAATCATAAATTGAATCATGAATCAAGTATCGAATCATGAATCATGAATTGAATCATGAATCATGAATTGAATCATGAATTGAATCATGAATCATGATGTGAATCATGAATTGAATCATGAATCACAAATCATGAATTGAATCATGAATCACAAATCATGAATTGAATCATGAATCATGAATCATGATTTGAATCATGAATTGAATCATGAATCATAAATCATGATGTGAATCATGAATCATGAATTGAATCATGAATCGAATCATGAATTAAATCATGAATCATTAATTGAATCATTAATTGAATCATTAATTGAATCACAAATCATGAATTGAATCATGAATAGAATCATAAATTGAATCATGAATCATGAATTGAATCATGAATCGAATCATGAATTGAATCTTGAATCACAAATCATGAATTGAAGCATAAATCATGAATCAAATCATGAATCACAAATCATGAATTGAATCATGAATCATGAATCATGAATCATGAATTGAATCATGAATTGAATCATGAATTGAATCATGAATCATGAATTGAATCATGAATCGAATCATGAATAATGAATTAAATCATGAATCATGAATTGAATCATAAATCATAAATAGAATCATGAATCACAAATCATGAATTGAATTATGAATTGAATCATGAATAGAATCATAAATTGAATCATGAATCAAGTATCGAATCATCATATTTTGAATCATGAATCGAATCATGAATCGAATCATGAATCATGAATTGAATCATGAATCAGAAATCATGAATCATGAATCATGAATTGAATCATGAATCATGAGTCAAATCAAGAATCATAAATCATGAATTAAATCATGAATCATTAATCGAATCATGAATCATGAATTGAATCATGAATCATGAATTGAATCATGAATCATGAATCATGAATTAAATCATGAATCATGAATTGAATCATGAATCAAATCATGAATTATGAATTGAATCATGATTTGAATCATGAATTATGAATCATGAATTGAATCAGGAATCACGAATCATGAATTGAATCATGAATCACGAATCATGAATTTAATCATGAATCACGAATCATGAATTGAATCATGAATCGAATCATGAATCATGAATCATAAATTGAATCATGAATCATTAATTGAATCACGAATTGAATCATGAATCATGAATTGAAACATGAATCATTAATTGAATCATGAATTGAATCATGAATTGAAGCATGAAATATGAGTCGAATCATGAATCATAAATTGAATCATGAATTGAATCATGAATCTTTAATCACGAATTGAATCATGAATCATGAATTGAATCATGAATTGAATCATGAATTGAATCATGTATCATGAAATGAATCATGAATCATGAATTGAATCATGAATCATGAAATGAATCATGAATCGAATCATGAATCATGAATCGAATCATGAATCATGAGTCGAATCATTAATCATAAATCATGAATTGAATTATGAATCTTGAATCATGAATCGAATCATGAATCATGAATTGAATCATGAATTGAATCATGAATCATTAATAGAATCATGAAACGAATCATGAATCGAATCATGAATCATGAATTGAATCATGAATCATGAATTGAATCATGAAATGAATCATAAATCATGAATTGAATCATAAAACATGAATCGAATCATGAATCAAATTGAATCATGAATCATAAATCATGAATTGAATTATGAATCTTGAATCGAATCATGAATCATGAATTAAATCATGATTCGAATCATGAATCATTAATAGAATCATGAATCGAATCATGAATCATGAATCGAATCATGAATCATGAATTGAATCATGAATCATGAATTTAATCATGAAATGAATCATGAAACATGAATTGAATCATAAAACATTAATCGAATCATGAATCAAATTGAATCATGAATCATGAATTGAATCATGAATCATTAATCGAATCATAAATTAAATCATAAATCATGAATTGAATCATGAATCATGAAATGAATCATGAATTGAATCATGAATCATGAATTGAATCATGAATCAAATCATGAATCATGAATTTAATCATGAATTATGTATTGAATCATGAATCGAATCATGAATCATGAATTGAATCACAAATCATGAATCTTGAATCAAATCATGAATCGAATCATGAATCAAATCATGAATCATGAATTGAATTATGAATCATGAATTGAATCATGAATTGAATCATGAATCATGAATTGAATCATGAATCATTAATTGAATCATGAATCACAAATCATGAATTGAATCATGAATCATTAATTGAATCAGAAATCATGATTTGAATCATGAATAGAATCATAAATTGAATCATGAATCAAGTATCGAATCATGAATCATGAATCATGAATTGAATCATGAATTGAATCATGAATCATTAATTGAATCACAAATCATGAATTGAATCATGAATAGAATCATAAATTGAATCATGAATCAAGTATCGAATCATGAATCATGAATTGAATCATGAATCATGAATCGAATCATGAATCGAATCATGAATCATGAATCAAATCATAAATTGAATCATGAATCACAAATCATGAATTGAATCATGAATCATGAATTGAATCAGAAATCATGAATTGAATAATGAATAGAATCATAAATTGAATCATGAATCAAGTATCGAATCATGAATCATGAATCATGAATTGAATCATGAATTGAATCATGAATCATTAATTGAATCACAAATCATAAATTGAATCATGAATAGAATCATAAATTGAATCATGAAACAAGTATCGAATCATGAATCATGAATTGAATCATGAATCACAAATCATGAATTGAATCATGAATCATGAATCATGAATTGAATCATGAATCACAAATCATGAATTGAATCATTTATCATGAATCATGAATCATGAATTGAATCATGAATCACAAATCATGAATTGAATCATGAATCATGATTTTAATCATGAATTGAATCATGAATCATGAATTAAATCAAGAATCATTAATTAAATCATGAATCATTAATTGAATCACAAATCATGAATTGAATCATGAATAGAATCATAAATTGAATCATGAATCAAGTATTGAATCATGAATCATGAATCATGAATTGAATCATGAATTGAATCATGAATCATGAATCGAATCATAAATTGAATCATGAATCAAGTATCGAATCATGAATCATGAATTGAATCATGAATCATGAATTGAATCATGAATTGAATCATGAATCATGATGTGAATCATGAATTGAATCATGAATCACAAATCATGAATTGAATCATGAATCACAAATCATGAATTGAATCATGAATCATGAATCATGATTTGAATCATGAATTGAATCATGAATCATAAATCATGATGTGAATCATGAATCATGAATTGAATCATGAATCGAATCATGAATTAAATCATGAATCATTAATTGAATCATTAATTGAATCATTAATTGAATCACAAATCATGAATTGAATCATGAATAGAATCATAAATTGAATCATGAATCATGAATTGAATCATGAATCGAATCATGAATTGAATCTTGAATCACAAATCATGAATTGAAGCATAAATCATGAATCAAATCATGAATCACAAATCATGAATTGAATCATGAATCATGAATCATGAATCATGAATTGAATCATGAATTGAATCATGAATTGAATCATGAATCATGAATTGAATCATGAATCGAATCATGAATAATGAATTAAATCATGAATCATGAATTGAATCATAAATCATAAATAGAATCATGAATCACAAATCATGAATTGAATTATGAATTGAATCATGAATAGAATCATAAATTGAATCATGAATCAAGTATCGAATCATCATATTTTGAATCATGAATCGAATCATGAATCGAATCATGAATCATGAATTGAATCATGAATCAGAAATCATGAATCATGAATCATGAATTGAATCATGAATCATGAGTCAAATCAAGAATCATAAATCATGAATTAAATCATGAATCATTAATCGAATCATGAATCATGAATTGAATCATGAATCATGAATTGAATCATGAATCATGAATCATGAATCAAATCATGAATCATGAATTGAATCATGAATCAAATCATGAATTATGAATTGAATCATGATTTGAATCATGAATTATGAATCATGAATTGAATCAGGAATCACGAATCATGAATTGAATCATGAATCACGAATCATGAATTTAATCATGAATCACGAATCATGAATTGAATCATGAATCGAATCATGAATCATGAATCATAAATTGAATCATGAATCATTAATTGAATCACGAATTGAATCATGAATCATGAATTGAAACATGAATCATTAATTGAATCATGAATTGAATCATGAATTGAAGCATGAAATATGAGTCGAATCATGAATCATAAATTGAATCATGAATTGAATCATGAATCTTTAATCACGAATTGAATCATGAATCATGAATTGAATCATGAATTGAATCATGAATCATGAATTGAATCATGTATCATGAAATGAATCATGAATCATGAATTGAATCATGAATCATGAAATGAATCATGAATCGAATCATGAATCATGAATCGAATCATGAATCATGAGTCGAATCATTAATCATAAATCATGAATTGAATTATGAATCTTGAATCATGAATCGAATCATGAATCATGAATTGAATCATGAATTGAATCATGAATCATTAATAGAATCATGAAACGAATCATAAATCATGAATTGAATCATGAATCATGAATTGAATCATGAAATGAATCATAAATCATGAATTGAATCATAAAACATGAATCGAATCATGAATCAAATTGAATCATGAATCATAAATCATGAATTGAATTATGAATCTTGAATCGAATCATGAATCATGAAATGAATCATGAATTGAATCATGATTTGAATCATGAATCATGAATTGAATCATGAATCATGAAATGAATCATGAATCATGAATTGAATCTTGAATCATGAATTGAATCATGAAACAGGAATTGAATCATGAATCATGAATTGAATCATGAATCGAATCATGAATCATGAATCGAATCATGAATCATGAATCATGAATTGAATCATGAATCATGAAATGAATCATGAATCATGAATTGAATCATGAATTGAATCATGAATTGAATCATGAATCATGAATTGAATCATGAATCATGAAATGAATCATGAATCATGAATTGAATCATGAATTGAATCATGAATTGAATCTTGAATCATGAATTGAATCATGAATTGAATCATGAAATGAATCACGAATCATGATTCGAATCACGAATCGAATCATGATTCGAATCACGAATCGAATCATGATTCGTATCTCGAATCATGATTCGAATCTCGAATCATGATTCGAATCTCGAATCATGATTCGAATCTCGAATCATGATTCGAATCACGAATCATGATTCGAATCACGAATCATGATTCGAATCACGAATCATGATTCGAATCACGAATCATGATTCGAATCACGAATCATGATTCGAATCACGAATCATGATTCGAATCACGAATCATGATTCGAATCACGAATCATGATTCGAATCACGAATCATGATTCGAATCACGAATCATGATTCGAATCACGAATCATGATTCGAATCACGAATCATGATTCGAATCACGAATCATGATTCGAATCACGAATCATGATTCGAATCACGAATCGATTCATGAAATCATGAATCATGAATCATTAATTGAATCATGAATCATGAATTGAATCATGAATTAAATCATGAATCATGAATTATGAAATGAATCATGAATCATGAATTAAATCATGAATAATGAATCATGAATTAAACCATGAATCATGAATCATGAATTTAATCATGAGTCGTATCATGAATCATGAATTGAATCATGAGTCGTATCATGAATCATGAATCATGAATTGAATCATGAATCATGAATTGAATCATGAATCATGAAATGAATCATGAATCATGAATTGAATCATGAATCATGAATTGAATCATGAATTGAATCATGAATCATGAATTGAATCATGAAACATGAATTGAATCATGAATCGAATCATGAATGATGAATTGAATCATGAATCATTAATTGAATCATGAATCATAAATCATGAATTGAATGATGAATTGAATCATGAATCGAATCATGAATCGAATCATGAATCATGAATCATGAATTGAATCATGAATCGAATCATGAAAGGAATCATGAATCATTAAATGAATCATGAATTGAATCATGAATTAAATCATGAATCATGAATTATGAAATTAATCATGAATCATGAATTGAATCATGAATCGAATCATGAAATGAATCATGAATCATTAAATGAATCATGAATTGAATCATGAATTAAATCATGAATCATGAATTATGAAATTAATCATGAATCATGAATTAAATCATGAATTATGAAATGAATCAAGAATCATGAATTAAATCATGAATAATGAATTAAACCATGAATCATGAATCATGAATTGAATCATGAGTCGTATCATGAATCATGAACCATGAATTCAATCATGAGTCGTATCATGAATCATGAATCATGATTCGAATCACGAATCATGATTTGAATCATGAATCGAATCACGAATCATGATTTGAATCACGATTCGAATCACGAATCATGATTCGAATCACGATTCGAATCACGAATCATGATTCGAATCACGAATCATGATTCGAATCACGAATCATGATTTGAATCATGAATCGAATCACGAATCATGAGTCGAATCATGAATCATGAATCATTAATCGAATCATGAATCATTAATTGAATCATGAATCATGAACTGAATCATGAATTGAATCATGAAACATGAATTGAATCATGAAACATGAATCGAATCATAAAACATGAATCGAATCATGAATCATGAGTCGAATCATGAATCATGAGTCGAATCATGAATCATAAATCATGAATTGAATCATGAATTGAATCATGAATCGAATCATGAATAATGAATTAAATTATGAATTGAATCATGAATCAAATCATGAATCATGAATTGAATCATGAATCGAATCATGAATCCTGAATCGAATCATGAATCATAAATCGAATCATGAATCATGAATTGAATCATGAATTGAATCATGAATTGAATCATGAATGGAATCATGAATCATGAATTGAATCCTAAATCATGAAATGAATCATGATTTAAATCATGAATCATAAAATCGGATCATGAATCATGAATTGAATCATAAAAACATGAATCGAATCTTGAATCATGAATCGAATCATGAATCATGAATCATGAATTGAATCCGAAATCATGAAATGAATCATGATTGGAATCATGAATCATGAATCATAAATCGGATCATGAATCATTAATCGAATCTTGAATCGAATCATGAATCATGAATTGAATCCGAAATCATGAAATGAATCATTATTTGAATCATGAATCATGAATCATAAATCGAATCATGAATCATTAATCGAATCATGAATCATGAATCATTAATCGAATCATGAATCATGAATAATGAATTGAATCATGAATAATGAATTGAATCATGAAGTAAATCATGAATCATTAATCGAATCATGAATCATGAAATGAATCATGATTTGAATCATGAATCATAAATCGGATCATGAATCATGAAATGAATCATGAATCATGAATTGAATCATGAATTGAATCATAAATTGAATCATTAATCATGAGTCGAATCATGAATCATAAATCATGAATTGAATCGTAAATCATGAATTGAATCATGAATCTTGAATCATGAATTGAATCATGAATCTTGAATCATGAATTGAATCATGAATCGAATCATGAATTGAATCATGAATCGAATCATAAATCATGAAATAAATCATGAATCATTAATCGAATCATGAATCGAATCATGAATCATGAATTGAATCCTAATCATGAAATGAATCAAATCATGAATCATAAAACATGAATCGAATCATGAATCATGAATCGAATCATGAATCATAAATTGAATCATGAATCATAAATTGAATCATGAATCATGAATTGAATCATGAATCGAATCATAAATTGAATCATGAGTCATGAAATGAATCATGAATTAATTCATGAATTGAATCATGAATCGAATCATGAATTTTATCATGAAATGAATCATGAATCGAATCATGAATCATGAATTGAATCATGAATCTTGAATCATGAATTGAATCATGAATCTTCGATCATTAATCGAATCATGAATAATGAATTGAATCATGAATAATGAATTGAATCATGAATAATGAATTGAATCATGAATCATAAATCGAATCATGAAGTAAATCATGAATCATTAATCGAATCATGAATCATGAATCGAATCATGAATCATGAATCGAATCATAAATTGAATCATGAATCATGAAACATGAATTGAATCATGAAACATGAATTGAATCATGAATCGAATCATGAATCAAATTGAATCATGAATCATAAAATGAATCATGAATCATGAATTGAATCATGAATTGAATCATGAATCATGAATTGAATCATGAATCAAATTGAATCATGAATCATTAATCGAATCATGAATCACAAATCATGAATTGAATCATGAATCATGAATCATGAATTGAATCATGAATCATGAATCGAATCATAAATTGAATCATGAATCATGAAACATGAATTGAATCATGAAACATGAATTGAATCATGAATCGAATCATGAATCAAATTGAATCATGAATCATAAAATAAATCATGAATCAAATCATGAATCATGAATCATGAATTGAATCATGAATCGAATCATAAATTGAATCATGAATCATGAAACATGAATTGAATCATGAATCATTAATTGAATCACAAATCATGAATTGAATCATGAATCATGAATCATGAATTGAATCATGAATCATGAATTGAATCATGAATTGAATCATGAATCATGAATCGAATCATGAATTGAATCATGAATCATGAATCGAATCATGAATTGAATCATGAATCACAAATCATGAATTGAATCATGAATCACAAATCATGAATTGAATCATGAATCACGAATCATGAATTGAATCATGAATCACGAATCATGAATTGAATCATGAATCATGAATCATGAATTGAATCATGAATCATGAATCATGAATTGAATCATGAATCACAAATCATGAATTGAATCATGAATCATGAATCATGATTTGAATCATGAATTGAATCATGAATCATAAATCATGATATGAATCATGAATTGAATCATGAATCATGAATTAAATCATGAATCATTAATTTAATCATGAATTGAATCATGAATCATGAATTGAATCATGAATTGAATCATGAATCAGAAATCATGAATTGAATCATGAATCAGAAATCATGAATTGAATCATGAATCATGAATTGAATCATGAATCATGAATCATGAATTGAATCATGAATCATGAATTGAATCATGAATTGAATCATGAATCATGAATTGAATCATGAATTGAATCATGAATCAGAAATCATGAATTGAATCATGAATCAGAAATCATGAATTGAATCATGAATCATGAATTGAATCATGAATCATGAATCATGATTTGAATCATGAATTGAATCATGAATCATAAATCATGATGTGAATCATGAATCATGAATTGAATCATGAATCGAATCATGAATCATGAATCATGAATTAAATCATGAATCATTAATTGAATCACAAATCATGAATTGAATCATGAATTGAATCATGAATAGAATCATAAATTGAATCATGAATCAAGTATTGAATCATGAATTTAATCATGAATTGAATCATGAATTGAATCATGAATTAAATAATGAATCATGAATTGAATCATGAATCATGAATTAAATCATGAATCATTAATCGAATCATGAATCATGAATTGAATCATGAATCATGAATTGAATCATGAATCAAATCATGAATCATGAATTGAATCTTGAATCGAATCATGAATCATGAATTGAATCATGAATTGAATCATGAATCATGAATTGAATCATGAATCATGAATTGAATCATGATTTGAATCATAAATTATGAATCATGAATTAAATCATGAATCATGAATCATGAATTGAATCAGGAATCACGAATCATGAATTGAATCATGAATCATGAATTGAATCATGAATCACGAATCATGAATTGAATCATGAATCGAATCATGAATCATGAATCATAAATTGAATCATGAATTATGAATGAATTATGAATGAATCATGAATCATGAATTGAAACATTAATCATGAATTGAATCATGAATTGAATCATGAATCATGAATTGAAGCATGAAATATGAGTCGAATCATGAATCATGAATTGAATCATGAATTGAATCATGAATCTTGAATCACGAATTGAATCATGAATAATGAATTGAATCATGAATCATGAATCATGAATTGAATCATGAATCATGAAACATGAATTGAATCATGAATCATGAATTGAATCATGAAATGAATCATGAATCATGAATTGAATCTTGAATCGAATCATGAATCATGAATTGAATCATGAATCATGAATTGAATCATGAAATGAATCATAAAACATGAATTAAATCATAAAACATGAATCGAATCATGAATCAAATTGAATCATGAATCATAAATCATGAATTGAATTATGAATCTTGAATCATGAATCGAATCATGAATCATGAATTGAATCTTGAATCGAATCATGAATCATGAATCGAATCATGAATCATGAATTGAATCATGAATCATGAATTTAATCATGAAATGAATCATGAAGCATGAATTGAATCATATAACATTAATCAAATCATGAATCAAATTGAATCATGAAATGAATCATGAATCATGAATTGAATCATGAATTGAATCATGAATTGAATCATGAATCATGAATTGAATCATGAAACATGAATTGAATCATGAATCATGAATTGAATCATGAATCATGAATTGAATCATGAATCGAATCATGAATTGAATCATGAATCGAATCATGAATCGAATCATGAATTGAATCATGAATCATGAATTGAATCATGAATCATGAATTGAATCATGAATTTAATCATGAATCATGAATCGAATCATGAATCGAATCACGAATCATGAATCGAATCACGAATCATGAATCGAATCACGAATCATGAATCGAATCACGAATCATGAATCGAATCACGAATCATGAATCGAATCACGAATCATGATTCGAATCACGATTCGAATCACGAATCATGATTCGAATCACGAATCATGATTCGAATTACGAATCATGATTCGAATCATGATTCGAATCACGAATCATGAATCATGAATCCTAAATCATGAAATGAATCATGATTTGAATCATGAATCATAAATCGGATCATGAATCATGAATTGAATCATAAAACATGAATTGAATCATGAATCATGAATCGAATCATAAATTGAATCATGAATCATGAATCATGAATTGAATCATGAATCATGAATTGAATCATGAATCAAATCATGAATCATGAATTGAATCTTGAATCGAATCATGAATCATGAATTGAATCATGAATCATGAATTGAATCATGAATTGAATCATGAATCATGAATTGAATCATGCATCATGAATTGAATCATGAATTATGAATTAAATCATGAATCATGAATTGAATCAGGAATCACGAATTATGAATTGAATCAGGAATCACGAATCATGAATTGAATCAGGAATCACGAATCATGAATTGAATCATGAATCACGAATCATGAATTGAATCATGAATCACGAATCATGAATTGAATCATGAATCGAATCATGAATCATAAATTGAATCATGAATTATGAATGAATTATGAATGAATCATGAATCATGAATTGAAACATGAATCATGAATTGAATCATGAATTGAATCATGAATCATGAATTGAAGCATGAAATATGAGTCGAATCATGAATCATGAATTGAATCATGAATTGAATCATGAAATGAATCATGAATCGAATCATGAAATGAATCATGAATCGAATCATGAATCATGAATCGAATCATGAGTCGAATCATGAATCATAAATCATGAATTGAATTATGAATCTTGAATCGAATCGAATCATGAATCATGAATTGAATCATGAATTGAATCATGAATCATTAATAGAATCATGAATCGAATCATGAATCAAATCATGAATCATGAATTGAATCATGAATTGAATCATGAATCATTAATAGAATCATGAATCGAATCATGAATCAAATCATGAATCATGAATCGAATCATGAATTGAATCATGAATCATGAATTGAATCATGAATCATGAATCGAATCATGAATCATGAATTTAATCATGAAATGAATCATAAAACATGAATTGAATTATGAATCTTGAATCATGATTCGAATCATGAATCATTAATAGAATCTTGAATCGAATCATGAATCATGAATCGAATCATGAATCATGAATTGAATCATGAATCATGAATTGAATCATGAATCATGAATCGAATCATGAATCATAAATCATGAATTGAATCATGAATTGAATCATGAATTTAATCATGAATCATGAATCGAATCATGAATCGAATCACGAATCATGATTCGAATCATGAATCGAATCATGAATCATGATTTGAATCATGAATCATTAATCAAATCATGAATCATGAATTGAATTATGAATCATGAATCATGAATTGAATCATGAATCACAAATCATGAATTGAATCATGAATCATGAATTGAATCATGAATCATGAATTGAATCATGAATCATGAATTGAATCATGAATAGAATCATAAATTGAATCATGAATCAAGTATCGAATCATGAATCATGAATCATGAATTGAATCATGAATTGAATCATGAATCATTAATTGAATCACAAATCATGAATTGAATCATGAATAGAATCATAAATTGAATCATGAATCACAAATCATGAATTGAATCATGAATCATGAATTGAATCATGAATTGAATCATGAATCATGAATTGAATCATGAATCACAAATCATGAATTGAATCACAAATCATTAATTGAATCAGAAATCATGAATTGAATCATGAATAGAATCATAAATTGAATCATGAATCAAGTATAGAATCACGAATCATGATTCGAATCACGAATCATGATTCGAATCACGAATCATGATTCGAATCACGAATCATGATTCGAATCACGAATCATGATTCGAATCACGAATCATGATTCGAATCACGAATCATGATTCGAATCACGAATCATGATTCGAATCACGAATCATGATTCGAATCACGAATCATGATTCGAATCACGAATCATGATTCGAATCACGAATCATGATTCGAATCACGAATCATGATTCGAAACATGAATCGAATCACGAATCATGATTCGAATCACGAATCATGATTCGAATCACGAATCATGATTCGAATCACGAATCATGATTCGAATCACGAATCATGATTCGAATCACGAATCATGATTCGAATCACGAATCATGATTCGAATCATAACGAATCATGAATCATGAATTGAATCCTAAATCATGAAATGAATCATGATTTGAATCATGAATCATAAATCGGATCATGAATCATGAATTGAATCATAAAACATGAATTGAATCATGAATCATGAATCGAATCATAAATTGAATCATGAATCATGAATCGAATCATGAATCATGAATCATGAATTGAATCATGAATCATGAATCATGAATTGAATCATGAATCAAATCATGAATCATGAATTGAA
The DNA here is from genome assembly GCA_036250195.1 of Mixophyes australis. Classification (NCBI taxonomy): domain Eukaryota; kingdom Metazoa; phylum Chordata; class Amphibia; order Anura; family Limnodynastidae; genus Mixophyes; species Mixophyes australis. The sequence continues at coordinate 218,448 of JAVHZZ010000079.1, forward strand.
TCATGAATCATGAATTGAATCATGAATCATGAATTGAATAATGAATCATGAATTGAATCATGAATTGAATCATGAATTGAATCATGAATCATGAATTGAATCATGAATCATGAATTGAATCATGAATCATGAATTGAATCATGAATCATGAATTGAATCATGAATTATGAATTGAATCATGATTTGAATCATTAATTAAATCATGAATCATGAATTGAATCAGGAATCACGAATCATGAATTGAATCAGGAATCACAAATCATGAATTGAATCATGAATCACGAATCATGAATTGAATCATGAATCACGAATCATGAATTGAATCATGAATCGAATCATGAATCATAAATTGAATCATGAATGATGAATGAATCATGAATCATGAATTGAAACATGACTCATGAATTGAATCATGAATTGAATCATGAATCATGAATTGAAGCATGAAATATGAGTCGAATCATGAATCATGAATTGAATCATGAATCTTGAATCACGAATTGAATCATGAATCTTGAATCACGAATTGAATCATGAATAATGAATTGAATCATGAATCATGAATCATGAATTGAATCATGAATCATGAATTGAATCATGAAATGAATCATGAATCGAATCATGAATCATGAATCGAATCATGAATCATGAGTCGAATCATGAATCATAAATCATGAATTGAATTATGAATCTTGAATCGAATCGAATCATGAATCATGAATTGAATCATGAATTGAATCATGAATCATTAATAGAATCATGAATCGAATCATGAATCGAATCATGAATCGAATCATGAATTGAATCATGAATCATGAATTGAATCATGAATCATGAATTTAATCATGAATTGAATCATGAATCATGAATTGAATCATGAATCATGAATTTAATCATGAATTGAATCATGAATCGAATCATGAATCATGAATTTAATCATGAAATGAATCATAAAACATAAATCGAATCATGAATCAAATTGAATCATGAATCATAAATCATGAATCGAATCATGAATCATGAATTGAATCATGATTCGAATCATGAATCATTAATAGAATCTTGAATCGAATCATGAATCGAATCATGAATCATGAATTGAATCATGAATCATGAATTGAATCATGAATCGAATCATGAATCATGAATCGAATCATGAATCATGAATCGAATCATAAAACATAAATCGAATCATGAATCACGAATCATGATTCGAATCACGAATCATGATTCGAATCACGAATCATGATTCGAATCACGAATCATGATTCGAATCACGAATCATGATTCGAATCACGAATCATGATTCGAATCACGAATCATGATTCGAATCACGAATCATGATTCGAATCACGAATCATGATTCGAATCACGAATCATGATTCGAATCACGAATCATGATTCGAATCACGAATCATGATTCGAATCACGAATCATGATTCGAATCACGAATCATGATTCGAATCACGAATCATGATTCGAATCACGAATCATGATTCGAATCACGAATCATGATTCGAATCACGAATCATGATTCGAATCACGAATCATGATTCGAATCACGAATCATGATTCGAATCACGATTCGAATCACGAATCACGATTCGAATCACGAATCACGATTCGAATCACGAATCACGATTCGAATCACGAATCACGATTCGAATCACGAATCACGATTCGAATCACGAATCACGATTCGAATCACGAATCATGATTCGAATCACGAATCATGATTCGAATCACGAATCATGATTCCAATCACGAATCATGATTCCAATCACGAATCATGATTCCAATCACGAATCATGATTCCAATCACGAATCATGATTCCAATCACGAATCATGATTCGAATCACGAATCATGATTCGAATCACGAATCATGATTCGAATCACGAATCATGATTCGAAACATGAATCGAATCACGAATCATGATTCGAATCACGAATCGAATCACGAATCATGATTCGAATCACGAATCATGATTTGAATCATGAATCATTAATTGAATCATGAATCATAAATTGAATCATGAATTAAATCATGAATCATGAATTATGAAATGAATCATGAATCATGAATTAAATCATGAATAATGAATCATGAATTAAACCATGAATCATGAATCATGAATTGAATCATGAGTCGTATCATGAATCATGAATCATGAATTGAATCATGAGTCGTATCATGAATCATGAATCATGAATTGAATCATGAGTCGTATCATGAATCATTATTTGAATCATGAATCATTAATCGAATCATGAATTGAATCACGAATCATGAATTGAATCATGAATCATGAATTGAATCATGAATCATGAATTGAATCATGAATCATGAAATGAATCATGAATCATGAATTGAATCATGAATCATGAAATTAACCATGAATCATGAATTGAATCATGAATCATGAATCATGAATTGAATCAAGAATTGAATCATGAATCATGAATTGAATCATGAAACATGAATTGAATCATGAATCATGAATCGAATCATGAATCGAATCATGAATTGAATCATGAATCGAATCATGAATTGAATCATGAATCATTAATTGAATCATGAATCATAAATCATGAATTGAATGATGAATTGAATCATGAATTTAATCATGAATCATGAATCGAATCATGAATCATGAATCATGAATCATGAATCATGAATCGAATCATGAATCATGAATCATGAATCATGAATCATGAATTGAATCATGAATTAAATCATGAATCATGAATTATGAAATGAATCATGAATTAAATAATGAATTATGAAATGAATCATGAATCATGAATTGAATCATGAATCATGAAATGAATCATGAATCATGAATTGAATCATGAATCATGAAATTAACCATGAATCATGAATTGAATCATGAATCATGAATTGAATCATGAATTGAATCAAGAATTGAATCATGAATCATGAATTGAATCATGAAACATGAATTGAATCATGAATCATCAATTGAATCATGAATCGAATCATGAATTGAATCATGAATCGAATCATGAATTGAATCATGAATCATAAATCATGAATTGAATGATGAATTGAATCATGAATTTAATCATGAATCATGAATCGAATCATGAATCATGGATTGAATCATGAATCATGAATCATGAAATGAATCATGAATTGAATCATGAATTGAATCATGAATTAAATCATGAATCATGAATTATGAAATGAATCATGAATTAAATCATGATTTATGAAATGAATCATGAATCATGAATTAAATCATGAATAATGAATTAAACCATGAATCATGAATTGAATCATGAGTCGTATCATGAATCATGAATTGAATCATGAGTCGTATCATGAATCATGAATCATGATTCGAATCATGAATCGAAACATGAATCGAATCACGATTCATGATTCGAATCACGAATCATGATTTGAATCATGAATCAAATCACGAATCATGATTCGAATCACGAATCATGAGTCGAATCATGAATCATGAATCATTAATTGAATCATGAATCATGAACTGAATCATGAATTGAATCATGAAACATGAATCGAATCATGAAACATGAATCGAATCATGAATCATGAGTCGAATCATGAATCATGAATTGAATCATGAATCATGAATCAAATCATGAATCATGAATTGAATCATGAATCATGAATCAAATCATGAATCATGAATTGAATCATGAATCGAATCATGAATCATGAATCAAATCATGAATCATGAATTGAATCATGATTAATGAATCATGAATTGAATCATGATTAATGAATCATGAATTGAATCATGAATCGAATCATGAATCATGAATCGAATCATGAATCATGAATCGAATCATGAATCATAAATCGAATCATGAATCATGAATTGAATCCTAAATCATGAATCATGAATCATGAATCATGAATCGAATCATGAATCGAATCATGAATCCTGAATCGAATCATGAATCATAAATCGGATCATGAATCATAAATCGGATCATGAATCCTGAATCGAATCATGAATCATAAATCGGATCATGAATCATGAATCGAATCATGAATCATGAATTGAATCCGAAATCATGAAATGAATCATGATTTGAATCATGAATCATGAATCATAAATCGGATCATGAATCATGAATTGAATCATGAATCATGAATTGAATCATGAATCATGAATTGAATCATGAATTGAATCATGAATTGAATCATGAAACATTAATCGAATCATGAATTGAATCATGAATCATGAATTGAATCATGAATCGAATCATGAATCATGAAACATGAATCGAATCATGAATCTTGAATCATAAATTGAAGCATGATTAATGAATTGAATCATGAATAATGAATTGAATCCTGAATTAAATCATGAATCATTAATCGAATCATGAATCAAATCATAACGAATCATGAATCATGAATCATGAATTGAATCCTAAATCATGAAATGAATCATGATTTGAATCATGAATCATAAATCGGATCATGAATCATGAATTGAATCATAAAACATGAATTGAATCATGAATCATGAATCGAATCATAAATTGAATCATGAATCATGAAATGAATCATGAATCATGAATTGAATCATGAATTGAATCATAAATTGAATCATGAATCATGAGTCGAATCATGAATCATAAATCATGAATTGAATCATAAATCATGAATTGAATCATGAATCTTGAATCATGAATTGAATCATGAATCTTGAATCATGAATTGAATCTTGAATCGAATCATGAATAATGTATTGAATCATGAATTGAATCATGAATCGAATCATGAATCATGAATTGAATCATGAATCATAAATCATGAATCGAATCATGAATCATGAATCATGAATCATGAATTGAACCATGAATCATTAATCATGAATTGAATCATGAATCATGAATCGAATCATAAATTGAATCATGAATCATAAATTGAATCATGAATCATAAATTGAATCATGAATCATGAATTGAATCATGAATTGAATCATGAATCATGAATCGAATCATAAATTGAATCATGAATCATGAAACATGAATTGAATCATGAATCATGAATTGAATCATGATTAATGAATCATGAAATGAATCATGAATTAATTCATGAATTGAATCATAAATCGGATCATGAATCATGAATTGAATCATAAATTGAATCATGAATCAAGAATTGAATCATGAATCATGAAACATGAATTGAAACATGAATTGAATCATGAATCGAATCATGAATCAAATTGAATCATGAATCATAAATTGAATCATGAATCATGAATCGAATCATGAATAGAATCATGAATCATGAATTGAATCATGAATCATGAATTGAATCATGAATTGAATCATGAAATGAATCATGAATCATGAATTTAATCATGAATCATGAAAAATGAATTGAATCATGAATCATTAATTGAATCATGAATCATTAATTGAATCATGAATCGAGTCATGAATCAAATTGAATCATGAATCATAAATTGAATCATGAATCATGAATCAATTCATAAATTGAATCATAAATTGAATCATTAATCATGAAATGAAACATTAATCATGAAATGAATCATGAATTGAATCATGAATCATGAATCTAATCATGAATCTAATCATGAATCATGAATCAATTCATAAATTGAATCATAAATTGAATCATTAATCATGAAATGAAACATTAATCATGAAATGAATCATGAATTGAATCATGAATCATGAATCTAATCATGAATCTAATCATGAATCATGAATCGAATCATGAATCATGAATTGAATCATGAATCTTGAATCATGAATTGAATCATGAATCTTCGATCATTAATCGAATCATGAATAATGAATTGAATCATGAATAATGAAATGAATCATAAATCGAATCATGAATCATGAAGTAAATCATGAATCATTAATCGAATCATGAATCATGAATCGAATCATGAATCAAATCATGAATCATGAATTTAATCATGAATCATGAATTAAATCCTAAATCATAAAATGAATCATGATTTGAATCATGAATAATAAATCGGATCATGAATCATGAATTGAATCATAAATTGAATCATGAATCAAGAATTGAATCATGAAACATGAATTGAAACATGAATTGAATCATGAATCGAATCATGAATCAAATTGAATCATGAATCATAAATTGAATCATGAATCATGAATCGAATCATGAATCAAATCATGAATTGAATCATGAATCATGAATTGAATCATGAATCATGAAATGAATCATGAATCATGAATTTAATCATGAATCATGAAAAATGAATTGAATCATGAATCATTAATTGAATCATGAATCATTAATTGAATCATGAATCGAGTCATGAATCAATTTGAATCATGAATCATAAATTGAATCATGAATCATGAATCAATTCATAAATTGAATCATAAATTGAATCATTAATCATGAAATGAAACATTAATCATGAAATGAATCATGAATTGAATCATGAATCATTAATCGAATCATAAATCATGAATTGAATCATGAATCATTAATCGAATCATGAATCACAAATCATGAAACATGAATCGAATCATGAATCATGAATCATGAATCATGAATCATGAAATGAATCATGAATCATGAATTGAATCATGAGTCGAAGCATGAATCATAAATCATGAATTGAATCATGAATCTTGAATCATGAATCGAATCATGAATAATGAAATAAATCATGAATTGAATCATGAATCATGAATCCTGAATCGAATCATGAATCATAAATCGAATCATGAATTGAATCATGAATTGAATCATGAATGGAATCATGAATCATGAATTAAATCCTAAATCATGAAATGAATCATGAATCGAATCATGAATTAAATCATGAATCATGAATTGAATCATAAATTGAATCTTGAATCATGAATTGAATCATGAATCATAAATCGAATCATGAATCATGAATCGAATCATGAATCATGAATCATTAATCGAATCATGAATCGAATCATGAATAATGATTTGAATCATGAATAATGAATTGAATCATAAGGTAAATCATGAATCATTAATCATAAATCGGATCATGAATCATGAATTGAATCATAAAACATGAATTGAATCATGAATCGAATCATGAATTAAATCATGAATCATGAATTGAATCATAAATTGAATCTTGAATCATGAATTGAATCATGAATCATAAATCGAATCATGAATCATGAATCGAATCATGAATCATGAATCATGAATCGAATCATGAATCATGAATCATGAATTGAATCATGAATCATGAATCGAATCATGAATCATGAATCATGAATTGAATCATGAATCATGAATCGAATCATGAATCATGAATCGAATCATGAATCATGAATCGAATCATAAATTGAATCATGAATTGAATCATGAATCATGAATTGAATCATGAATCATGAATTGAATCATAAATTGAATCATGAATCATGAATTGAATCATAAATTGAATCATGAATTGAATCATGAATCATGAATTGAATCATGAATCGAATCATAAATTGAATCATGAGTCATGAAATGAATCATGAATTGAATCATGAAACATGAATTGAATCATGAATCATGAATCATGAATCATGAATCGAATCATGAATCATGAATTATGAAATGAATCATGAATTAAATAATGAATTATGAAATGAATCATGAATCATGAATTGAATCATGAATCATGAAATGAATCATGAATCATGAATTGAATCATGAATCATGAAATTAACCATGAATCATGAATTGAATCATGAATCATGAATTGAATCAAGAATTGAATCAAGAATTGAATCATGAATCATGAATTGAATCATGAAACATGAATTGAATCATGAATCATCAATTGAATCATGAATCGAATCATGAATTGAATCATGAATCGAATCATGAATTGAATCATGAATCATTAATTGAATCATGAATCATAAATCATGAATTGAATGATGAATTGAATCATGAATTTAATCATGAATCATGAATTATGAAATGAATCATGAATTAAATCATGATTTATGAAATGAATCATGAATTAAATCATGAATAATGAATTAAACCATGAATCATGAATTGAATCATGAGTCGTATCATGAATCATGAATTGAATCATGAGTCGTATCATGAATCATGAATCATGATTCGAATCATGAATCGAAACATGAATCGAATCACGATTCATGATTCGAATCACGAATCATGATTTGAATCATGAATCAAATCACGAATCATGATTCGAATCACGAATCATGAGTCGAATCATGAATCATTAATTGAATCATGAATCATGAACTGAATCATGAATTGAATCATGAAACATGAATCGAATCATGAAACATGAATCGAATCATGAATCATGAGTCGAATCATGAATCATGAATTGAATCATGAATCATGAATCAAATCATGAATCATGAATTGAATCATGAATCATGAATCAAATCATGAATCATGAATTGAATCATGAATCGAATCATGAATCATGAATCAAATCATGAATCATGAAGTGAATCATGATTAATGAATCATGAATTGAATCATGATTAATGAATCATGAATTGAATCATGAATCGAATCATGAATCATGAATCGAATCATGAATCATGAATCGAATCATGAATCATAAATCGAATCATGAATCATGAATTGAATCCTAAATCATGAATCATGAATCATGAATCATGAATCGAATCATGAATCGAATCATGAATCCTGAATCGAATCATGAATCATAAATCGGATCATGAATCATGAATCGAATCATGAATCCTGAATCGAATCATGAATCATAAATCGGATCATGAATCATGAATCGAATCATGAATCATGAATTGAATCCGAAATCATGAAATGAATCATGATTTGAATCATGAATCATGAATCATAAATCGGATCATGAATCATGAATTGAATCATGAATCATGAATTGAATCATGAATCATGAATTGAATCATGAATTGAATCATGAATTGAATCATGAATCATGAAACATTAATCGAATCATGAATCATGAATTGAATCATGAATCATGAATTGAATCATGAATCGAATCATGAATCATGAAACATGAATCGAATCATGAATCTTGAATCATAAATTGAAGCATGAATAATGAATTGAATCATGAATAATGAATTGAATCCTGAATTAAATCATGAATCATTAATCGAATCATGAATCAAATCATAACGAATCATGAATCATGAATCATGAATTGAATCCTAAATCATGAAATGAATCATGATTTGAATCATGAATCATAAATCGGATCATGAATCATGAATTGAATCATAAAACATGAATTGAATCATGAATCATGAATCGAATCATAAATTGAATCATGAATCATGAAATGAATCATGAATCATGAATTGAATCATGAATTGAATCATAAATTGAATCATGAATCATGAGTCGAATCATGAATCATAAATCATGAATTGAATCATAAATCATGAAATGAATCTTGAATCATGAATTGAATCATGAATCTTGAATCATGAATTGAATCTTGAATCGAATCATGAATAATGTATTGAATCATGAATTGAATCATGAATCGAATCATGAATCATTAATCGAATCATGAATCGAATCATGAATCATGAATCAAATCATGAATCATAAATCATGAATCGAATCATGAATCATGAATCATGAATCATGAATTGAACCATGAATCATTAATCATGAATTGAATCATGAATCATGAATCGAATCATAAATTGAATCATGAATCATAAATTGAATCATGAATCATAAATTGAATCATGAATCATGAATTGAATCATGAATTGAATCATGAATCATGAATCGAATCATAAATTGAATCATGAATCATGAAACATGAATTGAATCATGAATCATGAATTGAATCATGATTAATGAATCATGAAATGAATCATGAATTAATTCATGAATTGAATCATAAATCGAATCATGAATCATGAATTGAATCCTAAATCATGAATCATGAATCATGAATCATGAATCGAATCATGAATCGAATCATGAATCCTGAATCGAATCATGAATCATAAATCGGATCATGAATCATAAATCGGATCATGAATCCTGAATCGAATCATGAATCATAAATCGGATCATGAATCATGAATCGAATCATGAATCATGAATTGAATCCGAAATCATGAAATGAATCATGATTTGAATCATGAATCATGAATCATAAATCGGATCATGAATCATGAATTGAATCATGAATCATGAATTGAATCATGAATCATGAATTGAATCATGAATTGAATCATGAATTGAATCATGAAACATTAATCGAATCATGAATTGAATCATGAATCATGAATTGAATCATGAATCGAATCATGAATCATGAAACATGAATCGAATCATGAATCTTGAATCATAAATTGAAGCATGATTAATGAATTGAATCATGAATAATGAATTGAATCCTGAATTAAATCATGAATCATTAATCGAATCATGAATCAAATCATAACGAATCATGAATCATGAATCATGAATTGAATCCTAAATCATGAAATGAATCATGATTTGAATCATGAATCATAAATCGGATCATGAATCATGAATTGAATCATAAAACATGAATTGAATCATGAATCATGAATCGAATCATAAATTGAATCATGAATCATGAAATGAATCATGAATCATGAATTGAATCATGAATTGAATCATAAATTGAATCATGAATCATGAGTCGAATCATGAATCATAAATCATGAATTGAATCATAAATCATGAATTGAATCATGAATCTTGAATCATGAATTGAATCATGAATCTTGAATCATGAATTGAATCTTGAATCGAATCATGAATAATGTATTGAATCATGAATTGAATCATGAATCGAATCATGAATCATGAATTGAATCATGAATCATAAATCATGAATCGAATCATGAATCATGAATCATGAATCATGAATTGAACCATGAATCATTAATCATGAATTGAATCATGAATCATGAATCGAATCATAAATTGAATCATGAATCATAAATTGAATCATGAATCATAAATTGAATCATGAATCATGAATTGAATCATGAATTGAATCATGAATCATGAATCGAATCATAAATTGAATCATGAATCATGAAACATGAATTGAATCATGAATCATGAATTGAATCATGATTAATGAATCATGAAATGAATCATGAATTAATTCATGAATTGAATCATAAATCGGATCATGAATCATGAATTGAATCATAAATTGAATCATGAATCAAGAATTGAATCATGAATCATGAAACATGAATTGAAACATGAATTGAATCATGAATCGAATCATGAATCAAATTGAATCATGAATCATAAATTGAATCATGAATCATGAATCGAATCATGAATAGAATCATGAATCATGAATTGAATCATGAATCATGAATTGAATCATGAATTGAATCATGAAATGAATCATGAATCATGAATTTAATCATGAATCATGAAAAATGAATTGAATCATGAATCATTAATTGAATCATGAATCATTAATTGAATCATGAATCGAGTCATGAATCAAATTGAATCATGAATCATAAATTGAATCATGAATCATGAATCAATTCATAAATTGAATCATAAATTGAATCATTAATCATGAAATGAAACATTAATCATGAAATGAATCATGAATTGAATCATGAATCATGAATCTAATCATGAATCTAATCATGAATCATGAATCAATTCATAAATTGAATCATAAATTGAATCATTAATCATGAAATGAAACATTAATCATGAAATGAATCATGAATTGAATCATGAATCATGAATCTAATCATGAATCTAATCATGAATCATGAATCGAATCATGAATCATGAATTGAATCATGAATCTTGAATCATGAATTGAATCATGAATCTTCGATCATTAATCGAATCATGAATAATGAATTGAATCATGAATAATGAAATGAATCATAAATCGAATCATGAATCATGAAGTAAATCATGAATCATTAATCGAATCATGAATCATGAATCGAATCATGAATCAAATCATGAATCATGAATTTAATCATGAATCATGAATTAAATCCTAAATCATAAAATGAATCATGATTTGAATCATGAATAATAAATCGGATCATGAATCATGAATTGAATCATAAATTGAATCATGAATCAAGAATTGAATCATGAAACATGAATTGAAACATGAATTGAATCATGAATCGAATCATGAATCAAATTGAATCATGAATCATAAATTGAATCATGAATCATGAATCGAATCATGAATCAAATCATGAATTGAATCATGAATCATGAATTGAATCATGAATCATGAAATGAATCATGAATCATGAATTTAATCATGAATCATGAAAAATGAATTGAATCATGAATCATTAATTGAATCATGAATCATTAATTGAATCATGAATCGAGTCATGAATCAATTTGAATCATGAATCATAAATTGAATCATGAATCATGAATCAATTCATAAATTGAATCATAAATTGAATCATTAATCATGAAATGAAACATTAATCATGAAATGAATCATGAATTGAATCATGAATCATTAATCGAATCATAAATCATGAATTGAATCATGAATCATTAATCGAATCATGAATCACAAATCATGAAACATGAATCGAATCATGAATCATGAATCATGAATCATGAATCATGAAATGAATCATGAATCATGAATTGAATCATGAGTCGAAGCATGAATCATAAATCATGAATTGAATCATGAATCTTGAATCATGAATCGAATCATGAATAATGAAATAAATCATGAATTGAATCATGAATCATGAATCCTGAATCGAATCATGAATCATAAATCGAATCATGAATTGAATCATGAATTGAATCATGAATGGAATCATGAATCATGAATTAAATCCTAAATCATGAAATGAATCATGAATCGAATCATGAATTAAATCATGAATCATGAATTGAATCATAAATTGAATCTTGAATCATGAATTGAATCATGAATCATAAATCGAATCATGAATCATGAATCGAATCATGAATCATGAATCATTAATCGAATCATGAATCGAATCATGAATAATGATTTGAATCATGAATAATGAATTGAATCATAAGGTAAATCATGAATCATTAATCATAAATCGGATCATGAATCATGAATTGAATCATAAAACATGAATTGAATCATGAATCGAATCATGAATTAAATCATGAATCATGAATTGAATCATAAATTGAATCTTGAATCATGAATTGAATCATGAATCATAAATCGAATCATGAATCATGAATCGAATCATGAATCATGAATCATGAATCGAATCATGAATCATGAATCATGAATTGAATCATGAATCATGAATCGAATCATGAATCATGAATCATGAATTGAATCATGAATCATGAATCGAATCATGAATCATGAATCGAATCATGAATCATGAATCGAATCATAAATTGAATCATGAATTGAATCATGAATCATGAATTGAATCATGAATCATGAATTGAATCATAAATTGAATCATGAATCATGAATTGAATCATAAATTGAATCATGAATTGAATCATGAATCATGAATTGAATCATGAATCGAATCATAAATTGAATCATGAGTCATGAAATGAATCATGAATTGAATCATGAAACATGAATTGAATCATGAATCATGAATCATGAATCATGAATCGAATCATGAATCATGAATTATGAAATGAATCATGAATTAAATAATGAATTATGAAATGAATCATGAATCATGAATTGAATCATGAATCATGAAATGAATCATGAATCATGAATTGAATCATGAATCATGAAATTAACCATGAATCATGAATTGAATCATGAATCATGAATTGAATCAAGAATTGAATCAAGAATTGAATCATGAATCATGAATTGAATCATGAAACATGAATTGAATCATGAATCATCAATTGAATCATGAATCGAATCATGAATTGAATCATGAATCGAATCATGAATTGAATCATGAATCATTAATTGAATCATGAATCATAAATCATGAATTGAATGATGAATTGAATCATGAATTTAATCATGAATCATGAATTATGAAATGAATCATGAATTAAATCATGATTTATGAAATGAATCATGAATTAAATCATGAATAATGAATTAAACCATGAATCATGAATTGAATCATGAGTCGTATCATGAATCATGAATTGAATCATGAGTCGTATCATGAATCATGAATCATGATTCGAATCATGAATCGAAACATGAATCGAATCACGATTCATGATTCGAATCACGAATCATGATTTGAATCATGAATCAAATCACGAATCATGATTCGAATCACGAATCATGAGTCGAATCATGAATCATTAATTGAATCATGAATCATGAACTGAATCATGAATTGAATCATGAAACATGAATCGAATCATGAAACATGAATCGAATCATGAATCATGAGTCGAATCATGAATCATGAATTGAATCATGAATCATGAATCAAATCATGAATCATGAATTGAATCATGAATCATGAATCAAATCATGAATCATGAATTGAATCATGAATCGAATCATGAATCATGAATCAAATCATGAATCATGAAGTGAATCATGATTAATGAATCATGAATTGAATCATGATTAATGAATCATGAATTGAATCATGAATCGAATCATGAATCATGAATCGAATCATGAATCATGAATCGAATCATGAATCATAAATCGAATCATGAATCATGAATTGAATCCTAAATCATGAATCATGAATCATGAATCATGAATCGAATCATGAATCGAATCATGAATCCTGAATCGAATCATGAATCATAAATCGGATCATGAATCATGAATCGAATCATGAATCCTGAATCGAATCATGAATCATAAATCGGATCATGAATCATGAATCGAATCATGAATCATGAATTGAATCCGAAATCATGAAATGAATCATGATTTGAATCATGAATCATGAATCATAAATCGGATCATGAATCATGAATTGAATCATGAATCATGAATTGAATCATGAATCATGAATTGAATCATGAATTGAATCATGAATTGAATCATGAATCATGAAACATTAATCGAATCATGAATCATGAATTGAATCATGAATCATGAATTGAATCATGAATCGAATCATGAATCATGAAACATGAATCGAATCATGAATCTTGAATCATAAATTGAAGCATGAATAATGAATTGAATCATGAATAATGAATTGAATCCTGAATTAAATCATGAATCATTAATCGAATCATGAATCAAATCATAACGAATCATGAATCATGAATCATGAATTGAATCCTAAATCATGAAATGAATCATGATTTGAATCATGAATCATAAATCGGATCATGAATCATGAATTGAATCATAAAACATGAATTGAATCATGAATCATGAATCGAATCATAAATTGAATCATGAATCATGAAATGAATCATGAATCATGAATTGAATCATGAATTGAATCATAAATTGAATCATGAATCATGAGTCGAATCATGAATCATAAATCATGAATTGAATCATGAATCTTGAATCATGAATTGAATCTTGAATCGAATCATGAATAATGTATTGAATCATGAATTGAATCATGAATCGAATCATGAATCATTAATCGAATCATGAATCGAATCATGAATCATGAATCAAATCATGAATCATAAATCATGAATCGAATCATGAATCATGAATCATGAATCATGAATTGAACCATGAATCATTAATCATGAATTGAATCATGAATCATGAATCGAATCATAAATTGAATCATGAATCATAAATTGAATCATGAATCATAAATTGAATCATGAATCATGAATTGAATCATGAATTGAATCATGAATCATGAATCGAATCATAAATTGAATCATGAATCATGAAACATGAATTGAATCATGAATCATGAATTGAATCATGATTAATGAATCATGAAATGAATCATGAATTAATTCATGAATTGAATCATAAATCGGATCATGAATCATGAATTGAATCATAAATTGAATCATGAATCAAGAATTGAATCATGAATCATGAAACATGAATTGAAACATGAATTGAATCATGAATCGAATCATGAATCAAATTGAATCATGAATCATAAATTGAATCATGAATCATGAATCGAATCATGAATAGAATCATGAATCATGAATTGAATCATGAATCATGAATTGAATCATGAATTGAATCATGAAATGAATCATGAATCATGAATTTAATCATGAATCATGAAAAATGAATTGAATCATGAATCATTAATTGAATCATGAATCATTAATTGAATCATGAATCGAGTCATGAATCAAATTGAATCATGAATCATAAATTGAATCATGAATCATGAATCAATTCATAAATTGAATCATAAATTGAATCATTAATCATGAAATGAAACATTAATCATGAAATGAATCATGAATTGAATCATGAATCATGAATCTAATCATGAATCTAATCATGAATCATGAATCAATTCATAAATTGAATCATAAATTGAATCATTAATCATGAAATGAAACATTAATCATGAAATGAATCATGAATTGAATCATGAATCATGAATCTAATCATGAATCTAATCATGAATCATGAATCGAATCATGAATCATGAATTGAATCATGAATCTTGAATCATGAATTGAATCATGAATCTTCGATCATTAATCGAATCATGAATAATGAATTGAATCATGAATAATGAAATGAATCATAAATCGAATCATGAAGTAAATCATGAATCATTAATCGAATCATGAATCATGAATCGAATCATGAATCAAATCATGAATCATGAATTGAATCATGAATCATGAATTAAATCCTAAATCATAAAATGAATCATGATTTGAATCATGAATCATAAATCGGATCATGAATCATGAATTGAATCATAAATTGAATCATGAATCAAGAATTGAATCATGAAACATGAATTGAAACATGAATTGAATCATGAATCGAATCATGAATCAAATTGAATCATGAATCATAAATTGAATCATGAATCATGAATCGAATCATGAATCAAATCATGAATCATGAATTGAATCATGAATCATGAATTGAATCATGAATCATGAATTGAATCATGAAATGAATCATGAATCATGAATTTAATCATGAATCATGAAAAATGAATTGAATCATGAATCATTAATTGAATCATGAATCATTAATTGAATCATGAATCATAAATTGAATCATGAATCATGAATCAATTCATAAATTGAATCATAAATTGAATCATTAATCATGAAATGAAACATTAATCATGAAATGAATCATGAATTGAATCATGAATCATTAATCGAATCATAAATCATGAATTGAATCATGAATCATTAATCGAATCATGAATCACAAATCATGAAACATGAATCGAATCATGAATCATGAATCATGAATCATGAAATGAATCATGAATCATGAATTGAATCATGAGTCGAAGCATGAATCATAAATCATGAATTGAATCATGAATCTTGAATCATGAATCGAATCATGAATAATGAAATAAATCATGAATTGAATCATGAATCATGAATCCTGAATCGAATCATGAATCATAAATCGAATCATGAATTGAATCATGAATTGAATCATGAATGGAATCATGAATCATGAATTAAATCCTAAATCATGAAATGAATCATGATTTGAATCATTAATCATAAATTGAATCATGAATCATTAATCGAATCATGAATCATGAATCATTAATCGAATCATGAATCGAATCATGAATAATGATTTGAATCATGAATAATGAATTGAATCATAAGGTAAATCATGAATCATTAATCGAATCATGAATCAAATCATGAATCGAATCATGAATCATGAATTGAATCCTAAATCATGAAATGAATCATGATTTGAATCATGAATCATGAATCATAAATCGGATCATGAATCATGAATTGAATCATAAAACATGAATTGAATCATGAATCGAATCATGAATTAAATCATGAATCATGAATTGAATCATAAATTGAATCTTGAATCATGAATTGAATCATGAATCTTTAATCATGAATTGAATCATGAATTGAATCATGAATCATAAATCGAATCATGAATCATGAAGTAAATCATGAATCATGAATCGAATCATGAATCATGAATCGAATCATGAATCATGAATCATGAATCGAATCATGAATCATGAATCGAATCATGAATCATGAATCAAATCATGAATCATGAATCATGAATTGAATCATGAATCGAATCATAAAACATGAATCATGAATCGAATCATGAATCATGAATCGAATCATGAATCATGAATCGAATCATGAATCATGAATCGAATCATAAATTGAATCATGAATTGAATCATGAATCATGAATTGAATCATAAATTGAATCATGAATCATGAATTGAATCATAAATTGAATCATGAATCATGAATTGAATCATGAATCATGAATTGAATCATGAATCGAATCATAAATTGAATCATGAGTCATGAAATGAATCATGAATTGAATCATGAAACATGAATTGAATCATGAATCATGAATTGAATCATGATTAATGAATCATGAAATGAATCATGAATTAATTCATGAATTGAATCATAAATCGAATCATGAAATGAATCTAATCATGAATCATGTATCTAATCATGAATCATGAATTGAATCTTGAATCTTGAATCATGAATCGAATCATAAATCATGAATTGAATCATGAATCATAAATCGAATCATTAAGTAAATCATGAATCATTAATCGAATCATGAATCATGAATCGAATCATGAATCATGAATCATGAATCGAATCATGAATCATGAAACATGAATTGAATCATGAATCATGAATTGAATCATGAATCATGAATCATAAATTGAATCATGAATCGAATCATGAATCGAATCATGAATCATGAAATGAATCATGAATCATGAATTGAATCATGAATCATGATTTGAATCATGAATCGAATCATGAATCATGAATCGAATCATGAATCATGAAATGAATCATGAATCATGAATTGAATCATGAATTGAATCATGAATCGAATCATGAATCATGAATCATTAATTGAATCATGAATCATGAGTCGAATCATGAATCTTGAATCATGAATCGAATCATGAATCATGAATTGAATCATGAATCGAATCATGAATCATGAATTGAATCATGAATCATTAATAGAATCATGAATTGAATTATGAATCATGAATCAGATCATAAATCATTAATTAAATAATGATTTGAATCATAAATCATGAATTAAATAATTAATCGAATCATTAATTGAATTATGAATCATGAATCGAATCATGAATCATAAATTGAATCATGAATCGCAAATCATGACTTGAATCACGAATCATGAATTATTAATTGAATCATGAATCATGAGTCGAATCATGAATCATGAGTCGAATCATGAATCATTATTCGAATCATGAATCATTAATTGAATCATGAATCATTAATTGAATCATGAATCGAATCATGAATCGAATCATAAATCATGAATTGAATCATGAATCATAAATCAAATCATTAAGTAAATCATGAATCATTAATCGAATCATGAATCATGAATCGAATCATGAATCATGAATTGAATCATGAATCATGAAATGAATCATGATTTGAATCATGAATCGGATCATGAATCATGAAACATGAATTGAATAATGAATCATGAATTGAATCATGAATCATGAATCATAAATTGAATCATGAATCATGAATTGAATCATGAATCGAATCATGAATCATGAATTGAATCATGAATCATGATTTGAATCATGAATCGAATCATGAATCGAATCATGAATCGAATCATGAATCGAATCATGAATCATGAATCGAATCATGAATCGAATCATGAATCATGAATCATTAATTGAATCATGATTCATGAATCGAATCATGAATCATGAAATGAATCATGAATCATGAATTGAATCATGAATTGAAACATGAATCATGAATTGAATCATGAATCATGAATTGAATCATGAATCATGAATTGAATCATGAATCATTAATAGAATCATGAATTGAATTATGAATCATGAATCATGAATCAGATCATAAATCATGAATTAAATAATGATTTGAATCATAAATCATGAATTAAATAATTAATCGAATCATTAATTGAATCATGAATCATGAATCGAATCATGAATCATAAATTGAATCATGAATCATGAATCATTAATTGAATAATGAGTCGAATCATGAATCATGAGTCGAATCATGAATCATTAATCGAATCATGAATCATTAATTGAATCATGAATCATGAATCGAATCATGAATCATTAATCATGAATTGAATCATGAATCATGAAATGAATCATGATTTGAATCATGAATCATGAAACATGAATTGAATCATGAATCATGAATTGAATCATGAATCATGAATCATGAATCATAAATTGAATCATGAATCATGAAATGAATCATGAATCATGAATTGAATCATGAATCATGATTTGAATCATGAATCGAATCATGAATCGAATCATGAATCATGAATCATTAATTGAATCATGAATCATTAATTGAATCATGAATCATTAATTGAATCATGAATCTAATCATGAATCATGAAATGAATCATGAATCATGAATTGAATCATGAATTGAATCATGAATCATGAATCATTAATTGAATCATGAATCATGAGTCAAATCATGAATCTTGAATCATGAATCGAATCATGAATCATGAATTGAATCATGAATCGAATCATGAATCATGAATTTAATCATGAATCATTAATAGAATCATGAATTGAATTATGAATCATGAATCAGATCATAAATCATGAATTAAATAATGATTTGAATCATAAATCATGAATTAAATAATTAATCGAATCATGAATTGAATCATGAAACATGAATTGAATCATGAATCATGAATTGAATCATGAATCATTAATTGAATCATGAATCATGAATCGAATCATGAATCGAATCATGAATCATGAATTGAATCATGAATCATGATTTGAATCATGAATCGAATCATGAATCGAATCATGAATCATGAATCGAATCATGAATCGAATCATGAATCATGAATCATTAATTGATTCATGAATCGAATCATGAATCATGAAATGAATCATGAATCATGGATTGAATCTTGAATCATGAGTCGAATCATGAATCTTGAATCATGAATCGAATCATGAATCATGAATTGAATCATGAATCATTAATAGAATCATGAATTGAATTATGAATCATGAATCATGAATCAGATCATAAATCATGAATTAAATAATGATTTGAATCATAAATCATGAATTAAATAATTAATCGAATCATTAATTGAATCATGAATCATGAATCGAATCATGAATCATAAATTGAATTAGGAATCATGAATCACAAATCATGACTTGAATCATGAATCATGAATTGAATCATGAATCATGAATCATTAATTGAATCATGAATCATGAATTGAATCATGAATTATGAAACATGAATTGAATCATGAAACATGAATCGAATCATGAATCGAATCATGAATCATGAGTCGAATCATGAATCATGAGTCGAATCATGAATCATAAATCATGAATTGAATCATGAATCTTGAATCATTAATCGAATCATGAATAATGAATTAAATCATGAATTGAATCATGAATCATGAATCATGAATCATGAATTGAATCATGAATTGAATCATGAATCATGAATTGAATCATGAATCCTGAATCGAATCATGAATCATTAATCGAATCATGAATCATGAATCATTAATCGAATCATGAATCGAATCATGAATAATGAATTGAATCATGAATAATGAATTGAATCATAAGGTAAATCATGAATCATTAATCGAATCATGAATCAAATCATGAATCGAATCATGAATCATGCATTGAATCCTAAATCATGAAATGAATCATGATTTGAATCATGAATCATGAATCATGAATTGAATCATAAATTGAATCATGAATCATGAGTTGAATCATGAATCATAAATCATGAATTGAATCATGAATCTTGAATCATGAATTGAATCATGAATCATAAATTGAATCATGAATCATGAGTCGAATCATGAAGTAAATCATGAATCATGAATTGAATCATGAATCATGAATCGAATCATGAATCATGAATTGAATCATGAATCATGAATCGAATCATGAATCATGAATCATGAATCAAATCATGAATCATGAATTGAATCATAAAACATGAATCGAATCATGAATCGAATCATGAATCATGAATCGAATCATAAAACATGAATCGAATCATGAATCATGAATCATGAATTGAATCATAAAACATGAATTGAATCATGAATCATAAATTGAATCATGAATCATGAATTGAATCATGAATTGAATCATGAATTGAATCATGAATCATGAATTGAATCATGAATTGAATCATGAATCATAAATTGAATCATGAATCATGAATTGAATCATAAATTGAATCATGAATTGAATCATGAATCATGAATTGAATCATGAATTGAATCATGAATCATAAATTGAATCATGAATCATGAATTCAATCATGAATCATGAATCATGAATTGAATCATGAAACATGAATTGAATCATGAATCATGAATTGAATCATGATTAATGAATCATGAATTGAATCATGATTAATGAATCATGAAATGAATCATGAATTAATTCATGAATTGAATCATAAATCGAATCATGAAATGAATCGAATCATGAATTGAATCATGAATCATGAATTGAATCATGAATCTTCGATCATTAATCAAATCATGAATAATGAATTGAATCATAATTCACAAATCATGAATTGAATCATGAATCATAAATCGAATCATGAAGTAAATCATGAATCATTAATCGAATCATGAATCAAATCATGAATCATAAATCGGATCATGAATCATTAATTGAATCATAAATTGAATCATGAATCATAAATCGAATCATGAATCATAAATCGAATCATGAAGTAAATCATGAATCGAATCATGAATCTTGAATTGAATCATAAATTGAATCATGAATCATGAATTGAATCATAAATCATGAATTGAATCATGAATCATGAATTGAATCATGAATTGAATCATGAATCATGAAACATGAATTGAATCATGAAACATGAATTGAATCATGAATCATGAATTGAATCATGAATCATGAAATGAATCAAGAATTGAAACATGAATCATGAATCGAATCATGAATCATGAATCATGAATTTAATCATGAATCATGAAATGAATCATGAATCATGAATTTAATCATGAATCATGAAACATGAATTGAATCATATATCATGAATTGAATCATGAATCGAATCATGAATCAAATTGAATCATGAATCATAAATTTAATCATGAATCATGAATCTAATCATAAATTGAATCATAAATTGAATCATGAATCATGAATTGAATCATGAATTATTAATCGAATCATAAATCATGAATTGAATCATGAATCACAAATCATGAATTGAATCATGAATCATTAATTGAATCATGAATCGAATCATGAATCATGAATTGAATCATGAATTGAATCATGAATCATAAATCATGAATTAAATCATGAATCTTGAATCATTAATTGAATCTTGAATCATGAATCGAATCATTAATAATGTATTGAATCATGAATCGAATCATGAATCGAATCATGAATCATGAATCATGAATTGAATCATGAATCTTGATCATGAATTGAATCAAGAATCTTCGATCATTAATCAAATCATGAATAATGAATTGAGTCATGAATAATGAATTGAATCATGAATTGAATCATGAATCATAAATCAAATCATGAAGTAAATCATGAATCATTAATCGAATCATGAATCATGAATCAAATCATGAATCATAAATCGGATCATGAATCATGAATTGAATCATAAATTGAATCATGAATCGAATCATGAATCATGAATCATGAATTGAATCCTAAATCATGAATTGAATCATGATTTTAATCATGAATCATGAATTGAATCATGAATCATGAATTGAATCATGAATCGAATCATAAATTGAATCATGAGTCATGAAATGAATCATGAATCATGAAACATGAATTGAATCATGAAACATGAATTGAATCATGAATTGAATCATGATTAATGAATCATGAAATGAATCATGAATCGAATCATGAATCGAATGATGAATCGAATCATGAATCGAATCATTAATCATGAATCGAATCATGAATCATGAATCGAATCATGAATCATGAATCTAATCATGAATCATGAATCTAATCATGAATCATGAATCTAATCATGAATCATGAATCTAATCATGAAT
Organism: Mixophyes australis; assembly: GCA_036250195.1. Taxonomy (NCBI): domain Eukaryota; kingdom Metazoa; phylum Chordata; class Amphibia; order Anura; family Limnodynastidae; genus Mixophyes; species Mixophyes australis. Next base: position 242,767 of record JAVHZZ010000079.1, read on the forward strand.
CATGAATCTAATCATGAATCATGAATCATGAGTCGAATCATCAATCATAAATCATGAATTGAATCTTGAATCTTGAATCATGAATCGAATCATGAATAATGTATTGAATCATGAATCGAATCATGAATCATGAATTGAATCATGAATCATAAATCGAATCATGAATCATGAATCGAATCATGAATCATGAATCATGAATTGAATCATGAAATGAATCATGAATCAAATTGAATCATGAATCATAAATTGAATCATAAATTGAATCATGAATCATGAAATGAAACATGAATCATGAAATGAATCATGAATCATGAAATGATTCATGAATCATGAATTGAATCATGAATCGAATCATAAATCATGAATTGAATCATGAATCACAAATCATGAATTGAATCAGGAATCAAATCATGAATCATGAGTCGAATCATGAATCATGAATTGAATCATGAATCGAATCATGAATCATGAATTGAATCATGAATCAAATCATAAATTGAATCATGAATCATAAATCGAATCATGAAGTAAATCATGAATCATTAATCGAATCATGAATCATGAATCGAATCATGAATCATGAATCATGAAATGAATCATGAAATGAATCATGCATCGAATCATGAATCTAATCATGAATTGAATCATGAATCTAATCATGAATCTAATCATGAATCATGAATCTAATCATGAATCATGAATCTAATCATGAATCATGAATCTTCGATCATTAATCAAATCATGAATAATGAATTGAATCATGAATCATGAATTGAATCATGAAACATGAATTGAATCATGAATTGAATCATGAATCATGAATTGAATCATGAATTGAATCATGAATCATGAATTGAATCATGAAACATGAATTGAATCATGAATCATGAATTGAATCATGATTAATGAATCATGAAATGAATCATGAATTAATTCATGAATTGAGTCATGAATCGAATCATGAATCGAATCATGAATCATGAATTGAATCATGAATCATGAATTGAATCATGAATCATGAATTGAATCATGAATTGAATCATGAATCATAAATCGAATCATGAATCATTAAGTAAATCATGAATCATTAATCGAATCATGAATCAAATCATGAATGATGAATCGAATCATGAATCATGAATCATGAATCGAATGCTAAATCATGAAATGAATCATGATTTGAATCATGAATCATGAATAATAAATCGGATCATGAATCATGAATTGAATCATAAATTGAATCATGAATCATGAATTGAATCATAAATTGAATCATGAATCATGAAATGAAACATGAATCATGAAATGAATCATGAATCATGAAATGAATCATGAATCATGAATTGAATCATGAATCGAATCATAAATCATGAATTGAATCATGAATCACAAATCATGAATTGAATCAGGAATCAAATCATGAATCATGAGTCGAATCATGAATCATGAATTGAATCATGAATCGAATCATGAATCATGAATTGAATCATGAATCAAATCATAAATTGAATCATGAATCATAAATTGAATCATGAAGTAAATCATGAATCATTAATCGAATCATGAATCGAATCATGAATCATGAATCATGAAATGAATCATGAATCTAATCATGAATTGAATCATGAATCTAATCATGAATCTAATCATGAATCATGCATCGAATCATGAATCTAATCATGAATCTAATCATGAATCATGAATCTAATCATGAATCATGAATCTAATCATGAATCATGAATCTAATCATGAATCATGAATCTAATCATGAATCATGAATCTAATCATGAATCATGAATCTAATCATGAATCATGAATCTAATCATGAATCATGAATCTAATCATGAATCATGAATCTTCGATCATTAATCAAATCATGAATAATGAATTGAATCATGAATAATGAATTGAATCATGAATTGAATCATGAATAATGAATTGAATCATGAATAATGAATTGAATCATGAATTGAATCATGAATAATGAATTGAATCATGAATCATTAATCGAATCATTAATCAAATCATGAATCGAATCATGAATCATGAATCATGAATTGAATCCTAAATCATGAAATGAATCATGATTTGAATCATGAATCATAAATCGGATCATGAATCATGAATTGAATCATAAATTGAATCATGAATCATGAAATGAATCATGAATCATGAATTGAATCATGAATTGAATCATGAATCAAGAATTGAATCATGAATCATGAAACATGAATTGAATCATGAAACATGAATTGAATCATGAAACATGAATTGAATCATGAAACGAATCATGAATCATGAATCGAATCATGAATCATGAATTGAATCATGAATCATGATTTGAATCATGAAATGAATCATGAATTTAATCATGAATCATGAAACATGAATTGAATCATATATCATGAATTGAATCATGAATCGAATCATGAATCAAATTGAATCATGAATCATAAATTGAATCATGAATCGAATCATAAATTGAATCATGAATCATGAAATGAAACATGAATCATGAAATGAATCATGAATCATGAATTGAATCATGAATCATGAAATGAATCATGAATCATGAAATGAATCATGAATCATGAATTGAATCATGAATCATGAAATGAATCATGAATCATGAATTGAATCATGAATCATTAATCGAATCATAATTCATGAATTGAATCATGAATCATTAATCGAATCATGAATTGAATCATGAATCATTAATCGAATCATGAATCGAATCATGAATCATGAATTGAATCATGAATCATGAATTGAATCATGAATTGAATCATGAATCATGAATTGAATCATGAATCATGAATCATGAATTGAATCATGAATCATGAATTGAATCATGAATTGAATCATGAATCATGAATTGAATCATGAATCATGAATTGAATCATGAATTGAATCATGAATCGAATCATGAATCATGAATTGAATCATGAATCGAATCATGAATCATGAATTGAATCATAAAACATGAATCGAATGATGAATCATGAATCGAATCATGAATCATAAATTGAATCATGAAATGAATCATAAATCATGAATTGAATCATGAATCATGAATTGAATCATGAATCTTGAATCATGAATCTAATCATGAATCATGAATTGAATCATGAATTGAATCATGAATCATGAATCTAATCATGAATCATGAATTGAATCATGAATCTTGAATCATGAATTGAATCATGAATCATGAATTGAATCATGAATCATGAATTGAATCATAATTCATAAATCGAATCATGAATCATGAATTGAATCATGAATCTTGAATCATGAATTGAATCATGAATCATGAATTGAATCATGTATCATGAATCGAATCATAATTCATAAATCGAATCATGAATCATAAATTGAATCATAAATCGAATCATAAATTGAATCATGAATCATGAATTGAATCATGAATTGAATCATGAATCATGAATTGAATCATGAATCAAGAATTGAATCATGAATCATGAAACATGAATTGAATCATGAATCATGAATTAAATCATGAATCATGAATTGAATCATGAATCATGAATTGAATCATGAATCATGAATTGAATCATGAATCATAAATTGAATCATGAATTGAATCATGAATCATGAATTGAATCATGAATCATGAATTGAATCATAAATCATGAATTGAATCATGAATCATGAATTGAATCATTAATTGAATCATGAATCATGAATTGAATCATGAATCATGAATTGAATCATGAATCATGAATTGAATCATAAATCATGAATTGAATCATGAATCATGAATTGAATCATTAATTGAATCATGAATCATGAATTGAATCATGAAACATGAATTAAATCATGAATTATGAATTAAATCATGAATCATGAATTAAATCATGAATCATGAATTGAATCATGAAACATGAATTGAATCATGAAACATGAATTGAATCATGAAACATGAATTGAATCATGAATCATGAATCGATTCATGAATTGAATCATGAATCGAATCATGAATTGAATCATGAATTGAATCATGAATCATGAATTCAATCATGAATCATGAAACATGAATTGAATCATATATCATGAATTGAATCATGAATCGAATCATGAATCAAATTGAATCATGAATCATAAATTGAATCATGAATCGAATCATAAATTGAATCATAAATTGAATCATGAATCATGAAATGAAACATGAATCATGAAATTAATCATGAATCATGAATTGAATCATGAATCATTAATCGAATCATAAATCATGAATTGAATCATGAATCATTAATCGAATCATGAATCATGAATTGAATCATGAATCACAAATCATGAATTGAATAATGAATCATGAATTGAATCATGAATCGAATCATGAAACATGAATCATGAGTCGAATCATGAATCATAAATCATGAATTGAATCATGAATCACAAATCATGAATTGAATAATGAATCATGAATTGAATCATGAATCGAATCATGAAACATGAATCATGAGTCGAATCATGAATCATAAATCATGAATTGAATCATGAATCTTGAATCATGAATTGAATCTTGAATAATGTATTGAATCATGAATCGAATCATGAATTGAATCATGAATCGAATCATAAATCATGAATTGAATCATGAATCATTAATCGAATCATGAATCGAATCATGAATCATGAATCATGAATTGAATCCTAAATCATGAAATGAATCATGATTTGAATCATGAATCATGAATCATAAATCGGATCATGAATCATGAATTGAATCATAAAACATGAAACATGAATCATGAATTGAATCATGAATCATGAATTTAATCATGAATCATGAATCGAATCATGAATCATGAATTTAACCATGAATCATGAATCGAATCATGAATTGAATCATGAATCATGAATCGAATCATGAATCATGAATCATGAATTGAATCATGAATCATGAATCGAATCATGAATCGAATCATGAATCATGATTCGAATCACGAATCATGAATCGAATCATGAATCATGATTCGAATCACGAATCATGAATCGAATCATGAAACATGAATTGAATCATGAATTGAATCATAAATCATGAATCGAATCATGAATCACGAATCATGAATCGAATCATGAATCATGAATCATGAATCGAATCATGAATTGAATCATGAATCATGAATCGAATCATGAATCATGAATCATGAATTGAATCATGAATCATGAATCGAATCATGAATCGAATCATGAATCATGATTCGAATCACGAATCATGAATCGAATCATGAATCATGATTCGAATCACGAATCATGAATCGAATCATGAAACATGAATTGAATCATGAATTGAATCATAAATCATGAATCGAATCATGAATCACGAATCATGAATTGAATCATGAATCATGAAATGAATCATGAATCATGAGTTGAATCATGAATCATCAATCGAATCATGAATCATGAATTGAATCATGAATCATGAATTGAATCATGAATCGTGAATTGAATCATGAATCCTGAATTGAATCATGAATCATGAAATGAATCATGAAATGAATCATGAATCATGAAACATGAATTGAATCATGAATCATGAATTGAATCATGAATTATGAATTGAATCATGAATCGTGAATTGAATCATGAATCATGAATTGAATCATGAATCAAATCATGAATCATGAAATGAATCATGAAATGAATCATGAATCATGAAATGAATCATGAAATGAATCATGAATCATGAAATGAATCAAGAATTGAATCATGAATCATGAATTGAATCATGAATCGAATCATGAATCATGAATTGAATCATGAATCATGAAATGAATCATGAATTGAATCATGAATCATGAAATGAATCATGAATCATGAAATGAATCATGAAATGAATCATGAAATGAATCATGAATCATGAAATGAATCATGAATTGAATCATGAATCATGAATCATGAATCATGAAATGAATCATGAATCATGAAATGAATCATGAAATGAATCATGAATCCTGAATCGAATCATGAATCATGAATTGAATCATGAAACATGAATTGAATCATGAAACATGAATTGAATCATGAAACATGAATTGAATCATGAAACATGAATTGAATCATGAAACATGAATTGAATCATGAATCGAATCATGAATCATGAATTGAATCATGAATCATGAAATGAATCATGAATCATGAAATGAATCATGAATCATGAAATGAATCATGAATCATGAAATGAATCATGAATCATGAAATGAATCATGAAATGAATCATAAAATGAATCATAAAATGAATCATGAATCATGAAATGAATCATGAATTGAATCATGAAACATGAATTGAATCATGAAACATGAATTGAATCATGAATCGAATCGAATCATGAATTGAATCATGAATCATGAATCGAATCATGAATCATGAATTGAATCATGAATCATGAAATGAATCATGAATCATGAAATGAATCATGAAATGAATCATGAATCATGAATCATATCATGAAACATGAATTGAATCATGAATCGAATCGAATCATGAATCAAATCATGAATCATGAATTGAATCATGAATCATGAAATGAATCATGAATCATGAAATGAATCATGAAATGAATCATGAAATGAATCATGAATCATGAAATGAATCATGAATTGAATCATGAATCATGAAATGAATCATGAATTGAATCATGAATCATGAATTGAATCATGAAACATGAATTGAATCATGAAACATGAATTGAATCATGAATCGAATCGAATCATGAATCGAATCATGAATCATGAATTGAATCATGAATCATGAAATGAATCATGAATCATGAAATGAATCATGAAATGAATCATGAAACATGAATTGAATCATAAAACATGAAACGAATCATTAATCAAATTGAATCATGAATCTAATCATAAATTGAATCATGAATCATGAATTGAATCATGAATCATGAATTGAATCATGAATCATGAATCATGAAATGAATCATGAAATGAATCATGAATCATGAAACATGAATTGAATCATGAATCATGAATTGAATCATGAATCATGAATTGAATCATGAATCATGAATTGAATCATGAATCATGAATTGAATCATGAATCATGAATTGAATCATAAATCATGAATTGAATCATAAATCATGAATTGAATCATGAATCATGAATTGAATCATGAAACATGAATTGAATCATGAATCATGAATTGAATCATGAATCATGAATCATGAAACATGAATCATGAAACATGAATCGAATCATGAATAATGAATCATGAATCGATTCATGAATCGAATCATGAATCGAATCATGAATCGATTCATGAATCGAATCATGAATCGAATCATGAATCGATTCATGAATCGAATCATGAATCGATTCATGAATCGATTCATGAATCGAATCATGAATCGATTCATGAATCATGAATCGATTCATGAATCGAATCATGAATCGATTCATGAATCATGAATCGATTCATGAATCGAATCATGAATCGATTCATGAATCATGAATCGATTCATGAATCGAATCATGAATTGATTCATGAATTGATTCATGAATCATGAATCGAATCATGAATCGAATCATGAATCATGAATCGATTCATGAATCGATTCATGAATCTAATCATGAATCGATTCATGAATCGAATCACGAATCGAATCATGAATCGAATCATGAATCGAATCATGAATTGATTCATGAATTGATTCATGAATCATGAATCGAATCATGAATCGAATCATGAATCATGAATCGATTCATGAATCGATTCATGAATCTAATCATGAATCGATTCACGAATCGAATCACGAATCGAATCATGAATCGAATCATGAATCGAATCATGAATCATGAATCGAATCATGAATCATGAATCGAATCATGAATCGATTCATGAATTGATTCATGAATCATGAATCGAATCATGAATCGAATCATGAATCGAATCATGAATCGATTCATGAATTGATTCATGAATCATGAATCGAATCATGAATCGAATCATGAATTGATTCATGAATCATGAATCGAATCATGAATTGATTCATGAATCATGAATCGAATCATGAATAATGAATCATGAATTGATTCATGAATCGAATCATGAATAATGAATCATGAATTGATTCATGAATCATGAATCGAATCATGAATAATGAATCATGAATCGAATCATGAATCGAATCATGAATCGAATCATGAATCGATTCATGAATTGATTCATGAATCGAATCATGAATCATGAATCGAATCATGAATCATGAATCGAATCATGAATCGATTCATGAATTGATTCATGAATCATGAATCGAATTATGAATCGAATCATGAATTGATTCATGAATCGAATCATGAATTGATTCATGAATCATGAATCGAATCATGAATCATGAATCGAATCATGAATCGAATCATGAATTGATTCATGAATCATGAATTGATTCATGAATCATGAATCGAATCATGAATAATGAATCATGAATCGAATCATGAATCGAATCATGAATCGAATCATGAATCGAATCATGAATCATGAATCGAATCATGAATCGATTCATGAATTGATTCATGAATCGAATCATGAATCGAATCATGAATCGATTCATGAATTGATTCATGAATCATGAATCGAATCATGAATTGATTCATGAATCATGAATCGAATCATGAATTGATTCATGAATCATGAATCGAATCATGAATTGATTCATGAATCATGAATCGAATCATGAATAATGAATCATGAATTGATTCATGAATCGAATCATGAATAATGAATCATGAATTGATTCATGAATCATGAATCGAATCATGAATAATGAATCATGAATCGAATCATGAATCGAATCATGAATCGAATCATGAATCGATTCATGAATTGATTCATGAATCGAATCATGAATCATGAATCGAATCATGAATCGATTCATGAATTGATTCATGAATCATGAATCGAATTATGAATCGAATCATGAATTGATTCATGAATCGAATCATGAATTGATTCATGAATCATGAATCGAATCATGAATCATGAATCGAATCATGAATCGAATCATGAATTGATTCATGAATCATGAATTGATTCATGAATCATGAATCGAATCATGAATAATGAATCATGAATCGAATCATGAATCGAATCATGAATCGAATCATGAATCGAATCATGAATCATGAATCGAATCATGAATCGATTCATGAATTGATTCATGAATCGAATCATGAATCGAATCATGAATCGATTCATGAATTGATTCATGAATCATGAATCGAATCATGAATTGATTCATGAATCATGAATCGAATCATGAATTGATTCATGAATCATGAATCGAATCATGAATAATGAATCATGAATTGATTCATGAATCATGAATCGAATCATGAATATTGAATCATGAATCGAATCATGAATCGAATCATAAATCGAATCATGAATCGAATCATAAATCGAATCATGAATCGAATCATGAATCGAATCATGAATCGAATCATGAATCGATTCATGAATCATGAATCGAATCATGAATCGATTCATGAATCGATTCATGAATCATGAATCGAATCATGAATCGATTCATGAATTGATTCATGAATCGAATCATGAATCATGAATCGAATCATGAATCATGAATCGAATCATGAATCGAATCATGAATTGATTCATGAATCATGAATCGAATCATGAATCATGAATTGAATCATGAATTGAATCATGAATCGATTCATGAATCATGAATTGAATCATGAATCATGAATTGAATCATGAATTGAATCATGAATTGAATCATGAATTGAATCATGAATCATGAATTGAATCATGAATCAAATCATGAATCGAATCATGAATCGAATCATGAATCGATTCATGAATCATGAATCGAATCATGAATCGAATCATGAATCATGAATCTAATCATGAATCGAATCATGAATCGATTCATGAATAATGAATCATGAATCGAATCTTGAATAATGAATTGAATCATGAATCGAATCATGAATCATGAATTGAATCATGAATAATGAATTGAATCATGAATCATGAATTGAATCATGAATCATGAATTGAATCATGAATCATGAATTGAATCATTAAACGAATCATGAATCATGAATTGAATCATGAATCATGAATTGAATCATTAAACGAATCATAAATCATGAATTGAATCATAAATATTGAATTATGAATTGAATCATGAATCGAATCATGAATCATTAATCATGAATTTAATCATGAATCATTAATCATGAATCATTAATCAAATCATGAATTGAATCATGAATTGAATCATGAATCATGAATTGATTCATGAATCATGAATTGATTCATGAATCATGAATTGATTCATGAATCATGAATTGATTCATGAATCATGAATCATGAATTGATTCATGAATCATGAATCATGAATTGATTCATGAATCATGAATTGATTCATGAATCATGAATCATGAATTGATTCATGAATCATGAATCATGAATTGATTCATGAATCATGAATTGAATCATGAATCATGAATTGAATCATGAATCATGAATTGAATCATGAATTGAATCATGAATCATTAATCAAATCATGAATCATGGATTCATGAATCATAAATTGAATCATGAATAATGAATTGAATCATTAATCAAATCAAGAATCGAATCATAAATCATGAATTGAATAATGAATCATGAATTGAAACATGTATCAGAAATCATGAAGTGAATCATGAAGTGAATCATGAATTATGAAATGAATCATGAATCATGAAGTGAATCATGAATTGATTCATGAATCGAATCATGAATAATGAATCATGAATCGAATCTTTAATCATGAATTGAATCATGAATCGAATCATGAATCATGAATTAAATCATGAATTGAATCATTAATCAAATCATGAATCGAATCATGAATCAAATCATGAATTGAATAATGAATCATGAATTGAAACATGTATCAGAAATCATGAAGTGAATCATGAAGTGAATCATGAATTATGAAATGAATCATGAATCGAATCATGAATCGAATCATGAATTATGAAATGAATCATGAATCATGAAGTGAATCATGAAGTGAATCATGAATCATGAAATGAATCATGAATCATGAATTGAATCATGAATTGAATCATGATATTTCACTCATGAATCTTGAATCATGAATCTTGAATCATGAATCTTGAATCATGAATCTTGAATCGATTCATGAATCGATTCATGAATCGATTCATGAATCGAATCATGAATCGATTCATGATTCGAATCATTGATTCATGATTCAATTCATGATTCAATTTATGATTCATGATATGATTCATGATTCGAATCATGATTCATGATTCGAATCATGATTCATGATTCAATTCATGATTCAATTTATGATTCGTGATTCAATTTATGATTCGTGATTCATTTCATGATTCAATTCATGTTTCAATTTATAATTCATGATTTGATTCATGATTCAATTCATTATTCATGATTCGATTCATGATTCACTTCATGATTCACTTCATGATTCACTTTATGATTCAATTTATGATTCGTGATTCAATTTATGATTTGTGATACATGATTCAATTCATGATTCAATTCATGATTCATGATTTATGATTCAATTCATTATTCATGATTCAATTCATGATTCAATTCATGATTCAATTCATGATTCAATTCATGATTCATGATTCGATTCATGATTCAAGATTCGATTCATGATTCATTATTCATGATTCGATTCAATTCATGATTCGATTCTTGATTCAATTCATGATTCATGATTCGATTCATGATTCAATTCATGATTCATGATTCGATTCATGATTCAATTCATGATTCATGATTCGATTCATGATTCGATTCATGACTCAATTTATGATTCATGAATCGAATCATGAATCGAATCATGAATCGAATCATGAATCGAATCATGAATCGATTCATGAATCGATTCATGAATCATGAATTGAATCATGAATCGATTCATGAATCATGAATCGAATCATGAATCGATTCATGAATCGATTCATGAATCGATTCATGAATCATGAATTGAATCATGAATCGAATCTTGAATCATGAATTAAATCATGAATTGAATCATGAATTGAATCATGAATCGAATCATGAATCATGAATTAAATCATGAATTGAATCATGAATTGATTCATGAATCGAATCATGAATCGAATCATGAATCGAATCATGAATCGAATCATGAATTGAATCATGAATCGAATCATGAATCATGAATTAAATCATGAATTGAATCATGAATTGATTCATGAATTGAATCATGAATTGATTCATGAATCGAATCATGAATCGAATCATGAATCGATTCATGAATTGAATCATAAATCGAATCATGAATCATGAATTGAATCATGAATCGAATCATGAATCATGAATTGAATCATGAATCGAATCATGAATCATGAATTGAATCATGAATCGAATCATGAATCATGAATTGAATCATGAATCGAATCATGAATCATGAATTGAATCAAGAATCGAATCATGAATCATGAATCGAATCTTGAATCATGAATTGAATCATGAATCGAATCATGAATCATGAATTAAATCATGAATTGAATCATGAATTGAATCATGAATAATGAATTGAATCATAAATCATGAATCATGAATTGAATCATAAATCATGAATCATTAAACGAATCATAAATCATGAATTGAATCATGAATTGAATCATGTATCACAAATCATAAATTGAATCACGAATCATAAATTGAATCACGAATCATAAATTGAATCATAAAGTGAATCATGAAGTGAATCATGAATCGAATCATGAATCGAATCATGAATCATGAATCGAATCATGAATCATGAATCGAATCATGAATCATGAATAATTGAATCATGAATCAAATCATGAATTATAAATTGAAACATGAATTGAATCATGAAATGAATCACGAATCATAAATTGAATCACGAATCATAAATTGAATCATGAAGTGAATCATGAATTGAATCATGAATCATGATTCGAATCATGAATCATGATTCGAATCATGAATCATATCATGAATCATAAATTGAATCATGAATTGAATCATGAATCAATGATTCGAATCATGAATCATAAATTTAAACATGAATCATGAATTGAATCATGAATCGAATCATGAATCATGAATTGAATCATGAATCAAATCATGAATCATGAATTAAATCATGAATTGAATCATGAATTGAATCATGAATAATGAATTGAATCATAAATCATGAATCATGAATTGAATCATAAATCATGAATCATTAAACGAATCATAAATCATGAATTGAATCATGTATCACAAATCATGAATTGAATCACGAATCATAAATTGAATCACGAAACATAAATTGAATCACGAATCATAAATTGAATCATGAAGTGAATCATGAATCGAATCATGAATCATGAATCGAATCGAATCATGAATCATGAATCGAATCATGAATAATGAATTGAATCATGAATCAAATCATGAATCATAAATTGAAACATGAATTGAATCATGAAATGAATCACGAATCATAAATTGAATCACGAATCATAAATTGAATCACGAATCATAAATTTAATCATGAAGTGAATCATGATTCGAATCATGAATCATAAATTTAAACATGAATCATGAATTGAATCATGAATCGAATCATGAATCATGAATTGAATCATGAATCATGATTCGAAACATGAATCATGATTCGAATCATGAATCATGATTCGAATCATGAATCATATCATGAATCATGAATAGAATCATGAATAATGAATTGAATCATGAATCATGAATTGAATCATGAATCATGAATTGAATCATGAATCATGAATTGAATCATGAATTGAATCATGAATCATGAATTGAATCATTAAATGAATCATGAATCGAATCATGAATCGAATCATGAGTCGAATCATGAATAATGAATTGAATCATGAATCATGAGTCGAATCATGAATAATGAATTGAATCATGAATCATGAATTAAATCATAAATCATGAATTGAATCATGAATTGAATCATGAATCATGAATTGAATCATGAAACGAATCATGAATCATGAATTAAATGATGAATCATGAATCATGAATTGAATCATGAATCGAATCATGTATCACGAATCATGAATCGAATCATGAATCGAATCATGAATCGAATCATAAATCATGAATTCAATCATGAATTATGAAATGAGTCATGAATCATGAATTTAACCATGAATCATGAAATGAATCATGAAATGTATCATGAATCATAAATTAAATCATGAATCATAAATTAAATCATGAATCATGAAATGAATCATGAAATGAATCATGAAATGAATCATGAATCATGAAATGAATCATGAATCATGAAATGAATCATGAATCATGAAATGAATCATGAATCATGAAATGAATCATGAATCATGAAATGAATCATGAATCATGAAATGAATCATGAAATGAATCATAAATTGAATCATAAAACATGAATCGAATCATGAATCATGAATTGAATCATGAAACATGAATTGAATCATTAAATGAATCATGAATCGAATCATGAATCGAATCATGAATCGAATCATGAATCGAATCATGAGTCGAATCATGAATAATGAATTGAATCATGAGTCGAATCATGAATAATGAATTGAATCATGAATCATGAGTCGAATCATGAATAATGAATTGAATCATGAATCATGAATTAAATCATAAATCATGAATTGAATCATGAATCGAATCATGAATCATGAATCATGAGTCGAATCATGAATAATGAATTGAATCATGAATTGAATCATGTATCACAAATCATGAATTGAATCACGAATCATAAATTGAATCACGAATCATAAATTGAATCACGAATCATAAATTGAATCACGAATCATAAATTGAATCATGAAGTGAATCATGAAGTGAATCATGAATCATGAATCATAAATTGAATCGAATTATGAATTGAATCATGAATCATGAAATGAATCATGAATTGAATCATGATATTTGAATCATGAATCGAATCATGAATCATTAATCAAATCATGAATTGAATCATAAATATTGAATTATGAATTTAATCATGAATCATTAATCATGAATCATTAATCAAATCATGAATTGAATCATGAATTGAATCATGAATCATGAATTGAATCATGAATTGAATCATGAATCATGAATTGATTCATGAATCATGAATTGAATTATGAGTCGAATCATGAATCATGAATTGAATCATGAATAATGAATTGAATCATGAATTGAATCATGAATTAAATCATAAATCATGAATCATTAATCATGAATCGAATCATTAATCGAATCATGAATCATGAATCGAATCATAAATCATGAATTGAATCATGAATTGAATCATGAAGTGAATCATGAATCATTAATCGAATCATGAATCATGAATCATGAATTCAATCATGAATCATGAATTGAATAATTAATCATGAATTGAAACATGTATCAGAAATCATGAAGTGAATCATGAATTGAAACATGTATCAGAAATCATGAAGTGAATCATGAAGTGAATCATGAATTATGAAATGAATCATGAATCATGAAGTGAATCATGAATTGAATCATGAATCGAATCATGAATCATGAATCGAATCATGAATCGAATCACGAATTTATGAATTGAATCATGAATAGAATCATGAATCATAAATCATGAATTGAATCATGAATCATTAATCAAATCATGAATCATTAATCAAATCATGAATCATGAGTCGAATCATGAATCATGAATTGAATCATGAATCATGAATCGATTCATGAATCATGAATCATGAATTGAATCATGAATTGAATCATGAATTGAATCATGAATTGAATCATGAATTGAATCATGAATTGAATCATGAATTGATTCATAAATCATGAATCGAATCATGAATTGATTCATAAATCATGAATCAAATCATGAATGAATCATGAATTGAATCATGAATTGATTCTTGAATCATGAATCGAATCATGAATCGAATCATGAATCAAATCATGAATCATGAATTGAATCATGAATAATGAATCGAATCATGAATCATGAATCATGAATTCAATCATGAATCATGAATCGAATCATGAATCGAATCATGAATCGAATCATGAATCGAATCATGAGTCGAATCATGAATAATGAATTGAAACATGTATCAGAAATCATGAAGTGAATCATGAATTGAAACATGTATCAGAAATCATGAAGTGAATCATGAAGTGAATCATGAATTATGAAATGAATCATGAATCATGAAGTGAATCATGAATTGAATCATGAATCGAATCATGAATATAATCATGAATATAATCATGAAACATGAATTTAATCATGAATCATGAATTGAATCATGAATTGAATCATGAATCGAATCATGAATATAATCATGAATTAAATAATTAAACATGAATTAAATCATGAAACATTAATTTAATCATGAATTGAATCATAAATCATGAATTGAATCATGAATCGAATCATGAATCATGAATCGAATCACGAATTTATGAATTGAATCATGAATCGAATCATGAATCGAATCATGAATCGAATCATGAATCATAAATCATGAATTGAATCATGAATCAAATCATGAATCATGAGTCGAATCATGAATCATGAATTGAATCATGAATTGAATCATGAATTGAATCATGAATCATGAATTGATTCATGAATCAAATCATGAATTGAATCATGAATTGAATCATGAATCATGAATTGAATCATGAATTGATTCTTGAATCATGAATCGAATCATGAATCAAATCATGAATCATGAATTGAATCGAATCATGAATTGAATCATAAATCATGAATCATGAATTGAATCATTAAACAAATCATAAATCATAAATTGAATCACGAATCATAAATTGAATCACGAATCATAAATTGAATCATGAATTGAATCATGAGTCGAATAATGAATCTTGAATTGAAATCATGAATTGAATCATGAATCATGAATTGAATCATGAATCATGAATCATGAATTGAATCATGAATTGAATCATGAATCATGAATTGAATCATGAATCATGAATTGAATCATGAATCATGAATTGAATCATGAATCATTTATTGAATCATGAATCATGAATCATGAATCATGAATTGAATCATGAATCATGAATTGAATCATGAATCATGAATTGAATCATGAATCATGAATTGAATCATGAATTGAATCATGAATCATCAATCATGAATCATGAATTGAATCATGAATTGAATTATGAATGGAATCATGAATCAGGAATCGAATCATGAATCATGATTTGAATCATGAATTGAATCATGAATAATGAATCATAAATCGAATCATGAATTGAATCATGAATAATGAATCATAAATCGAATCATGAATTGAATCATGAATCAGGAATCGAATCATAAATCATGAATTAGGAATCGAATCATGAATCATGAAGTGAATCATGAATCGATTCATGAATCATGAATCGAATCATGAATCGAATCATGAATTGAATCATGAATCGAATCATGATTCAGGAATTGAATCATGATTCATGAATTATGAATGGAATCATGAATCATGAATGGAATCATGAATCATGAATCGAATCATGAATCGAATCATGAATTGAATCATGAATCGAATCATGATTCAGGAATTGATTCATGAATTATGAATGGAATCATGAATCATGAATTGAATCATGAATCGAATCATGATTCAGGAATTGAATCATGATTCATGAATCATTAATTGAACCATGAATCATGAAATGAATCATGAATCGAATCATGAATTCATGAATCAAATCAGGAATCATGAATTGAATCATAAATATTGAATCATGAATTGAATCATGAATCGAATCATGAATCATGAATTGAATCATGAATCATTAATTGAATCATGAATTCATGAATCGAATCATGAATTCATGAATCGAATCATGAATCGAATCATGAATTCATGAATCATGAATTTAATCATGAATTGAATCATGAATCGAATCATGAATCGAATCATGAATTCATGAGTCGAATCATGAATTCATGAGTCGAATCATGAATTCATGAGTCGAATCATGAATTCATGAATCGAATCATGAATCGAATCATGAATTCATGAATCGAATCATGAATCGAATCATGAATTCATGAATCGAATCATGAATTCATGAGTCGAATCATGAATTCATGAGTCGAATCATGAATTCATGAGTCGAATCATGAATTCATGGATCGAATCATGAATCGAATCATGAATTCATGAATCGAATCATGAATTCATGAGTCGAATCATGAATTCATGAGTCGAATCATGAATTCATGAGTCGAATCATGAATTCATGAATCGAATCATGAATTCATGAATCGAATCATGAATAATGAAATGAATAATGAAATGAATCATGAATTGAATCATAACAAATCATGAATTTAATCATGAATCATGAATTTAATCATGAATCATGAATTAAATCATGAATCGATTCATGAATCATGAATTAAATCATGAATCATTAATCAAATCATGAATCATGAATTGATTCATGAATTGATTCATGAATCATGAATTGATTCATGAATCATGAATTGAATCATGAATCGAATCATGAATCGAATCATGAATTCATGAATCGAATCATGAATAATGAATAATGAAATGAATCATGAATCGAATCATGAATCATGAATCGAATCATGAATAATGAATAATGAAATGAATCATGAATCGAATCATGAATCATTAATTGAATCATGAATTCATGAATCGAATCATGAATAATGAATAATGAATTTAATCATGAATCGAATCATCAATCATGAATCATGAATTGAATCATAAATCGAATCATCAATCATGAATCGAATGATGAATTATGAATCATGAATTAAATCATGAATTGAATCATGAATTGATTCTTGAATCATGAATCGAATCATGAATCGAATCATGAATCAAATCATGAATCATGAATTCAATCATGAATCATGAATTGAATCATTAATCAAATCATGAATCGAATCATAAATCATGAATTGAATAATTAATCATGAATTGAAACATGTATCAGAAATCATGAAGTGAATCATGAATTGAAACATGTATCAGAAATCATGAAGTGAATCATGAAGTGAATCATGAATTATGAAATGAATCATGAATCATGAATTATGAAATGAATCATGAATCATGAAGTGAATCATGAATTGAATCATGAATCGAATCATGAATATAATCATGAATATAATCATGAAACATGAATTTAATCAGGAATCATGAATTGAATCATGAATTGAATCATGAATCGAATTATGAATATAATCATGAATTAAATCATGAAACATGAATTAAATCATGAAACATTAATTTAATCATGAATCATGAATTGAATCATGAATTGAATCATAAATCATGAATTGAATCATGAATCATGAATTGAATCATGAATCATGAATTGAATCATGAATCGAATCATGAATTGAATCATGAATCGAATCATGAATCGAATCACGAATTTATGAATTGAATCATGAATCGAATCATGAATCGAATCATGAATCGAATCATGAATCGAATCATGAATTGAATCATGAATCATTAATCAAATCATGAATCATGAGTCGAATCATGAATCATGAATTGAATCATGAATTGAATCATGAATCATGAATTGATTCATGAATTGAATCATGAATCATGAATTGAATCATGAATTGATTCATAAATCATGAATCGAATCATGAATCGAATCATGAATGAATCATGAATTGAATCATGAATTGATTCTTGAATCATGAATCGAATCATGAATCGAATCATGAATCAAATCATGAATCATGAATTGAATCATGAATAATGAATCGAATCATGAATTGAATCATAAATCATGAATCATGAATTGAATCATTAAACAAATCATAAATCATAAATTGAATCACGAATCATAAATTGAATCACGAATCATAAATTGAATCATGAATTGAATCATGAGTCGAATAATGAATCTTGAATTGAAATCATGAATTGAATCATGAATCATGAATTGAATCATGAATCATCAATCATCAATCATGAATCATGAATTGAATCATGAATCATGAATTGAATCATGAATCATGAATTGAATCATGAATCATGAATTGAATCATGAATCATGAATTGAATCATGAATCATGAATTGAATCATGAATCATCAATCATGAATCATGAATTGAATCATCAATTGAATTATGAATGGAATCATGAATCAGGAATCGAATCATGAATCATGATTTGAATCATGAATTGAATCATGAATAATGAATCATAAATCGAATCATGAATTGAATCATGAATCAGGAATCGAATCATGAATCATGAAGTGAATCATGAATCGATTCATGAATCGAATCATGAATTGAATCATGAATCATGAATGGAATCATGATTCAGGAATTGAATCATGATTCATGAATTATGAATGGAATCATGAATCATGAATGGAATCATGAATCATGAATCGAATCATGAATCGAATCATGAATTGAATCATGAATCATGATTCAGGAATTGAATCATGATTCATGAATTATGAATGGAATCATGAATCATGAATTGAATCATGAATCATGAATCGAATCATGATTCAGGAATTGAATCATGATTCATGAATCATTAATTGAACCATGAATCATGAAATGAATCATGAATCGAATCATGAATTCATGAATCAAATCATGAATCATGAATTGAATCATAAATATTGAATCATGAATTGAATCATGAATCGAATCATGAATTGAATCATGAATCATGAATTGAATCATGAATTCATGAATCGAATCATGAATAATGAAATGAATAATGAAATGAATCATGAATCGAATCATGAATCATAAATCATGAATTTAATCATGAATCATAAATCATGAATTTAATCATGAATCATGAATTGAATCATGAATCATAATTTGAATCATGAATTGAATCATAAATATTGAATCATGAATCGAATCATGAATCGAATCATGAATTCATGACTCGAATCATGAATCGAATCATGAATTCATGAGTCGAATCATGAATTCATGAATCGAATCATGAATTCATGAATCGAATCATGAATTCATGAATCGAATCATGAATTCATGAATCGAATCATGAATAATGAAATGAATAATGAAATGAATCATGAATTGAATCATAACAAATCATGAATTTAATCATGAATCATGAATTAAATCATGAATCAATAATCAAATCATGAATCATGAATTGATTCATGAATCATGAATTAAATCATGAATCGATTCATGAATCATGAATTAAATCATGAATCATTAATCAAATCATGAATTGATTCATGAATTGATTCATGAATCATTAATTGAATCATGAATCATTAATTGAATCATGAATTCATGAATCGAATCATGAATAATGAATAATGAAATGAATCATGAATCGAATCATGAATCATGAATTATGAATTGAATCATGAATAATGAATTGAATCATAAATATTGAATCATGAATCGAATCATGAATCATTAATTGAATCATGAATTCATGAATCGAATCATGAATAATGAAATGAATAATGAAATGAATCATGAATAATGAATTTAATCATGAATCGAATCATCAATCATGAATCATGAATTGAATCATAAATCGAATCATCAATCATGAATCGAATGATGAATTATGAATCATGAATTAAATCATGAATCAAATCATGAATCATGAATTGAATCATGAATCATTAATCATGAAGGACCACATTTCACCAATTTTCACAATACCCCACCAAAGGACCAAATTTCACTAAATTTTACAATACCCCACCAAAGGACCAAATTTCACCAATTTTCACAATACCCCCCAAAGGACCACATTTCATCCAATTTTCACAATACCCCCCCCCAAAGGACCAAATTTCACCAATTTTCACTATATCCCCCCCAAAAGACCAAATTTCACCAATTTTCACTATACCCCCCCAAAAGGACCAAATTTCATCCAATTTTCACAATACCCCCCCCAAAGGACCAAATTTCAGCAATTTTCACAATACCCCCCCGAAGGACCAAATTTCACCAATTTTCACAATACCCCCCCAAAGGACCACATTTAACCAATTTTTACAATACCCCCTCCCAAAGGACCAAATTTCAGCAATTTTCACAATACCCCCCCAAAGGACCACATTTAACCAATTTTTACAATACCCCCTCCCAAAGGACCAAATTTCAGCAATTTTCACAATACCCCCCCAAATGACCAAATTTCACCAATTTTCACTATACCCCCCCCCCAAAGGACCAAATTTCTCCAATTTTCACAATACACCCCCCCCCAAGGGACCAAATTTCACCAATTAACACGATACCCCCCCAAAGGACCACATTTCATCCAATTTTCACAATACCCCCCCAAAGGACTACATTTAACCAATTTTTAGCCCGATCGTGAAGTACAAGGTGGAATAGACAGGATACTGTATGATGTGATAGTGAGGAACAAGGTGGAATAGACAGGATACTGTATGATGTGATAGTGAGGAACAAGGTGGAATAGACAGGATACTGTATGATGTGATAGTGAGGAACAAGGTGGAATAGACAGGATACTGTATGATGTGATAGTGAGGAACAAGGTGGAATAGACAGGATACTGTATGATGTGATAGTGAGGAACAAGGTGGAATAGACAGGATACTGTATGATGTGATAGTGAAGTACAGGGTGGAATAGACAGGATACTGTATGATGTGATAGTGAAGTACAGGGTGGAATAGACAGGATACTGTATGATGTGATAATGAGGAACATGGTGGAATAGACAGGATACTGTATGATGTGATAGTGAGGATAATGGTGGAATAGGCAGGATACTGTATGATGTGATAGTGAGGAACAAGGTGGAATAGACAGGATACTGTATGATGTGATAGTGAAGTAGAAGGTGGAATAGACAGGATACTGTATGATGTGATAGTGAGGAACATGGTGGAATAGACAGGATACTGTATGATGTGATAGTGAGGAACATGGTGGAATAGACAGGATACTGTATGATGTGATAGTGAGGAACATGGTGGAATAGACAGGATACTGTATGATGTGATAGTGAGGAACACGGTGGAATAGACAGGATACTGTATGATGTGATAGTGAGGAACACGGTGGAATAGACAGGATACTGTATGATGTGATAGCGAGGAACAAGGTGGAATAGACAGGATACTGTATTCAGGATACTTCCCAGGTCAGAAAAATGAAAATCACAAATCAAGAAAAGAGGAACTGAATACATGACGAGATCACTTACTCCTACCTCGGGGATGTTATTCCCTGCACACTGTACCCATTATACCATCCCCATCTCTAGGATCTGTGTCACATAATGACCCAACTGTTACTATGTGTCTGGTTGTCTCACAGTTTTAGCATCATGTTCTCATCAGATTGAACAGTAACTGATGATAATATAAATATTTTTATGTCCACTAATGTCTGCATGGCCATTGCCTGAACTGTGCGCCTTACTGATTCACATGTTACATATATGACAGATGTGCTGTTATCACAGATAAAGAACAAGAGAGAAAAAGTAATGATCTTATGGGGCACTCGAATGGACCAGAAAGTATCTGAAAATTACTGTTAAATAAATCTTTATTGAATCAACTTATCATAAAATTTCTAATAGCGAAATATTAAAAGGTGTATATAGAATGCAATTGAGAAAAGAATAAACTGGTAAAATCGACAATATTGTTTGTCAAGCCGTGTCACTGCTCACTATAATATTTGATACCATATATTTGGTCATAAATGTATGCCACAAATAATAAATATTATTTTTTATTATTATTGGAATCCTCATACATTAAGGATGTAACATCTTATTGTATAATCTATTATGGTAATTCCTTCATGAATAGATTCCAAATAATATTTATGAGTTGAGAGGATGGTAAATGCTGATTGCTTATAATATACAAGCAGCATATGACTCATACAATTACACTCTTGTTAACAGATGTGTGATAAATCAAGGTAATCATATGTAGGTGTGAAAACCTTTATACAAAAGTGGTGTATTGTCCTCAAATAACCCCATTCATCGGTATAGATTTAACCAATAATGAGTATTCAGTACAGTAATTCAGGGGGAATACTGCTTGCTTGTTTACATATATACAAGCAGCATGAGAATCAATAGACAGACACAAGATTAGTCCGTCCAGCTAATCTGCATATGTTGATTCCCAAGTGAATTCTGGGTGAAATACAATAGCACTGTTCTGATCTATTGAAACCCCAAATAAAAAAGCGTGACTAACTTTAGTTCACTAGTTATTCAACTATACTGAGTACTCAATTCTAATGTGTACATTTCTTATCCCTCTCAGCTACAGGTGGCGCACCTCAGAGTACAATACCACCATCTAACAACCAAAAGAAAAAAGTCTATTCCTGTCAGTTGGTTGTTAAACTATAATAAAGTACAAGCCCCGTTTGGCACAAATATGTAATATAATCCATTATACTAACATAGATTATAATACTTTCTTAACATCATCATATGGAGTAAATTAATTTGAAAAATACAATAAAAATGATAATAGATACATTAAATGTAAAAGAACCTTAACATAGTAAGTAGTATTATTACTCATTGCCCAAAATTCAGTTCAAATTATTTTCACTTAAACCTTTAGGGTGAAGGTCAAGATTGATCTATTTTATTAATCTACTGGTATAAGAGAAATACATGAGTATATATGAGCGGTATTTCATAGCAATAACCTCTATCAAGACGTAGGAGAACCTAAAGGAAGCTCCAACCATCTGTAGGAGACCACGCTGGGTGTAAATGAAATCTGAATGTTATAGTGATAAAAAAAAATACAATAAAGTTACTAATATAATGCTGGAGAAAGAGAGAAATGCAGCCTAGGGAGGGTATGACCACGTGGACCAACGGGAAGGGGTTGGGTACGAATTTCCAGCCGTGAAATCTCAGACAGAAGAAATCCCGACACAATAGAGCCTACAAGGGCTAAATGTAAACAGACATAGTTCTGACGCAATGAAAACATTGACGTGGAATATTTTGGAGACAATGTTAATGTTAAAATGTTGACATAATAAATTCCGGCAAGGATTATTTGCCAGACAATAAAACTGTGCAATTAAAAAGGTTATAGCTTAATCAAGCCTTAAAATATTCCAAACCACAAGCTCTTTAATGTTTTTTTCAATAACAAAATACATATTATCAAGTGAAGCATCCAAAAATGTATTATTTGGTTATTTATTCATTCATGTTTATATCTTATAATATCAATAAACTGAATATTATAGTTGTGTGTTTTCGTGTTCTTTATCCTTTATCATTCCATAATATTTTTATGTTGCAGTTTTGTGAAATGTTTATAAATGTATTACAAGTGTTTTAAGCTATTTATTATCATCAATATTAATGAAAAACAATAAAACAGCCATTGTTTCATATTAAATATCTTATGGACAGGTACATACATAATTGATTTAATTAATTAGTTAAAACTCACATTCATGCTTGTAAACAAAAACACACACATATACATATATATCCTTGTCCTTAACAGTGAATGTACTTCGACTGAATACGGATATGTTTTCTTCAACTTAATGTTGTGCACACAAATAATGCCGTATACAAAAATATGGACATATACATATAATATAACACACTAATTTTTTATAGTCAATAGTTCAAAGTATAAAAATATTCAATATCTGTAAAGTATGTCAAACACCTTGCAAAATAAATGAACAGTGTTATTAAAATAAACTATTATAGAAATGGAATTTGTTATTACATTTCAGTCATATAAGTTATAAATGATAAACACTTACATCTTTTTTGGTAAAGGAAGGCCCTATAGCATCACTCCAAAATATGCCAGTTCTATTTTTGGATTCCGGTGATGGAACCTGTGTTATGTCATAAAGACATATTTTCATCTGTTATCTGTAGAAATAAATATATTACGTTCCGAACAATATTTTCATTCACTAGTCATTAACAAGTATATATAAAATATGTAGTCATCAAAATATTACATCTTATAGTGCAGAATTGTCCGTAAAATTTTGAACAAATTTTGCATTTAAAAACTAAACTACTAAAAACTTGTTGCAAAAAAAGTTCCTTACATTTACTTACCGTAGCTGTATTCACATTAAGGCTAATCCATCTATATATCTCTCTTCACCCATCATTTCCTTATAACTGGTTCCAAAACGCTTTAATTTCTTTATGATCTGTAAAGAAAAATAAATTGATTATAAAAATATTTAAATACTTGTATGTCTGAAATCAATCTAAGTTTGAAAATTCTGTGTGACCAACAAGTCCATTGTGCTGCTGTGTCCAGGGTTTGTTGTGCTGCATCGCTGGGGTGTTTAGATGATGACAATGAACCATTTTAAATGAGAAATATTTTTTTTTCCCCATTTCTTAGTATAATTAAACTATCTTACTAGTCTTTGTGTGGGACATATATGGATATTTATCAGTGGAAATGTAAGTAAATATATTTTTATTCTGTAAGCATTTCCTAGGGGAAATTAGGCAAAATAGGAAATATAATTTTCTATTTTATTATCTCCCCTGGTAGTAATTAATTTCTTGTAATTATATTTGTAAAGCGGATTAGAAGTGATTTGGCACCAATAGAGCACAATATATAATGTAAGTGATTGGACACTTTCTGAACTGTTCCCGTTGCTTTATGCTAATTAGATGTTACCTGCAGCAGCAGAAGCGTTACACTCAGTGCAATATAATGTACAATATAATGGTGTTTTCTGGAAAAGCTCATTCGGTACATAGTACACTGTGCTGCTGGAAAGCTATAAGACATATCAAATAAAACTATAAAAAGGACTGAGTACAAGGATTTATTTAAGCTTTTTATCAGTGTTGTTCTTCTACACTTCTGTACGAGCTCCTAAATACAAAAGTAAAGACTTAGAGGTGATTTAGAGATGATTAGAGATTTGCGCTGCTATAATATGCTTTGTGTTGCTCTCAACTTGCAGCAGTATTTCAGCTGTGTGTATCTAACATTTGTGGCTCCTTGTGCTTCTAAAGACAGATCAGAGGTGTTCATGTGTAAGTACAGTACAGTCAGGGGGGCGCAGACGCAAGTTAATCACACCCATTTCAGCTGCATCTTATTTTGGGTTACGTGTGTCTAGAAAATATATTCTACACCTTACATGTCGGGTGTAAGTGCCGAGTGACAGTGACGCTGTGTATGCAGCTAGAACTAGAGATGTTCACTGACCCCTGTGTTTTGGATTTGGATCTGGATTAACTTCATGTTTTGGTAAAACCGCCCTCGTGTGTTTTGGATCCCGATTTTTTTCTCTAAAATTCCTATTTTTCTTTCTAAAATCACATAATTTGGCTTTTTTTTTGTTCCTACATTATTATTATTAACCGCACTAACATTAATTTCCAGTCATTTCCAGTAAATTTTTGTCAAGTGACAAGAACACTGCTACCCCTCCTGTTTCTGTGTGAGCAATAGCACTGGAGACTGGAGAGTGACAAGAACACTGCTACCCCTGTTTCTGTGTGAGCAATGGTACGGAGCAATGTCACTGGAGAATGGAGTGTGACAAGAACACTGCTACCCCTCCTGTTTCTGTGTGAGCAATAGCACTGGAGAATGGAGAGTGACAAGAACACTGCTACCCCTGTTTCTGTGTGAGCAATGTCACTGGAGAATGGAGAGTGACAAGAACACTGCTACCCCTGTTTCTGTGTGAGCAATGGCGCTGGATCTCCTGGGGGGGGGGGGGGGGGAGGTACTTATGGAATCCAAAACCTGCGAGAACCAACAACATAAAGGAGGCCAACACTCGGATTAATCAAAATAAAAAGTTTGGAACGGCATTTATATTTATCCACAAGAATTGAGATCTAGATTTTTAGTGTTTGAACAAACACAATATGAATATTTTATGTGTAGGATGAAGCTGGATGAATTTATACATGTTGGAAATATGTATTTTTATGTATGTGCTTGTCACATTTAGTGGGTTTATTGTATATGTTTATATAGGTGATTTTATTGATATTAATTTAATTCTAAATTATAATAAGATCATTTTCACTTTAACCTGCGCTCTTCTATATGTGGAATTGTCAACTTACCCATCATGCAATACCATCAGGGAGGTGTCTGATTGGCTCCAAATGTATTCTGCAGCAGGACAAGTATAACACACTGTACAACCAATGTCATGAAGAACTATTATCATTGTAAAGATGAACAGAGTCCTGGAAGTGAGATCAGGGCTCTGCGGGGACCATATCATCAGCATCGAGTCTGTCTGGGATTACATAAAGAGACAGAAGGATTTGAGTAACGTACATCCACAGAAGATCTGTGGTTAGTTCTCCAAGATGTTATGTCTATTAAATAACCCCTCCAAACTCATCATAAGCCCCTCCAGACACAGCATACGTTCCCCCCCCCACCCCGACACAGCATACGTCTGTCTGTCCCACCCCGACACAGCATACGTCCCCCCCCCCCCCCGACACAGCATACGTCCCGTCCCCCCCGACACAGCATACGTCCCGTCCCCCCCGACACAGCATACGTCCCGTCCCCCCCGACACAGCATAAGTCCCCCCCCCCCCGACGACACAGCATAAGTCCCCCCCCCCCCGACGACACAGCATAAGTCCCCCCCCCCCCGACGACACAGCATACGTCCCCCCCCCCCCGACACAGCATACGTCCCCCCCCGACACAGCATACGTCCCCCCCCGACACAGCATACGTCCCCCCCCGACACAGCATACGTCCCCCCCCCCCGACACAGCATACGTCCCCCCCCTCCGACACAGCATACGTCCCCCCCCCTCCGACACAGCATACGTTCCCCCCTGACACAGCATACGTCCCCCTCCTCTTGAGATTCATACATTAGGGGTAACAATGTTGCTGGATTTGACATGTGAAGCACTTAACAATGCTACCTCGTACTTAGTGAGTCTGGCTGCTGAAAGGTGTTTTTACCTGTTTCGCTTGTACTCTTTGTGGCGTCAGTTGTTTAGTGCCCTATGAAGTGCAGTGTCTTAAGAAAATTACCTTCTTCTGTGATGCTTGGAGCTTAGATTTGGACACGCTGCAGTCCTGCTGGGCCAAAAATGTTAGTAGAGAAACAGTTTTTTCTTTACACTGTTGTTCACTATCAGCAGCTATCAACTAGTCATCAACATACTGCAATAGTCGGGTAGTTTCAGGATATTGCGGTAACCAACCTTGGAAGACAGTTGACATTGCTTCAGAGAATTCTGAAGGGCTGGTGGCCCCTCCCTGTGGTAATCTGGTCCAGCAGTATTGTGTTCCTTCATGCGTAGAAGCCAGCATTCTCTGTGAATCGTTAGTTATTGGTACAGAAAAGAAAGCATTTGCTAGATCTATAACTGTAAACCACATTGATCCAACAGGAATTTGGTTCAGCAAGGTATGTGGGTTTGGAAACGTGATTGATGGAGTGTTACCTGCGTCCACTGGGGTCACTGAATGAGTTTCTAATTGCGGATACATCCTTGGTACTACATTCTCTGACTGTAAAGTGGTGGTGGTGTATCTGCTCTATTGTCTGGTTGCTGTGATGGAGCCGTCAGGTCCACATAAGGTGGTGTCATGTCTAATAGACCTGTACCTATGTGTGCATCCCCTCTTTTTCTTTTTTCTCATCTCTAATGATACTGTATACCACATGTTAACCATATCTGCATGTCCTTTTCTGCCTATCCGTGCTTTATTGGTGTTTTGAAACCTTTTCCACTTTTCTGGATCTAGTGCGCCCTCTAGTGGGAAACCTGCTCTGTCAAATATTTGTTTTTAAATATTTGTTGTTTTTTTTTTTTTAGAGATTTCTTTACTTCTCTGTACTCTAGTACCTTTGTGGGTTTTATAAACCCAACAACCCTGCTAGCCTGTGCACCCAAGTATTCAGAATTGATCAATTTCTGAATATACTGTACTGTTGGGTTGCTTTACTGCATGCACTCTTATAGCAGTTATCTGTATTTTACAGAGAATTATACCTCAATACCACCAATCAAAAACCTCTTAATTCCCTCTATTCCGGCTGAAAAATATTTGCGTACTATACAAAGAAATATAATCATAAAATAAGAACAATCGTGAAAATCTCTGTTGCAGCTGTAACCATTTTTGCTTTCTTATTTCATAATCACCAGAATATCCTTTTACAATTTCATTACGTAACCCAGGTGGTAATTTCTTTATACTGTACAGACAGATAGGCTTCCCTTCAAAGGGTATGTGATTAACTTGCCAATATAGTAACACTTGAGACCAAAAATACCCTATATTTTGCTGCAATATAAATATATATCCTTATTTACATGCACATTTACCGTACAATAATATTGCTTTGAATCCACAACACATCCAAAAACAGTTCTATCAATTATAGCTTCCAGTGTAGGAAGAGTATCATCAGAATGCTTTCCAAGTATAACAGCACATGAACAGTCTGAGCAATAACCAAATGAATTATTAAAATACAATCGTGAGTACTTTTGACATATATTAAATTCAACCATATAGTTAGCACTTTTTATGCTCTCAAACAGATATCTGGGTTCAGGAAATCGTTCTTACCATATACAGATAAACAGCTTTTACACACACAACAAGAATACTGGACAGAGAGTAAAATCAGTGGAAAAATCACAGCTGAATTTACTCACTGAACGGGTTTGAGCTTTCGTGATTCTAGCTGATACTGCAAGCGTTGTTTGTCATCTGTATAGGTTGTCCGAGATCCCGGCTATTAGAGCCCCCACGTAATGTTAGGGTAATTTTACCTCTCCTTTATCAAGCCCCTTCAGATATCAGTGAGATAGGATGCTGGTTAACCAGGAGATCAGTAATCAAGACACAGACATGCCAATGTCAAGATAGAACTGAAATGTGCTCATTTATTAGTGGGATACATTTATACATGAAAAAGCGTTTGATCTGGTTATAGGATAGAAACACATGATTGATATTTTCCTCAGTAAATATAAATCTTCTGACAAAGCTAGTTCGTTCTCTTCAAGTCACTTTTATGGTTCTTATCAACTTTCACTGGAGCCAGTTCTCCCAATGTCATCATCCATTATCCCCTGTCCTAGGGGTCTTTGAGATAGTTCAAGGTTGGAGCTGCTGATTACGCTGAATGTATTTTTAAAGGCAAATACCAACATTTTTAACTCCTTCACATATCATTATTACCATTAACACTGAGAACCCTAGAGATCCTTTCACACCTAACACAGCATATGTCCCCCCTAACACAGCATAAGTCCCCCCCTGGCACGGCACAAGTCCCACCCTGATGCAGAGTAGGTCCCCCCGACACAGCATAGGTCCCACCCTAAAACAGCACAAGTCCCCACCGACGCAGCATAAGTCCCCTCTCCCCCCTAACACAACATAAGTCTCACCCTGATGCAGAGTACGTCCCCCCCTGACAAAGCCTAAGTCCCCCCCGACGCAGAATAAATCCTCCCCTCGATGCAGCATAAATCCTCCCCCTGACGCAGGATAAATCCTCCCCCCGACGCAGCATAAATCCTCCCCCCGACGCAGCATAAATCCACCCCCCGACGCAGCATAAATCCACCCCCCGACGCAGCATAAGTCCACCCCCCGACGCAGCATAAGTCCACCCCCCGACGCAGCATAAGTCCCACCCTGATGCAGAGTAGGTCCCCCCTGACACAGCACAAGTCCCCCCCTGACACAGCACAAGTCCCTCCCTGACACAGCACAAGTCCCCCCCTGACACAGCATAAGTCCCACCCTGATGCAGAGTAGGTCCCCCCTGACGCAGCACAAGTCCCCCCTGACGCAGCACAAGTCCTCCGTAACACAGCATATATCCCCACTCTATAACAGTATAAGTCCCCCTGACAGCATAAATACCCCCCCAACACAGATAAGTCCCCCCACTGACACAGCATAAGTCCACCATGATGCAGAGTAGGTCCCCCCCCTGATGCAGCATAAGCCCCCCCAACACAGCACAAGTCCCTCCCTCCCCCCCTGACACAGCACAAGTCCCTCCCTCCCCCCCTGACACAGCACAAGTCCCTTCCCCCCCCTGACACAGCATAAGTCCCTTCCCCCCCCCTGACACAGCACAAGTCCCTCCCCCCCCGACACAGCACAAGTCCCTCCCCCCCCGACACAGCACAAGTCCCTCCCCCAGGCCTGACACAGCACAAGTCCCTCCCCCCCTGACAAAGCACAAGTCCCTCCCCCCCGACACAGCACAAGTCCCACCCTGATGCAGAGTAGGTCCCCCCGACACAGCACAAGTCCCCCCCTGACACAGCACAAGTCCCCCTCCCTGACACAGCACAAGTCCCCCTCCCTGACACAGCACAAGTCCCTCCCCACCCGACACAGCACAAGTCCCACCATGATGCAGAGTGGGTCTCCCCGACACAGCACAAGTCCCTCCCCCCCGACACAGCACAAGTCCCACCATGATGCAGAGTAGGTCCCCCAACACAGCGCAAGTCCCTCCCCCCTGACTCAGCACAAGTCCCACCCTGATGCAGAGTCCCTTCCCCCCGCCTGACACAGCACAAGTCCCTCCCCCCCGCCTGACACAGCACAAGTCCCTCCCCCCCGCCTGACACAGCACAAGTCCCTCCCCCCCGCCTGACACAGCACAAGTCCCTCCCCCAGGCCTGACACAGCACAAGTCCCTCCCCCAGGCCTGACACAGCACAAGTCCCTCCCCACCCGACACAGCACAAGTCCCACCATGATGCAGAGTGGGTCCCCCCGACACAGCACAAGTCCCTCCCCCCCGACACAGCACAAGTCCCACCATGATGCAGAGTAGGTCCCCCAACACAGCGCAAGTCCCTCCCCCCTGACTCAGCACAAGTCCCACCCTGATGCAGAGTCCCTTCCCCCCGCCTGACACGGCACAAGTCCCTCCCCCCCGCCTGACGCGGCACAAGTCCCTCCCCCAGGCCTGACGCGGCACAAGTCCCTCCCCCAGGCCTGACGCGGCACAAGTCCCTCCCCCAGGCCTGACGCGGCACAAGTCCCTCCCCCCCTGACGCGGCACAAGTCCCTGACGCGGCACAAGTCCCTCCCCC
The DNA here is from genome assembly GCA_036250195.1 of Mixophyes australis. Taxonomy (NCBI): domain Eukaryota; kingdom Metazoa; phylum Chordata; class Amphibia; order Anura; family Limnodynastidae; genus Mixophyes; species Mixophyes australis. The sequence continues at coordinate 275,987 of JAVHZZ010000079.1, forward strand.
CCTGACGCGGCACAAGTCCCTCCCCCCCCTGACGCGGCACAAGTCCCTCCCCCCCCTGACGCGGCACAAGTCCCTCCCCCCCCTGACGCGGCACAAGTCCCTCCCCCCCTGACGCGGCACAAGTCCCACCCTGATACAGAGTAGGTCCGCCCGACACGGCACAAGTCCCTCCACCCTGACAGCACAAGTCCCACCATGATGCAGAGTGGGTCCCTCTGACACAGCACAAGTCCCTCCCCCCCCCAACACAGCACAAGTCCCTCCCCCCCTGACACAGCACAAGTCCCACCATGATGCAGAGTGGGTCCCTCCCCCCCTGACACAGCACAAGTCCGTCCCCCCCCTGACACAGCACAAGTCCCACCATGATGCAGAGTGGGTCCCCCCAACACAGCACAAATCCCTCCCCCACCTGACACAGCACAAGTCCCTTCCCCACCTGACACAGCACAAGTCCCTCCCCCCCTGACACAGCACAAGTCCCTTCCCCCCCTGACACAGCACAAGTCCCTCCCCCCCTGACACAGCACAAGTCCCTCCCCCACCTGACACGGCACAAGTCCCCCCCTGACACGGCACAAGTCCCCCCCCCTGATGCAGAGTAGGTCCCCCCCTGAAACGGCACAAGTCCCTCCCCTGACACGGCACAAGTCCCCCCCCTGATGCAGAGTAGGCCCCCCCCTGAAACGGCACAAGTCCCTCCCCTGACACGGCACAAGTCCCCCCCTGATGCAGAGTAGGTCCCCCCTGACACAGCACATGTCCCTCCCCCCCTGATGCAGCACAATTCCCCCCCCCCCCCCCCGACACAGCATAGGTCCATGGAAGAGGTAAGTACACAAATAAATAATTTTTTATTCATTTATTAGTGGCTTAAAATTATTTTTGAGGCACTTGGGAGGCATAACAGTCATTGGGGGCATTTAAGTGTAGCTGAATATTCAATGGGGGCATTAATGTGGCATAATGTGAACAGGGGACAAAACTATGTGCAATGATATGAACTTGGGGCATTACTCTGGCATAATATGATGTGGGGGCACAACTACGTGGTATATGAATTGGGGGTATAACTATGAGGCATGATGTATAGTGTGTGTGTAATATATATATATATATATATATAATATATATTTATTACACACATACATATATACATAGCTGGCACACCTGGGGGCTCGACTAGATTTTGGCCTGCACACCGATAGATAAAGGCTGCCTACCGCTGCCTTATAACAAGCACTGAGCACGCACAGAAAGCACCACAGTGTATTTAGTGATTGTCAGTTTAAATAATGGAGAGTCAGCAGCTGTAAGTGGATAATATATATATATATATCTCCAATGGCTGCAAACAACCAATAACTGGCAATAAATAGGTGAGAACAGTGGTTCCCAAACTTTTGCAGTTCGCGGCACCCTTAGAGTCTCCAAATTTTTTCAAGGCACCCCTCTAATATAATTACTGAGCAGTCCTGTTTTAGAAGTAGTTGGGTCAAAAAATTGTAATAAGTATTTAGGTCACGACAAAAATACTTATTTAGTTGTACGCAAAAATGCCCCTCTGCATCCAGGGACACTGCCCCCTCTGCATCCAGACACTCTGCCCCCTCTGCATCCAGGGACACTGCCCCCTCTGCATCCAGGCACACTGCCCCCTCTGCATCCAGGCACACTGCCCCCTCTGCATCCAGGCACACTGCCCCCTCTGCATCCAGGGACACTGCCCCCTCTGCATCCAGGGACACTGCCCCCTCTGCATCCAGGGACACTGCCCCCTCTGCATCCAGGGACACTGCCCCCTCTGCATCCAGGGACACTGCCCCCTCTGCATCCAGGGACACTGCCCCCTCTGCATCCAGGGACACTGCCCCCTCTGCATCCAGGGACACTGCCCCCTTTGTCACGCTGTCCCCTCCTCTGCCCTCTGTCACGCTGCTGTCACTGAATAGAGACGTCAGTGACAGCTGCTGCGGGAGAGAGAAGGCTGGTGGGTCCCGGCGCCCGGCGGATTGGTAAGTTTCTGTTCTCTCTTTTTTTTTTATGTCTGGCCCGCGGCACCCCAGTGACAGCGCTGCGGCACCCCTGGGAGCCGCGGCGCACACTTTGGGAACCGCCGGGTTAGAATAATAAACGACAGTGATTGGGTGACCATGATCACAGCCATCTGTAGATAGTACATAGACAATAATAAGTATACTGACTGTGACAGATAATACAGTAATACCAGTTAGATATGAAGCTGAGTATAGGTGTCCTCATCATCAGTAAATCACTGCTCACACTGGGGGACAAGGACAGGACACTTCTAGCATTAGGCTGCTCCTCTCTGTGCTGTTATATGGTCCTGTTACTAAGGGGGTCCAGTTACACAGACCCCCCCCCCCCCCCAGTTAGTAGGTGTATTATATATACTATAACAGTGTCTGCAGCCTAGGACACACTCCAATGGACATCTCCATAGGTTTCCATGAACATTGTCCACAACAAAATGGCCGCTGTCACTTTTCTCTCTAGTGTATTATTATACAGTTGTGTATCTAGTGCTCAGTGTGTGTGACATATATAATACACTGCACAGTACCACTTCTATGTATGTCATGTCCATGTTATACATATATTCACTGCACAGTACCACTTCTATGTATGTCATGTCCATGTTATACATATATACACTGCACAGTACCACTTCTCTATGCCATATCCATGTTATACATATATACACTGCACAGCCCCACTTCTCTATGCCATATCCATGTTATACATATATATACTGCACAGTACCACTTCTATGTAGGTCATGTCCATATATATGTCACGTCCATGTTATACATATATACACTGCACAGTACCACTTCTATGTATGCCATATCCTTGTTATACATATATACACTGCACAGTACCACTTCTCTATGCCATATCCTTGTTATACATATATACACCGCACAGTACCACTTCTCTATGCCATGTCATACATATATACACTGCACAGGACCACTTCTCTATGCCATATCCTTGTTATACATATATACACTGCACAGTACCACTTCTATGTATGCCATATCCTTGTTATACATATATACACTGCACAGTACCACTTCTCTATGCCATATCCTTGTTATACATATATACACCGCACAGTACCACTTCTCTATGCCATGTCATACATATATACACTGCACAGGACCACTTCTCTATGCCATATCCTTGTTATACATATATACACTGCACAGTACCACTTCTCTATGCCATATCCTTGTTATACATATATACACTGCACAGTACCACTTCTCTATGCCATGTCCATGTTATACATATATACACTGCACAGGACCACTTCTCTATGCCATATCCTTGTTATACATATATATACACTGCACAGTACCACTTCTCTATGTCATATCCATGTTATACATATATACACTGCACAGTACCACTTCTCTATGCCATGTCCATGTTATACATATATACACTGCACAGTACCACTTCTATGTATGTCATGTCCATGTTATACATATATACACTGCACAGTACCACTTCTATGTATGTCATGTCCATGCTATACATATATACACTGCACAGTACCACTTCTATGTATGTCATGTCCATGCTATACATATATACACTGCACAGTACCACTTCTCTATGTCATGTCCATGCTATATATATATATATATATATATATATATATATTGAAAAAAGCTGCACTCACATCTTGAAGTGAATCCTCTTTGGGGTGCTCCACAGTAGCTCCCATTACCACAGTAGCTGGTACATGTTCAAAAAATAGAGAAGGCACTCACCATTTACAACAGATAGATTAATCTTTATTTTCAATCCAGTTCCTTTATATTATAGTTAACGTTTCAGTCTCACATCCAGACCTTTTTCAAGACAGGTTTTCATTGAACAGCAGACAGGACAAGCATAGACAATACAACATTACAATTACCTGACTATATATAGTGCCAAAGGGTTGTCAGCTGTAGCTCATTTTAGGAGATTGCCAATTCTAGTGCATGTGTCCACCCCCACAGTGTTACACACAATATGTGTTCCACCCTGGAACGTATATGAAGGTCACATGGTTTCAGACTTCTGTTGATAAACTACTACTAAATACTACATTATACAGCTGCACAGTAAGTATCATTTCCCATTACTCCACCAATGAACGTATCACCTTCTCCAGACTCCATTTCTAGCTGTACAACAAATTAGGTATAAGTTCTTTAATATAAGTTCATAATTCTAATTCCGTCGTGCGGAACGCATAGCAGGGAGTCTAAGAAATCATTTCTGGTTCGGAGTCTCACTGTGCATTTTGTTAGTGAGACCAACATGTGATGTATCATATTCATCTAACAATATTTGGATATTGTCCAACTAGACAATAGATGTCTAGCTGGAAACATCACTTCCAAAATGAGTATAGTTAGATTTTATAGTTAGATTTTATATATAAAATTGCTATGAGTTCCACTGTGACAAACACAGAAGGAACTGAACAAACAGACTTCTGGTTAGTACTCAAGCCAACCATATTGTGATTTTTAAAGCTTCTTAATTATATATCATATTTCCCACAATGAAACACATTTAATTGGCGATATCCAATCCTAGGCATAATTGCTATGGGTTCCACCCTGGAATACACAGTAGGGGCATCACAATGCACTTACAGTAATAGTAATTGACAGTTAGTAAAGTTTGTGGCATTTGGCAATGTATATAGTATCATCATATTTCTTCACCAATATATAATATAGTACCTTTATGGTTCCTACACTTTATTATTAAATATTGCACAGCCCCAAATATTACAGTAGCCAATTGTGGTTTCTGATATCTATGATTCAATTGATGTTTATTATTACACGACCCCAAGTATTGTAGCATTCAGCAGATAACACTATATTCTCTGATATCCTTTATACATTTCAACATGTCATCTATACTCTTTCGTCAGGGAATTATATATATGATATGTTTTTCATTAAAAACAATAGAACAAAGTCTTGTGAATATATAGGACCCTATAGGTAGATCTAATAGCCGTGCATAGCCAAGTTCTTTCTTGTTAGAGAACAATATAGTGTATCCAGATTTAGGCTTCTTAATCCTCCAAGAATATATTTAGAGGGTTATTTTCATTAAGTCCTTTTGGCATTATAGTGTCCATCTGGTGGATCCATCTAGTCTCTTTCTCTCTTAGCATTAGTTCTCTATCACCTCCTCTGGATGGTGGTGGCACCCAATCTATAAGAATACATCTCAATGATGACAATTGATGTTTCTTTTGGAGAAAATGCTTCGCTACTGGTTTATCAGTTTGGCCCGTGTCCAATGCTTGTCTGATTGATGATCTGTGATTGGCCATACGTTCACGTAATATCCTAGTGGTCATGCCCACATAAATTAGGCCGCATGGACATGTTAGAAGATAAATCACATGGTCCATTGTACATGTCAATCTGTGTTTAATTCTGATTTTTCTTCCATTTTGTGGATGTGAGAATGTTGTTCCTGTATTCATACTTCTACATGTCATGCAATTTATGCATCTGTAGCATCTGGGCAGCACAGTAGCTTAGTGGCTAGCATTTCTGCCTCACAGCACTGGGGTCATGAGTTCAATTCCCGACCATGGCCTTATCTATGTGGAGTTTGTATGTTCTCCCCAAGCTTGCGTTGGTTTCCTCCGGGTGCTCCGGTTTCCTCCCACATTCCAAACACATACTGGTAGGCTAATTGGCTGCTATCAAAATTGACCCTAGTCTGTCTGTGTGTGTATATTAGGGAATTTAGACTGTAAGCTCCAATGGGGCAGGGACTGATGTGAGCGAGTTCTCTGTACAGCTCTGCGGAATCAGTGGCGCTATATAAATAAATGGTGACGATGATCTGTAGTATCCTGGTTTTCCAGCTCTCAGCCAGTTTTTAGTTTTTTCTATAGTAGATTTAATTTCTGGTCTCATCAGTAGTTGTTTAAGGTTGGAGCCCTTACGGTAGGATACTAATGGTGTTTTTTTTACATTTTTCTTTCAGTAAAGGATCTGTGGCAACAATTGGCCAGTATTGTTTTATGGCCTTTTTAACCCTATAGGATTGTGTGTCAAAGGCTGTTGAAAAGACTATTTGGTCTGTAAGATCTTTATTTTTATGATGTCTTTTTTTCTCCCAGGTTATATTGTTTTTTGGCTTTGGTGAGGCACCTCTCTTTTACTGTATCCCCTTTGGAGGAAACGTAGTCTGATTTCTTTAAGTTCTTCTTCTGCAATATCCAACTCTGTATTATTTCTTAATACACATATGAACTGTGAAATGGGAAGACTCTCCTTCAATGCTTTGGGGTGATGGCTGGTAGCATGTAAAATTATATTCCGGTCAGATGTTTTTCGATAAAGTGTCGTGCTCAGACCAATAGTTTTTAGAAAAATTTTGATATCCCAAAAATCTATTTTATGTCTATCCACATTGTATGTGAATGTGACAGGTGTATCTAACATGTTAATATGCAATATTTAATTCCCTTCCCTCCCTCCAGCTGTAGTATGATACACTCGCCTCCCTCCAGCTGTAGTATGATACACTCGCCTCCCTCCCTCCAGCTGTAGTATGATACACTCGCCTCCCTCCAGCTGTAGTATGATACACTCGCCTCCCTCCAGCTGTAGTATGATACACTCCCCTCCCTCCAGCTGTAGTATGATACACTCCCCTCCCTCCAGCTGTAGTATGATACACTCGCCTCCCTCCAGCTGTAGTATGATACACTCGCCTCCCTCCAGCTGTAGTATGATACACTCGCCTTCCCTCCCTCCAGCTGTAGTATGATACACTCACCTTCCCTCCCTCCAGCTGTAGTATAATACAGTCGCCTTCCCTCCCTCCAGCTGTAGTATGATACACTCGCCTCCCTCCAGCTGTAGTATGATACACTCGCCTCCCTCCAGCTGTAGTATGATACACTCTCCTCCCCTCCCTCCAGCTGTAGTATGATACACTCTCCTCCCCTCCCTCCAGCTGTAGTATGATACACTCGCCTCCCCTCCCTCCAGCTGTAGTATAATACAGTCGCCTTCCCTCCCTCCAGCTGTAGTATGATACACTCTGTTATGTGCGTATCGTCGCTAACCAATAACGATTGTCGAACCTCGATTTGTGTTTCCAAAGCACAAATATTTATTCTCAATAAGTGGAAAAATATGCTCAAGCGAAGTAATAGTAAATACAGCCGTTACTTATCGCAGGCGCTCTGGATCCAGTGCAGTCATTCAATCCTGAAGTCTGGGGACAAGAAGTCTGCACTCTGGATCACAAGCTGCTGCTTATATACACAATCAAATACAGTAATACAATGAAGATGGTATGGCTTGCATCTATTGGTCCGGGTCTCAGGAATGTCCAAGGGGTCGTCAATCATTGGCTGGTTCATCCTAAGGAATCCAAAGGAGGGGGTCATCTCTGCAGGGGGTATGCTCTGCTCTTCCCGCCAGAATTCCTTAGTCTTAAGTAGTTCATAATTCCCTATCATTCATAACTTGCGTATGCACTCTGCGATTCCCTCGCAGAGTGAACCAAACAGTAGGATATGTAACAAGGTTTATTATGATACCACTCATGATGTTATTCCTTTAACCCGTTCCGTGTATTTCACTAATATGCATGTAACTCTGATATAACATATAAATACTACTATATTTCGACATAACTGACTATGTGTTGCAATTACCATTAATGTGTACTATTTTATAAGTATGCGTGTTTGTGTGAATGTATGGTAAAAGACCGATTACTGTTGCTGCCACGTGTAGTGGATGCGTACGCCCTTTCACGCCGTAGCGTGCCCTTGTACGTCGATGCGTACCGTACGCATCTTTTCAGACATAGACAACCAGGTTTGCTAGACTTTAATTGAAATGACTTTATCCAATTTGCTGACTTCGACAGTTCCACCCTTTGATAGTGTAATAAACTATCACCCAATCACCGTTTCAAGTTCAGGATTATACAATACTTCTTCACAGACCATGATCTCGGTATCTGGTACCACCCTTTCAGTCTCTTTCTCAGTGTTACTCTTATGAGACCGTTTTCCACACTTCAACACAGTAGGAACACATTTGACAACTAAACCAATTGCTAAGATGACACCCAGTATAAGGAGAAGGAGCTTACCTACACTCGCAATCATTTCCTGTACCCACTCCCCCAGACCGGAGAACCATTTTGCTGGGTTCAACCATGAGAACCAACCTGCCACCTTTTCCCCGACCTCATATAACGAAGAATTATGGCTCTTTCGAAATTCCCATTTCAGCTGCAAAATTTCATCCATCTTCCGGTCTATAACCTCTTTAGGGTCTTCCGTATTATTAGTAATGTACGTGCAACATTTGACACCGAACTGGGTGGCCAGTGTCACACAGTACCCACCAGTAATAGAGGTGAGATAATTTAGTATCAGTCTATGTTGCACCAACTCCTTCTTGTACGCTTGTAGCTCCCTGTCACTCACCGGACCGTGAGTGCTTCTTCCCGGACATTTAGGAACCGTGGCCGTCCTCCATCCTGAGGGTCTGCGCATGCGCAGCCCTTTCCTATACTTCAGTGTATGTCCCTTTAACTCAATTGGCAGATCAGGCAACACTCCCTATATTAAGCACCTGTGGTCAACACCACGTTGCCTGATCTTGGAGTCTCATTCCCCATGAGTCTCTGAAGGTGTTCCTGTATTCCTCGTGTATTCAGCGCTGCTGATTCCTGTGGTTTCCAAACCACTTCTATCTCTGTGGTTTCCAAACCACTTCTACTACTGTGGTTCCCATACCACTTCTACCATCAACTGTATCATCGTGACTGTTTGCTGATTCCTATCCGCTGCCTCCGTGCACTACAGTCTTCTAAACCACTTCAACGCTATTATATATCATTGTGACTGTTTGCTGATTCCTATCCGCTGCCTCCGTGCACTACAGTCTCCAGCTTGCAACTCGCCTGTGTTCATCATCGTGACTGTTAGCTGATTCCTATCCGCTGCCCCTGTGCACTGCAGTCTCATCTCAGCTCTCCTGTGTTTCCTCGAGACTGCTGCTCTCATTGCCATCCGCTACTCTCCGTGATCAACAGCTCCTGGTCTACTCTGCTCTCCCGTGTTCCATCGCTACTGGCACCTATTGGTTGCTACTGGTTACCTCCGTGTGCCCGCAGAGTCCTGCTGCTGCTGTCAGCGCTATCGTCCATCTACTGCTGATCCGCTCTCCACGCCTTCACGTGTCCCGCTGGTCTCTACCCTCCTGTCAGCATTGGATTCGTATCTCATCAACTACTCCTCTGCTGGATCATCTCCATTCTCCTGGGTCCTCCATGAGTCCAGTTCCACGTGTTACTGATTCCTCTGGATTCGTGTCCCTGTTGGTCTACTTACCTGTGCGCTGCACCTACTAGACCGCTGCCTCATCCATCCAGGGACTTCGCATCCAGCCGGCCTCCTGCCGCTCAGGTATCGCTGCACTCCTATCTGACTGCCTGCTTCTGAACCACGGTATGCATACTTCTCATTGACTGTGCTGGTGTATTGCATATCTTGCTGGACTGTGTTGGTTCTCCTCTGGAGTCTGCTATCCGCTGAGTCTATTGCCATCATTGACTGTGTTATCTTGTGCTGGATTACTTCAAGAGACTTTCTATATTTGCAGACCTGTTCAGTCATTTATATATATTGTGCATATTACTGTGGATCGTGTATAAGGTGCCCGTGTATATCCTGTGTTGCAGTCTCACCCCGTGCACCTCCTCACATATATATTCAGTGGTACAACTTGCGGATGACAGACCACTGATCCCTGTTTCCTGTATCACCTGTTCCAGTATCCTCTCACATAGCAGTGGTACAACTTGCTACCGCAGACCACTGACTACCCGGATACCTCCACTTGGATTCCATTCCTTCACTCAGACAGCGGTACAACTTGCTATCCGCAGACCGCTGACTCTCATCACCTCCTTGTTTCTGTTGGACATTCCTCCTCACTATAGCAGTGGTACAACTTGCTATCGCAGACCACTGACTACCTTCACGTGCCCTTGTCCATACAGTTCCTCGTGTGTTATTACCTCCATATTACCAGTGCTGCTAGTCATAGACTTTCCTGAGCATCTCATCATCTACCATTTCCTGTTCCGTGATCACCCAGCTACCAGAGTACCCTATTACCATCTACATTGCTCTGGTAAGCCTACCACCTGGTGATCCCTGGGTAAAGACTCCTAGTGCCCGTGACACTCCCTTCCTGTATACCTGAAAGTGTCATCATACATCTCGGTGATATTATCTATTAATTTAGCTAGGTCTTGGATATATTTAAAGTTTAATGTTCCCCGAGCGGTCCTGGTGAGATCTAGAGCAACCATAACTTGGAAACCAGCAGTTTCACTAATCAATTTTGTAGCTATGGATTACTCACCAGGAATCATATTTCTCTTGCCACGGTGTTCATACTGTGTGTGTATGTATGGTGGTGATGTAGTCTTGTGAATATCTACCATTTCTTCATGAGTAATAGTCATGATTTCAGGAACCAGTTTAGCTATGAAACACAAGCCCTTGGAACTCGGAGTCACCCAGGAATAAGCTTTCCTTCCACAAACAAAATACACATCATCAGGGAGAACATAAGGAACAGTATGCCCATGAATTATATCACACAGAGTTTTGATAAAACTACCCATGCCTAGTGTCTCCATCTGCTCTAGACACGTGTCGGCATTAATGATATTTTCACACTTATCTGTAGAGACTTTTCCAATAGATACCTTCTTATGTTTGGTTATATGCCCTAACTTGTGACTTCCATCAGCATTCCTGCCTAGTAGTGACCTTGTGAGTCTCTCTCTAAAATGAGTGTGGCGAGCCATTGTCTGATCTGATAGGTCAGCCTCCCAATTCTCCAGGCGCTTTGCATGAGATATGTTTAGGCACAGCAAAGATCTGCCTATGGAGTATTGTCGAAGCGTCAGACTAGGGGACCTAGTATTATTGTACCTCCCTTCTATGGGCCTCCCACCCCTTAATTCGAGTACTTCGGATATGTTTAGAGGGAATGGCACTAGTCCTATGTTATGCTGCCCTTGAGGCACGTGAGAGCACACCCAACACTCGGTTTGGTTTAGCACCTTACCCACCAGGGAGTGATAATCCTCCAAAGGATGCCCGCCTATATTCAGAGTACTGGGGGACTGGCATCGTTGGATGCATCTCTCTTCAACTAGGGAGTTGCAGAACTTGCAGATACAATACTCATCAGACAATAGCCCCTCACACTGCCTCCGAGTTCCTGAGCTAGCAGACCTTTTCATAACCCCTGGACCAAGTTTGATAATGGGCTGCTCAGGATATCCTATTAACTTTTCTTTGGCCTCCATTTCATCCGTATCACTCCCAGAACTCTCCTCCGTCCTCCATCCTCCTTCACAAAAATAGAATGTCCTAGAAAAAGTAAAAACAAGGAAAATCCTGGAACAAAAGAAAAACAAAAACCGCCACTCCATCGCTGGAAAGATAGTTCTGAGGCAACGTCTCTGGTTCAGGTGTCTCAACTGCAGGCTTTAGGTCTCCCGGAACAGGTTCACAAGTGACAGTTCTATGTCGTCGGTCTGAGTCTTGTCTTGCACTTTCTCCGGATTATGGACTCTCCTGCAGTGGGTGGAATGGACCCAAGTGTCTCTCTCTGCAACCTTCAGTGATGTAGTACTGGTCAGCAGCACTTGGTACGGGCCTTCCCAACGGTCTGTTAAACAACCTGAACGTAAGAAATTGCGGATCATAACATAGTCTCCAGGTTCAACATCATGACAGTTCGTTTCTGGCATACCAGGTGAGAGCATTTTTAGTTTTTGTTGTTGTTGTTTCAGCTGTCTACTCATTCTTATAAGATATTGTACAGTCACTTCATTATTACACTTTAAGTCGTCTTGTGGACTCACGATCAAATGAGGTTGTCGTCCGAACAGTATCTCAAAGGGGGACAGATTAAGAGGAGGTCTAGGAGTGGTTCGAATGCTGTGGAGGACCAACGGCAAAGCCTCAGGCCATGCCAACCCAGTTTCAGCCATTATCTTACCTAGTTTGTTCTTGATAGTACCGTTTACTCTCTCCACCTTACCACTGGCTTGTGGTCAGTAAGGGGTGTGAAGTCTGCTACTGATTCCCATGAGTTTACACATATTTTGGAAGACATCACCAGTAAAATGGGTACCCCTATCACTTTCAATGATTCTAGGGATACCGAACCTACACACAAAGTCTTGTACGATTTTCTTTGCAGTGAACACAGCAGTATTAGTGGCTGCCGGATATGCTTCTACCCAACCGGAAAACACATCAATACACACTAACACATACTTTAGATTCCTGCACGGTGGTAATTGGATATAGTCAATTTGTATTACCTGAAAAGGTCCGTCTGTAGGAGGGATGTGGGATGGCTCAGTTGGAATAGTTTTCCCAACATTTTTCCTCAAACAAGTAAGACATGACATTGCTTTCTTACCAGCTTGAGAGGAAAATCCGGGAGCACACCAGTATGCTCTCACCAGTTTGCACATACCTTCTTTACCCAGGTGAGTCAGGCCGTGTGCTGCTTCAGCCAGGCTTGGATAGTATGTTCGGGGAGCTACAGGCTTACCTTGTCCATCCCTCCAGAGTCCTGAGGACTCTTGACCACATCCCTTCGCCTTCCAGACCGCCTTCTCCTGCAGGGAACACAAATCTTGCATTTCAATTAATTTCTGCGTGTCTAATGTCTGAAAAACCATCATAGTCTCGGTCGATACAGTCATAGGTTGCCCTGCTGCCCATTTAGCAGCTTCGTCTGCCCTGTTGTTGCCCTATGACACTGGGTCTTCTTCAAAGGTATGGGCTTTGCATTTTATGACGGCTACTGTTCTGGGTAACTGTATCGCTGTCAGAAGTCCTTTTATGTGTTGTGAGTGTGCCACTGGTGTACCTGCTGCTGTCGTAAAGTTTCTAAGACACCAAAGGGCCCCAAAATCATGCACTACCCCGAAGGCGTACCTAGAGTCAGTATATATATTGGCTGATTTACCCTCTGCCAGTTCACACGCTCTCCTTAGTGCTACTAGTTCCGCCACCTGGGCTGAGTGAGGTGGACCAAGGGGTTCAGCTTCTACCACATCCTGATCGTCTACAACAGCGTAACCAGTACATAGCTCTCCTGTCTCTGTCTGTCTATGGCAACTTCCGTCTGTATAAAACGTAAAATCTACATTTTCTAAGGGGGTGTCACGTATGTCGGGCCTTGCAGTAAAGGTCTGATTCAGGTGTTCCATACAGTCATGTGTGTCAGTATTCTTGCCTAACTCATCATCAACCAGGGTCTCCTCACCTCCCACCCTTTGTGTCTCTTGAGACACATACGGAAGGTATGTAGCTGGATTTAGGGTGCTACATCGTTTGATGGTGATGTTTGAGGGTGCCATCAGGGCTAGTTCCCACTTTGTGAATCTAGCTGAAGAAACATGTCTGGTTTGGGCTGAATTTAACAGAGCTGATACAGCATGGGGTGTATAGATGGTTGAATTATGTCCTAATACTACATCCTCGCTCTTGCTTACTAGAAGGGCCGTTGCTGCTACACTTCTGAGACATGTTGGGAGTGATCTTGCCACATTGTCTAATTGTGCACTGTAGTATGCTACCGGTCTGCTAGCGTCACCATGTTTCTGTGCGAGGACACCTGCTGCACAGCCATCAGCTTCTGTACAAAATAGCTCAAAAGGCTTTTCATAATCAGGTATTCCCAATGCAGGTGCTCTTGTCAGACTATCTTTAAGGTTAAAGAACGCTTGCTCTGACTCTTCTGTGTGTACGACACGTTCTGGTTTTGAGGAAGAGACTAGCTCCTGCAATGGTAATGCCAGAATAGAAAAACCTGGGATCCAGGACCTACAGTATCCACACATCCCCAAGAAAGTACGAATCTGCTTCTGGCTCTGCGGCAGGGTCATGTGTTGTATGGCCTCAATTCTGTCGGTTGTCAGGTGTCTTAGCCCCTTAGTGAGGCAGTGTCCTAAGTATTTGACCTTAGTCTGACATGGCTGTAATTTATCCTTTGCCACCTTGTGCCCTGTTTGTGAAAGATGAAGCAACAACAATTTAGTATCATGTAAACATGACATAAAAGAATCAGAGCACAACAACAAATCGTCCACATATTGAATTAGAACAGACCCATTGTGGGGTTGAAAGGATTGCAAACAGTCATGTAAGGCTTGGGAGAAAATACTGGGGCTGTCAATGAACCCCTGGGGTAGTCTGGTCCATGTGTATTGCACTCCCCTGTAGGAGAATGCAAAAAGGTATTGGCAGTCAGGGTGAAGAGGGACTGAGAAGAAAGCAGAACATAGATCAATGACAGTAAAATGACTGGCAGACGGTGGAATCTGCATGAGGATGACAGCTGGATTCGGCACTACGGGGAATTGGCTCTCAACAACTTTGTTAATTCCCCTTAAGTCCTGGACTAATCTATAGCCCCTCCCCCCATTCTTCTTCACAGGGAAAATGGGACTATTTGCTGTACTGGCTGTACGAATTAAAATCCCTTGTTGTAACAGCCTCTCAATAACAGGATATACCCCTAGTTCCACCTCCGGTTTTAATGGATACTGTGGGATTTTTGGAGCTATCCTACCACTTTTTAGATTGACCATGACAGGGGCTACGTTTGCCATCAGTCCAGTGTCCTGTCCATCTCTGGTCCATAGGGAACCTGGTATTTCCAGCAACATCCCCTTTACTTGAGATGGACTTTGTTCTATAACAGGAGAGTGTAACATTAACCTTTGAGGGGTGTCCAATATGTCCTGTACCTCATGTGCAACCTTCTCGGGTATATCTAGGAACACACCATCTGAAGTACAGTATATGACGCATCCCATTTTACATAACAAGTCTCTCCCTAGCAAGTTAGTAGGAGCCGCTGCAGCCAAGAGAAACGAATGCTTAGTATGCAGAGGCCCGATAGTAACTTCGGCGGGTTTAGTTAGAGGATAATGTAACACTTTTCCCGTCACCCCCATAGCTGGAATAGTTTTGCTGGTCACCTGTAGATTGAAAGGAGAGGTTATCACAGATCGGGCCGCCCCTGTATCTACAAGAAAAGTTTGTTTCCTGCCAGCTATGTCAACTATCATTGTTGGTTCTTCACTCTGACTCTCAGTTAACCTCACTGGCTGTAGACTACAGGTATGACCTGACCCCTAGCGCTGACTATTGATTTCCCGCGCAGCATTTGCTGCCGTAATATGCGCGGGTAGATGTGAGTCTTCTAGTCTATGTGAATCCTTTCTTGGAGGATATCTATGTGACCCACCCCTATGTGTATTGAGTCTTTCTTTATAACACTCTCTAGCGTAATGTCCTTCCTCGTTACAGTTGAAACACCTGATCACTTTAGGTTTCCTGTTATATGGGTTGTATGCTGGTGGTCGTGTGTGCACCCCTTCTAGAGCCTGTATACTTACCGTCATTAACTTATCACTTTTCTCTTCCCTTTTTCTAAAAAGGTTCTTGTCATGCTCCACAGCAGACTCCCTAAGGAAGTCTACCGTGACGCCTCTCCAATTAGGTAATGTGGTTTGTACTCTCGTCTTTAAATTTTCCCTAAGGCCATCCATCAGTACCCCTACAGCTACCTCTCTGTGATGTGGGTCCTCACTTATGTTGTATATCCCAGTAAATCGTGCAATCGCTGTTATAGCTCTAGCAAAGTAATCTGAGGCAGTTTCACTATCCTTTTGTTTAATGGTGAAAATCTTACTCCAATTTACTACTACTGGAAAACAGATGGCTAAGTGTTTGACAATTTGTTCTATATTCCGTTGGTTAATCTCATCAGTCAAGGTGTCATCTTCCTCCAACAAACAATCTCCAATAAATTTTTGTATGTTAGTATTGGGAGGAAGACACGCCCTCAACACTACCCGCCAATCCTTACTGGTTGGTTCGTGAGCATTCCCTAAGTCTTTAACAAATTTCTGACATTTAGCTAACTCTTTTCTAGGATCTGGGAATTCAGTCATAATGGAACGTAATTCTGATCTAGTCCAGGGACAATGCATCGTAACATTTCTTAAAGGAACTACACCATCCTTATCCGGTTTCCCATTGGGAACTGATATTGTGCGGACCGGGAACACACCCTCTGGCACACTAACTTCAGGGGACGCTACAGGATTTACAGGCCCTAGATTTAGAACACTTTCACTCCTAGTGATCACGCTACTCTCACCTATCTCAGCCATTTTCTCATACTTGCGCTGAGCCTCTAGTACATTAACAGCATGGGCAATGGCCGAAATCACAGTGGGTTCATCTTCGTTTTCAGATACACTTGATTGAAACTGATTTAAAACAGGGTACAACTTAGTAATTTTTCTATTTTCAGTTTTAACAACGGCTGTACTTACCCCTCCCGCCACATAAGGTGGCGGGGGCGCGCTTGCGCTGAGTTCGCCACGCTTCTCAACGGTTACATCCGCCTTGCGCGCGCTTTTCGCCACGCCTATTTCCGGTTTGCATTCGCTGCTCTGCCACGTGTTACCTTCCATTTGCCACAATTTTAAACAATCATTATGTCTATTTCTCTTTTTCGTTGACTTGATCAACCATATTTTATCTTTTACAGTATTCAGTACCTCTGCATTAAAACTCCCTATTGTTGGGAAAGGCCTATCACAATCTTTGGTCATCCTGACCCACGTGTCACAATACACAGTTGCATATGCACCATATTTCTTACACATGAGAAACCTCGCTGAACCAATAGGGCCTTCCTTAGGCAGTACACTGACCATCTCTAGCGTATGCTTAGCACCCATGTTGAACAATATACCTTCTACCCGGAACACAGACACACCGCAATGCTCTGTTCCTTCCGGCCAAATGTGAAATACAGACACACCGCAATGCTCTGTTCTTTCCACCTACTAATTTCAACTCTGTTGCTATACTCACCGCTAGAGATCTATAATACTCGGTGAACGTATTTCCTTTAGCCGCGCTCACTCGCTTTTCTCGCCCCTGGCGAGGGTCCCTAATACAGAAATATCACTGTGGGCCCCAAGGGCTATCGGCTCCTCGATACCCTGGCTCAACCACAAAAATCTGCTGAGTTTATTATCGCTGGGAGCGCAAAGTCGATACAATCAACCTGCCTTTCCAGTATAATTCCTCCTAGCTGCTTCACCAATTCGCACTAACGGTGCGACCGGATCGCACTGCCTACCAATACTAATTATTAGCAAACCTTGCGATCTATTGGTAGCGCTTTGCGAAAACCCAGTTTTCGCATTTGGTATACCTGCCCTGTATACCGTCCTTCAGTTGGGCAATCCGCCTCGTCAGACAGCAACTGAGCACCTCAACAATAAAACAGTGTATCTACGTTACAACATCACACACTATACACCTTTTCTGCGCAGAAAATCAAAAGTTCCCAACAATAGTAATAATGTCTCAGAGGCTTTCACAAGTAATTATACTATGCATGTATAATAACTATCAAAACGATTGTTTAACCACGTGGCAAGTTTACCGGAAGTTCGCGTACGCACAGCAGGAAGTACACATACGCTAAACAATGCAATACAGTTAAAACGCACAATGACAGAAAAAAGAAACAGTTTTCTCTTTTGTCCCTAGGTTCTAGTTAGCGTGCCCTAGATAATGCAAAACGGACATTCGGTTTCGCAACACAGAGTAAAATTCAGGTTTTGAACACCATGCGTTCTTACCCGTTTATGACGCGTCTCCACCCTTTGTTGAGGAACCGAAATCCGTTGGTCTTGCGTATCATCGGCAACGAAACCTCCAAAGCTCACGAGCCCCCAATTGTTATGTGCGTATCGTCGCTAACCAATAACGATTGTCGAACCTCGATTTGTGTTTCCAAAGCACAAATATTTATTCGCAATAAGTGGAAAAATATGCTCAAGCGAAGTAATAGTAAATACAGCCGTTACTTATCGCAGGCGCTCTGGATCCAGTGCAGTCATTCAATCCTGAAGTCTGGGGACAAGAAGTCTGCACTCTGGATCACAAGCTGCTGCTTATATACACAATCAAATACAGTAATACAATGAAGATGGTATGGCTTGCATCTATTGGTCCGGGTCAGGTCAGGAATGTCCAAGGGGTCGTCAATCATTGGCTGGTTCATCCTAAGGAATCCAAAGGAGGGGGTCATCTCTGCAGGGGGTATGCTCTGCTCTTCCCGCCAGAATTCCTTAGTCTTAAGTAGTTCATAATTCCCTATCATTCATAACTTGCGTATGCACTCTGCGATTCCCTCGCAGAGTGAACCAAACAGTAGGATATGTAACAAGGTTTATTATGATACCACTCATGATGTTATTCCTTTAACCCGTTCCGTGTATTTCACTAATATGCATGTAACTCTGATATAACATATAAATACTACTGTCACTCACCGGACCGTGAGTGCTTCTTCCCGGACATTTAGGAACCGTGGCCGTCCTCCATCCTGAGGGTCTGCGCATGCGCAGCCCTTTCCTATACTTCAGTGTATGTCCCTTTAACTCAATTGGCAGATCAGGCAACACTCCCTATATTAAGCACCTGTGGTCAACACCACGTTGCCTGATCTTGGAGTCTCATTCCCCATGAGTCTCTGAAGGTGTTCCTGTATTCCTCGTGTATTCAGCGCTGCTGATTCCTGTGGTTCCCAAACCACTTCTATCTCTATGGTTTCCAAACCACTTCTACTACTGTGGTTCCCATACCACTTCTACCATCAACTGTATCATCGTGACTGTTTGCTGATTCCTATCCGCTGCCTCCGTGCACTACAGTCTTCTAAACCACTTCAACGCTATTATATATCATTGTGACTGTTTGCTGATTCCTATCCGCTGCCTCCGTGCACTACAGTCTTCTAAATCACTTCAACGCTATTATATATCATTGTGACTGTTTGCTGATTCCTATCCGCTGCCTCCGTGCACTACAGCCTTTTCTCCACATCCACTCACCTGTTCATCATCAAGTCTGTGAGCTGATTCCTATCCGCTGCCTCCGTGCACTACAGTCTCCAGCTTGCAACTCGCCTGTGTTCATCATCGTGACTGTTAGCTGATTCCTATCCACTGCCTCCGTGCACTACAGTCTCCAGCTTGCAACTCGCCTGTGTTCATCACCGTGACTGTTAGCTGATTCCTATCCGCTGCCTCCGTGCACTACAGTCTCCAGCTTGCAACTCGCCTGTGTTCATCACCGTGACTGTTAGCTGATTCCTATCCGCTGCCCCTGTGCACTGCAGTCTCATCTCATCTCTCCTGTGTTTCCTCGAGACTGCTGCTATCATTGCCATCCGCTACTCTCCGTGATCAACAGCTCCTGGTCTACTCTGCTCTCCCGTATTCCATCGCTATTGGTACCTGGTGGTTGCTACTGGTTACCTCCGTGTGCCCGCAGAGTCCTGCTGCTGCTGTCAGCGCTATCGTCCATCTACTGCTGATCCGCTCTCCACGCCTTCACGTGTCCCGCTGGTCTCTACCCTCCAGTCAGCATTGGATTCGTATGTCATCAACTACTCCTCTGCTGGATCATCTCCATTCTCCTGGGTCCTCCATGAGTCCAGTTCCACGTGTTACTGATTCCTGTGGATTCGTGTCCCTGTTGGTCTACTTACCTGTGCGCTGCACCTACTAGACCGCTGCCTCATCCATCCAGGGACTTCTCATCCAGCCGGCTTCCTGCCGCTCAGGTATCGCTGCACTCCTATCTGACTGCCTGCATCTGAACCACGGTATGCATACTTCTCATTGACTGTGCTGGTGTATTGCATATCTTGCTGGACTGTGTTGGTTCTCCTCTGGAGTCTGCTATCCGCTGAGTCTATTGCCATCATTGACTGTGTTATCTTGTGCTGGATTACTTCAAGAGACTTTCTATATTTGCAGACCTGTTCAGTCATTTATATATATTGTGCATATTACTGTGGATCGTGTATCAGGTGCCCGTGTATATCCTGTGTTGCAGTCTCTCCCCGTGCACCTCCTCACATATATATTCAGTGGTACAACTTGCTGATGACAGACCACTGATCCCTGTTTCCTGTATCACCTGTTCCAGTATCCTCTCACATAGCAGTGGTACAACTTGCTACCGCAGACCACTGACTACCCGGATACCTCCACTTGGATTCCATTCCTTCACTCAGACAGCGGTACAACTTGCTATCCGCAGACCGCTGACCCTCATCACCTCCTTGTTTCTGTTGGACATTCCTCCTCACTATAGCAGTGGTACAACTTGCTATCGCAGACCACTGACTACCTTCACGTGCCCTTGTCCATACAGTTCCTCGTGTATTATTACCTCCATATTACCAGTGCTGCTAGTCATAGACTTTCCTGAGCATCTCATCATCTACCATTTCCTGTTCCGTGATCACCCAGCTACCAGAGTACCCTATTACCATCTACATTGCTCTGGTAAGCTTACCATCTGGTGATCCCTGGGTAAAGACTCCTAGTGCCCGTGACAGTAAGATCAGGCCATGACAGACCCAGATACGGAACCTACCGCCAAAGAGATGCTGCAGCATCTGGTCAGCCGTGTGGAGCAACAGGATGCCCGCCAACAGCTGTTACTTCAGTGTTATCAGTCATTAACCTCCCAAGGAACATCTGGACAGACTGTGACAGCTACTACTGAGGCTCCTGTGCTTTCCTCCGTTTCCCCAGTGCCATCCCAGGTGTCTACAGCTTCTACGCTTCACCTGCCTACTCCGTCAAAGTACGATGGAGACCCCAAAACTTGTAGGGGTTTCCTTAACCAATGTTCAGTCCATTTTGAGCTCCAACCTCAAAATTTTTCTACCCATCGTTCCAGAGTGGCCTATCTTATCTCTTTGTTTTCAGGACAAGCCCTGGCTTGGGCCTCCCCTCTGTGGGAAAGAAACGATCCAATATTACAAGATAGTGCCAAATTCATTTCTACATTCCGAAGTGTGTTCGATGAACCAGGTCGTGTGACCTCCGCTGCTTCCAGCATCCTCCGTCTGCGACAAGGATCTCATACAGTAGGCCAGTACGTCATTCAATTTAGGATCTTAGCCTCTGAACTTCAGTGGAACACTGAAGCCCTAGTTGCCGCCTTCTGGCAGGGGCTTTCCGACAAAATTAAAGATGCACTGACTACTCAAGAGCTTCCTTCGTCACTTGAAGATTTGATCTCTCTATGCCATCGTGTTGATATGAGATTTCGTGAAAGAGAGGCTGAGAAAACAACTTCAGCTAAAGCACCTCTTCGTTCTAACC
The DNA here is from genome assembly GCA_036250195.1 of Mixophyes australis. Classification (NCBI taxonomy): domain Eukaryota; kingdom Metazoa; phylum Chordata; class Amphibia; order Anura; family Limnodynastidae; genus Mixophyes; species Mixophyes australis. Next base: position 297,356 of record JAVHZZ010000079.1, read on the forward strand.
CTCAATTTCGTCCAGTTTCACCCTCTGTGATTCCCATGGAGATAGGACGTTCCAAATTATCTTCAGAGGAGAGGAAACGAAGAGTAAAGAATAGACTCTGTATCTATTGTGCTGATTCCACTCATATTCTCAGCTCGTGCCCTAAGAGATCAGGAAATGCCAGGCCCTAACTAGTTCTGGAGAGGTGAAGTTAGGGTCCCTGGAGTCCTCTCCATCTTCCATGAAATCTAAAGTCTGCGCCTTTGATGTTACGATTTCCTGTGCTACCAAAACCTTTGAGTCACAGGCATTGATTGATTCCGGAGCAGCAGGAAATTTTATTTCCAAATCATTAGTAAATCAATGGTCTCTACCAGTGATTACCTTAAAAACTCCCATTACTGTGACGGCTATAGATGGATCCCGTCTCATCAACAGTCTCATCACCCAGAGTACGTCTCCAGTAACCCTTCAGATTGGTGCCCTGCATCATGAAGAAATATCGTTTTTAATCCTTCCTGTTACGACAAGTCCGATTGTCTTAGGCCTTCCATGGCTTCAGTGTCACTCTCCCCAGATTGACTGGCGCACCCCTCAAGTCACGTCTTGGGGGTCTGAATGTCACCATCGTTGCCTTTCCCAAGTCATTCCTCTCAAAGTACAGCAATCTTCCATCTCATCTACCTCACCAGGACTCCCTCCTCAATATGCTTCATTTACTGATGTTTTTGATAAAGCTCAGTCTGAACGTCTTCCTCCTCATCGTTCTTGGGATTGTCCGATCGACCTTCTTCCTGGCAAGACTCCTCCCAGGGGCCGGGTCTATCCACTCTCGTTACCTGAAACTCAAGCTACATCTGAGTATATACAGGAGAACCTCCAGCGTGGGTTTATTCGACCTTCCACCTCTCCCGCTGGAGCTGGGTTCTTCTTCGTCAAAAAGAAGGATGGATCATTACGCCCTTGCATAGATTTTCGTGGACTCAATGCCATTACTATCAAGAATCGGTATCCCATTCCGCTGATCACTGAGCTATTCGATCGCATCAAGGGAGCCCGTATCTTTACTAAGTTGGATCTTCGTGGTGCCTACAATTTAATCAGAATCCGTTCCGGTGACGAATGGAAGACAGCGTTTAACACCAGAGACGGGCATTACGAATATCTGGTAATGCCTTTCGGGCTGTGTAATGCCCCCGCTGTTTTTCAAGGCTTCATCAATGAGATCTTTCGGGACTTATTATATGTATGTGTCGTCGTCTACCTGGACGACATATTGATCTTTTCACAGGACCTGCCTTCTCACCACCAACATGTGGCAGAAGTCCTCTCCAGGCTACGGAAAAATTCATTGTTCTGTAAATTAGAAAAATGTTCATTCGAATTACCCCAGATTCCATTCTTGGGGTATATAGTTTCCGGAGTTGGCCTGAAGATGGATCCAGACAAGGTGAATGCTGTACTACATTGGCCCCAGCCAACTACTCTTCGTGCTATCCAGCGTTTTTTAGGTTTTGCCAATTACTATAGACGCTTCATTCAAGACTTTTCTTCCATTGCATCTCCTATTGTGGCCCTGACTCGGAAAGGGGCTAATCCTAAGCAATGGTCACCTGAGGCTCTTCAAGCCTTTCAAACACTAAAAGAGTCCTTCTCTTCGGCTCCAATCCTTCGACAGCCTGATGTGACACTCCCCTTCTTTCTAGAAGTAGATGCCTCTAATGTGGGCTTAGGAGCTATTCTCTCCCAACGCTCGGAACAGCAAAAATTCCATCCTTGTGCCTTCTATTCTCGGGGTCTCCTGCCCGCAGAGAAGAATTATACTATCGGGGACAAGGAGTTACTGGCTATCAAAGCTGCATTAGAGGAATGGAGATACTTATTGGAGGGAGCTCGCCATCCGGTGACGATCTTCACGGATCATAAGAACTTGTCATATCTCCAGTCTGCCCAATGCTTGAACCCTCGTCAAGCAAGATGGTCTCTTTTCTTTTCCCGTTTTGAATTAATAATAACCTTCAAACCAGCTGCCAAGAACAAAAAAGCGGACGCTTTATCTAGAGCCTTTGTGACGTCCTCTGATATAGAAGAGGTTTCCAACCATACCATTCTAGACCCCAAATGTATCTCACTGGCTGCTTCATCCACCAAAACGCTACCATTTGGGAAGACCCTCGTGCCTCCTACTCTAAGGAGGAAAATCCTTTCGTGGTTCCATGCCTCTCGTTTTTCTGGACACGCCGGTGAACACAAGACCTTTGAGATTCTCTCTCGAAGTTACTGGTGGCCTTCAATGAGGAGAGACGTCAAAGAGTTCATTGCTTCCTGTGAACTATGTTCCCAGTTCAAATCCTCCCGCAGAACTCCAGCAGGGTTGCTGCGACCACTACCCATTCCGTCCAAACCGTGGACCCATATTAGTATGGATTTCGTTACTGACTTACCACCTAGTAAGAATCATAACACTATTTGGGTGGTGGTGGACAGATTTTCGAAGATGGCTCATTTCATCCCTCTGTCTGGTTTGCCTTCCTCGTCTATCCTGGCTGAACATTTTATTAAAGAGATCTTCCGTATCCATGGATGTCCGTCCGAGATTGTGTCAGATAGAGGAGTACAATTCGTTTCCAGATTCTGGCGAGCCCTTTGTAAAACCTTGGGCATACGATTAGCACTCTCATCTTCTTACCATCCGCAATCTAACGGACAAACTGAACGTGTCAATCAAGATCTTGAGACTTTTATAAGAATGTTTTCATCAGCCAATCAAGACAACTGGGTAGAGTTGCTTCCTTGGGCTGAATTCGCCCATAACAACATGTACCATGAGTCATCATCCAAAACTCCATTTTTTGTGGTCTACGGTCACCATCCGTCTTTTCCGGAATTTCCTGCCCTCCCGCCCACCCAAGTTCCTGCGGTGGAGACTGTTTGTCAGACCTTTAAAAATATCTGGTCTCGGGTCAAAACCTGTTTAAAGAAGACATCTATCAAATATAAATCTTTCGCAGATAAGAAGAGGCAGGCTATTCCACCACTAAAAATTGGAGATCGTGTCTGGTTATCCACCAAAAATATTCGTTTGAAGGTTCCATCTATGAAATTCGCCCCTCGTTTTATTGGTCCATATAGGATCATTCAAGTAATCAATCCAGTATGTGTGAAACTTCTTCTTCCTAAGAATCTTCGGATTTCTAATGCCTTCCATGTATCCTTGCTCAAACCTCTTATTATCAACCGTTTCTCAACTCCTCCCTCAGCTCCGCAGCCAGTTCAAGTTCATCAGGAGGAGGATTTCGAGATTACTGAGGTACTAGACGCAAAAATTTCGCGAGGAGTCCTCCATTTCCTCGTTCATTGGAAGGGCTTTGGTCCTGAGGAGCGCTCTTGGATCAAAGCTGAAGATCTTAATGCTCCTGCCCTTTTGAAGAAGTTTTATTCCAAAAATCCGGACAAGCCCGGTTCCAGGCGTTCTGTGCCCACCTTTAAAAGGGGGGGTACTGTCACTCACCGGACCGTGAGTGCTTCTTCCCGGACATTTAGGAACCGTGGCCGTCCTCCATCCTGAGGGTCTGCGCATGCGCAGCCCTTTCCTATACTTCAGTGTATGTCCCTTTAACTCAATTGGCAGATCAGGCAACACTCCCTATATTAAGCACCTGTGGTCAACACCACGTTGCCTGATCTTGGAGTCTCATTCCCCATGAGTCTCTGAAGGTGTTCCTGTATTCCTCGTGTATTCAGCGCTGCTGATTCCTGTGGTTCCCAAACCACTTCTATCTCTGTGGTTTCCAAACCACTTCTACTACTGTGGTTCCCATACCACTTCTACCATCAACTGTATCATCGTGACTGTTTGCTGATTCCTATCCGCTGCCTCCGTGCACTACAGTCTTCTAAACCACTTCAACGCTATTATATATCATTGTGACTGTTTGCTGATTCCTATCCGCTGCCTCCGTGCACTACAGTCTTCTAAATCACTTCAACGCTATTATATATCATTGTGACTGTTTGCTGATTCCTATCCGCTGCCTCCGTGCACTACAGCCTTTTCTCCACATCCACTCACCTGTTCATCATCAAGTCTGTGAGCTGATTCCTATCCGCTGCCTCCGTGCACTACAGTCTCCAGCTTGCAACTCGCCTGTGTTCATCATCGTGACTGTTAGCTGATTCCTATCCACTGCCTCCGTGCACTACAGTCTCCAGCTTGCAACTCGCCTGTGTTCATCACCGTGACTGTTAGCTGATTCCTATCCGCTGCCTCCGTGCACTACAGTCTCCAGCTTGCAACTCGCCTGTGTTCATCACCGTGACTGTTAGCTGATTCCTATCCGCTGCCCCTGTGCACTGCAGTCTCATCTCATCTCTCCTGTGTTTCCTCGAGACTGCTGCTATCATTGCCATCCGCTACTCTCCGTGATCAACAGCTCCTGGTCTACTCTGCTCTCCCGTATTCCATCGCTATTGGTACCTGGTGGTTGCTACTGGTTACCTCCGTGTGCCCGCAGAGTCCTGCTGCTGCTGTCAGCGCTATCGTCCATCTACTGCTGATCCGCTCTCCACGCCTTCACGTGTCCCGCTGGTCTCTACCCTCCAGTCAGCATTGGATTCGTATGTCATCAACTACTCCTCTGCTGGATCATCTCCATTCTCCTGGGTCCTCCATGAGTCCAGTTCCACGTGTTACTGATTCCTGTGGATTCGTGTCCCTGTTGGTCTACTTACCTGTGCGCTGCACCTACTAGACCGCTGCCTCATCCATCCAGGGACTTCTCATCCAGCCGGCCTCCTGCCGCTCAGGTATCGCTGCACTCCTATCTGACTGCCTGCTTCTGAACCACGGTATGCATACTTCTCATTGACTGTGCTGGTGTATTGCATATCTTGCTGGACTGTGTTGGTTCTCCTCTGGAGTCTGCTATCCGCTGAGTCTATTGCCATCATTGACTGTGTTATCTTGTGCTGGATTACTTCAAGAGACTTTCTATATTTGCAGACCTGTTCAGTCATTTATATATATTGTGCATATTACTGTGGATCGTGTATCAGGTGCCCGTGTATATCCTGTGTTGCAGTCTCTCCCCGTGCACCTCCTCACATATATATTCAGTGGTACAACTTGCTGATGACAGACCACTGATCCCTGTTTCCTGTATCACCTGTTCCAGTATCCTCTCACATAGCAGTGGTACAACTTGCTACCGCAGACCACTGACTACCCGGATACCTCCACTTGGATTCCATTCCTTCACTCAGACAGCGGTACAACTTGCTATCCGCAGACCGCTGACCCTCATCACCTCCTTGTTTCTGTTGGACATTCCTCCTCACTATAGCAGTGGTACAACTTGCTATCGCAGACCACTGACTACCTTCACGTGCCCTTGTCCATACAGTTCCTCGTGTATTATTACCTCCATATTACCAGTGCTGCTAGTCATAGACTTTCCTGAGCATCTCATCATCTACCATTTCCTGTTCCGTGATCACCCAGCTACCAGAGTACCCTATTACCATCTACATTGCTCTGGTAAGCTTACCATCTGGTGATCCCTGGGTAAAGACTCCTAGTGCCCGTGACAACTACTATATTTCGACATAACTGACTATGTTTTGCAATTACCATTAATGTCTACTATTTTATAAGTATGCGTGTTTGTGTGAATGTATGGTAAAAGACCGATTACTGTTGCTGCCACGTGTAGTAAATGCGTACGCCCTTTCACGCCGTAGCGTGCCCTTGTACGCCGTAGCATACCGTACGCATCTTTTCAGACATAGACAACCAGGTTTGCTAGACTTTAATTGAAATGACTTTATCCAATTTGCTGACTTCGACAACTCCCCCCACCCTCCCTCCAACTGTAGTATGATACACTCGCCTCCCCTCCCTCCAGCTGTAGTATAATACAGTCGCCTTCCCTCCCTCCAGCTGTAGTATGATACACTCCCCCCCCCTCCCTCCAACTGTAGTATGATACACTCGCCTCCCTCCAGCTGTAGTATGATACACTCGCCTCCCCTCCTTCCAGCTGTAGTATAATACACTCTCCTTCCCTCCTTTCAGCTGTAGTATGATACACTCGCCTCCCTCCAGCTGTAGTATGTTACACTCGCCTCCCCTCCTTCCAGCTGTAGTATGATACACTCTCCTTCCCTCCTTACAGCTGTAGTATGATACACTCGCCTTCCCTCCCTCCAGCTGTAGTATGATACACTCACCTCCCGTCCCTTCCAACTGTAGTATGATTCACTGGCCTCCACTCCCTCCAGCTGTAGTATGATACCCTCGCCTCCCTCCAGCTGTAGTATGATACACTCGACTCCCCTCCCTCCAGCTGTAATATGATACACTCACCTCCCCTCCCTCCAGCTGTAGTATGATTCACTGGTCTCCACTCCCTCCAGTTGTAGTAATATTCTCTGGCCTCCACTCCCTCCAGCTGTAGTATGATACACTCGCCTCCCCTCCCTCCAGCTGTAGTATGATTCAATGGCCTCCACTCCCTCCAGCTGTAGTATAATACACTCGCCTCCCCTCCCTCCAGCTGTAGTATGATTCACTGGCCTCCATTCCCTCCAGCTGTAGTATGATACCCTCGCCTCCCTCCAGCTGTAGTATGATACACTCGACTCCCCTCCCTCCAGCTGTAGTATGATACACTCACCTCCCCTCCCTCCAGCTGTAGTATGATTAACTGGCCTCCACTCCCTCCAGCTGTAGTATGATACACTCGCCTCCACTCCCTCCAGCTGTAGTATGATACACTCGCCTCCCCTCCCTCCAGCTGTAGTATGATTCACTGGCCTCCCCTCCCTCCAGCTGTAGTATGATACACTCGCCTCCCTCCAGCTGTAGTATGATACACTCGCCTCCCCTCCCTCCAGCTGTAGTATGATACACTCGCTTCCCGTCCCTCCAGCTGTAGTATGATACACTCACCTCCCTCAAGCTGTAGTATGATACACTCGCCTCCCCTCCTTCCAGCTGTAGTATGATTCACTCGCCTCCCCTCCTTCCCTCCAGTATGATACACTCGCCTTCCCTCCCTCCAGCTGTAGTATGATACACACTCCTCCCCTCCCTCCAGCTGTAGTATGATACACTCGCACTCCCTCCCTCCAGCTGTAGTATGATACACTCGACTCCCCTTCCTCCAGCTGTAGTATGATACACTCGCCTCCCCTCCCTCCAGCTGTAGTATGATACACTGGCCTCCACTCCCTCCAGCTTGAGTATGATACACTCGCCTCCCTCCAGCTGTAGTATGATACACTCTCCTCCCTCCCTCCAGCTGTAGTATGATACCCTCGCCTCCCTCCAGCTGTAGTATGATACACTCGACTCCCCTCCTCTCCAGCTGTAGTATGATACACTCGCCTCCCCTCCCTCCAGCTGTAGTATGATTCACTGGCCTCCACTCCCACCAGCTGTAGTATGATACACTCGCCTCCACTCCCTCCAGCTGTAGTATGATACACTCGCCTCCCCTCGCTCCAGCTGTAGTATGATTTACTGGCCTCCACTCCCTCCAGCTGTAGTATGAAACCCTCGCCTCCCTCCACCTGTAGTATGATACACTAGACTCCCCTCCCTCCAGCTGTAGTATGATACACTCACCTCCCCTCCCTCCAACTGTAGTATGATTCACTGGCCTCCACTCCCTCCAGCTGTAGTATGATTCTCTGGCCTCCACTCCCTCCAGCTGTAGTATGATACACTCGCCTCCCCTCCCTCCAGCTGTAGTATGATTCACTGGCCTCCACTCCCTCCAGCTGTAGTATGATACACTCGCCTCCCTCCAGCTGTAGTATGATACACTCTCCTCCCTTCCTCCAGCTGTAGTATGATACACTCTCCTCCCTTCCTCCAGCTGTAGTATGATACACTCTCCTCCCTCCCTCCAGCTGTAGTATGATACCCTCGCTTCCCCTACCTCTAGCTGTAGTATGAAACACTCGCCTCCACTACCTCCAGCTGTAGTATGATACACTCGCCTCCCCTCCCTCCAGCTGTAGTATGATACACTCGCCTCCGCTCCCTATAGCTGTAGTATGATTCTCTGGCCTCCAATCCCTCCAGCTGTAGTATGATACAGTCGCCTCCCCTCCCTCCAGCTGTAGTATGATACAGTCGCCTCCCCTCCATCCAGCTGTAGTATGATACACTCTCCTTCCCTCCCTCCAGCTGTAGTATGATACACTCGCCTCCCCTCCCTCCAGCTGTAGTATGATACACTCGCCTCCCTCCAGCTGTAGTATGATACACTCTCCTCCTTCCCTCCAGCTGTAGTATGTTACACTCGCTTCTTCTCCCTCCAGCTGTAGTATGATTCTCTGGCCTCCACTCCCTCCATCTGTAGTATGTTACACTCGTGTCCGCTCCCTCCAGCTGTAGTATGATTCACTGGCCTCCACTCCCTCCAGCTGTAGTATTATACACTCGCCTCCCCTCCCTCCAGCTGTAGTATGATACACTGGCCTTCCCTCCCTCCAGCTGTAGTATGATACACTCACCTCCCGTCCCTCCAGCTGTAGTATGATTCACTGGCCTCCACTCCCTCAAGCTGTAGTATGATACCCTCGCCCTTTCACGCCGTAGCGTGCCCTTGTACGCCGTAGCATACCGTACGCATCTTTTCAGACATAGACAACCAGGTTTGCTAGACTTTAATTGAAATGACTTTATCCAATTTGCTGACTTCGACAACTCCCCCCACCCTCCCTCCAACTGTAGTATGATACACTCGCCTCCCCTCCCTCCAGCTGTAGTATAATACAGTCGCCTTCCCTCCCTCCAGCTGTAGTATGATACACTCCTCCCCCCTCCCTCCAACTGTAGTATGATACACTCGCCTCCCTCCAGCTGTAGTATGATACACTCGCCTCCCCTCCTTCCAGCTGTAGTATGATACACTCTCCTTCCCTCCTTTCAGCTGTAGTATGATACACTCGCCTCCCTCCAGCTGTAGTATGTTACACTCGCCTCCCCTCCTTCCAGCTGTAGTATGATACACTCTCCTTCCCTCCTTCCAGCTGTAGTATGAAACACTCGCCTTCCCTCCCTCCAGCTGTAGTATGATACAATCTCCTTCCCTCCTTCCAGCTGTAGTATGATACACTCGCCTTCCCTCCCTCCAGCTGTAGTATGATACACTCACCTCCCGTCCCTCCAGCTGTAGTATGATTCACTGGCCTCCACTCCCTCCAGCTGTAGTATGATACACTCTCCTTCCCTCCCTCCAGCTGTAGTATGATACACTCACCTCCCTCCAGCTGTAGTATGATACACTCGCCTCCCTCCCTCCAGCTGTAGTATGATACACTCTCCTTCCCTCCCTCCAGCTGTAGTATGATACACTCACCTCCCTCCAGCTGTAGTATGATACACTCGCCTCCCTCCCTCCAGCTGTAGTATGATACACTCGCCTCCCCTCCTTCCAGCTGTAGTGTGATACACTCTCCTTCCCTCCCTCCAGCTGTAGTATGATACACTCGCCTCCCTCCCTCCAGGTGTAGTATGATACACTCGCCTCCCCTCCTTCCAGCTGTAGTATGATACACTCTCCTTCCCTCCTTCCAGCTGTAGTATGATACTCGCCTTCCCTCCCTCCAGCTGTAGTATGATACACTCTCCTTCCCTCCTTACAGCTGTAGTATGATACACTCGCCTTCCCTCCCTCCAGCTGTAGTATGATACACTCACCTCCCGTCCCTCCAGCTGTAGTATGATTCACTGGCCTCCACTCCCTCCAGCTGTAGTATGATACCCTCGCCTCCCTCCAGCTGTAGTATGATACACTCGACTCCCCTCCCTCCAGCTGTAATATGATACACTCACCTCCCCTCCCTCCAGCTGTAGTATGATTCACTGGTCTCCACTCCCTCCAGTTGTAGTAATATTCTCTGGCCTCCACTCCCTCCAGCTGTAGTATGATACACTCGCCTCCCCTCCCTCCAGCTGTAGTATGATTCAATGGCCTCCACTCCCTCCAGCTGTAGTATAATACACTCGCCTCCCCTCCCTCCAGCTGTAGTATGATTCACTGGCCTCCATTCCCTCCAGCTGTAGTATGATACCCTCGCCTCCCTCCAGCTGTAGTATGATACACTCGACTCCCCTCCCTCCAGCTGTAGTATGATACACTCACCTCCCCTCCCTCCAGCTGTAGTATGATTAACTGTCCTCCACTCCCTCCAGCTGTAGTATGATACACTCGCCTCCACTCCCTCCAGCTGTAGTATGATACACTCGCCTCCCCTCCCTCCAGCTGTAGTATGATTCACTGGCCTCCCCTCCCTCCAGCTGTAGTATGATACACTCGCCTCCCTCCAGCTGTAGTATGATACACTCGCCTCCCCTCCCTCCAGCTGTAGTATGATACACTCGCTTCCCATCCCTCCAGCTGTAGTATGATACACTCACCTCCCTCAAGCTGTAGTATGATACACTCGCCTCCCCTCCTTCCAGCTGTAGTATGATTCACTCGCCTCCCCTCCTTCCCTCCAGTATGATACACTCGCCTTCCCTCCCTCCAGCTGTAGTATGATACACACTCCTCCCCTCCCTCCAGCTGTAGTATGATACACTCGCACTCCCTCCCTCCAGCTGTAGTATGATACACTCGACTCCCCTTCCTCCAGCTGTAGTATGATACACTCGCCTCCCCTCCCTCCAGCTGTAGTATGATACACTGGCCTCCACTCCCTCCAGCTTGAGTATGATACACTCGCCTCCCTCCAGCTGTAGTATGATACACTCTCCTCCCTCCCTCCAGCTGTAGTATGATACCCTCGCCTCCCTCCAGCTGTAGTATGATACACTCGACTCCCCTCCTCTCCAGCTGTAGTATGATACACTCGCCTCCCCTCCCTCCAGCTGTAGTATGATTCACTGGCCTCCACTCCCACCAGCTGTAGTATGATACACTCGCCTCCACTCCCTCCAGCTGTAGTATGATACACTCGCCTCCCCTCGCTCCAGCTGTAGTATGATTTACTGGCCTCCACTCCCTCCAGCTGTAGTATGAAACCCTCGCCTCCCTCCAGCTGTAGTATGATACACTCGACTCCCCTCCCTCCAGCTGTAGTATGATACACTCACCTCCCCTCCCTCCAACTGTAGTATGATTCACTGGCCTCCACTCCCTCCAGCTGTAGTATGATTCTCTGGCCTCCACTCCCTCCAGCTGTAGTATGATACACTCGCCTCCCCTCCCTCCAGCTGTAGTATGATTCACTGGCCTCCACTCCCTCCAGCTGTAGTATGATACACTCGCCTCCCTCCAGCTGTAGTATGATACACTCTCCTCCCTTCCTCCAGCTGTAGTATGATACACTCTCCTCCCTTCCTCCAGCTGTAGTATGATACACTCTCCTCCCTCCCTCCAGCTGTAGTATGATACCCTCGCTTCCCCTACCTCTAGCTGTAGTATGAAACACTCGCCTCCACTACCTCCAGCTGTAGTATGATACACTCGCCTCCCCTCCCTCCAGCTGTAGTATGATACACTCGCCTCCGCTCCCTATAGCTGTAGTATGATTCTCTGGCCTCCAATCCCTCCAGCTGTAGTATGATACAGTCGCCTCCCCTCCCTCCAGCTGTAGTATGATACAGTCGCCTCCCCTCCATCCAGCTGTAGTATGATACACTCTCCTTCCCTCCCTCCAGCTGTAGTATGATACACTCGCCTCCCCTCCCTCCAGCTGTAGTATGATACACTCGCCTCCCTCCAGCTGTAGTATGATACACTCTCCTCCTTCCCTCCAGCTGTAGTATGTTACACTCGCTTCTTCTCCCTCCAGCTGTAGTATGATTCTCTGGCCTCCACTCCCTCCATCTGTAGTATGTTACACTCGTGTCCGCTCCCTCCAGCTGTAGTATGATTCACTGGCCTCCACTCCCTCCAGCTGTAGTATTATAAACTCGCCTCCCCTCCCTCCAGCTGTAGTATGATACACTCGCCTTCCCTCCCTCCAGCTGTAGTATGATACACTCACCTCCCGTCCCTCCAGCTGTAGTATGATTCACTGGCCTCCACTCCCTCCAGCTGTAGTATGATACCCTCGCCTCCCTCCAGCTGTAGTATGATACACTCACCTCCCCTCCCTCCAGCTGTAGTATGATTCACTGGCCTCCACTCCCTCCAGTTGTAGTATTATTCTCTGGCCTCCACTCCCTCCAGCTGTAGTATGATACACTCGCCTTCCCTCCCTCCAGCTGTAGTATGATACACTCGCCTCCCCTCCCTCCAGCTGTAGTATGATACACTCGCCTCCCTCCAGCTGTAGTATGATACACTCTCCTCCTTCCCTCCAGCTGTAGTATGTTACACTCGCTTCCCCTCCCTCCAGCTGTAGTATGATTCTCTGGCCTCCACTCCCTCCATCTGTAGTATGTTACACTCGCGTCCGCTCCCTCCAGCTGTAGTATGATTCACTGGCCTCCACTCCCTCCAGCTGTAGTATTATACACTCGCCTCCCCTCCCTCCAGCTGTAGTATGATACACTCGCCTTCCCTCCCTCCAGCTGTAGTATGATTCACTGGCCTCCACTCCCTCCAGCTGTAGTATGATACCCTCGCCTCCCTCCAGCTGTAGTATGATACACTCACCTCCCCTCCCTCCAGCTGTAGTATGATTCACTGGCCTCCACTCCCTCCAGTTGTAGTATTATTTTTTGGCCTCCACTCCCTCCAGCTGTAGTATGATACACTCGCCTCCCCTCCCTCCAGCTGTAGTATGATTCAATGGCCTCCACTCCCTCCAGCTGTAGTATAATACACTCGCCTCCCCTCCCTCCAGCTGTAGTATGATTCACTGGCCTCCATTCCCTCCAGCTGTAGTATGATACCCTCGCCTCCCTCCAGCTGTAGTATGATACACTCGACTCCCCTCCCTCCAGCTGTAGTATGATACACTCACCTCCCCTCCCTCCAGCTGTAGTATGATTCACTGGCCTCCACTCCCTCCAGCTGTAGTATGATACACTCGCCTCCACTACCTCCAGCTGTAGTATGATACACTCACCTCCCCTCCCTCCAACTGTAGTATGTTTCACTGGCCTCCACTCCCTCCAGCTGTAGTATGATTCTCTGGCCTCCACTCCCTCCAGCTGTAGAATGATACACTGGCCTCCCCTCCCTCCAGCTGTAGTATGATTCACTGGCCTCCACTCCCTCCAGCTGTAGTATGATACACTCGCCTCCCTCCAGCTGTAGTATGATACACTCTCCTCCCTTCCTCCAGCTGTAGTATGATACACTCTCCTCCCTCCCTCCAGCTGTAGTATGATACCCTCGCTTCCCCTACCTCTAGCTGTAGTATGATACAATCGCCTCCACCACCTCCAGCTGTAGTATGATACACTCGCCTCCCCTCCCTCCAGCTGTAGTATGATACACTCGCCTCCCCTCCCTCCAGCTGTAGTATGATACACTCGCCTCCGCTCCCTATAGCTGTAGTATGATTCTCTGGCCTCCAATCCCTCCAGCTGTAGTATGATACAGTCGCCTCCCCTCCCTCCAGCTGTAGTATGATACACTCTCCTTCCCTCCCTCCAGCTGTAGTATGATACACTCGCCTCCCCTCCCTCCAGCTGTAGTATGATACACTCGCCTCCCTCCAGCTGTAGTATGATACACTCTCCTCCTTCCCTCCAGCTGTAGTATGATACCCTCGCTTCCCCTCCCTCCAGCTGTAGTATGATTCTCTGGCCTCCACTCCCTCCAGCTGTAGTATGTTACACTCGCGTCCGCTCCCTCCAGCTGTAGTATGATTCACTGGCCTCCACTCCCTCCAGCTGTAGTATGATACACTCTCCTTCCCTCCTTCCAGCTGTAGTATGATACACTGGCCTTCCCTCCCTCCAGCTGTAGTATGATACACTCACCTCCCGTCCCTCCAGCTGTAGTATGATTCACTGGCCTCCACTCCCTCAAGCTGTAGTATGATACCCTCGCCTCCCTCCAGCTGTAGTATGATACACTCGACTCCCCTCCCTCCAGCTGTAGTATGATACACTCACCTCCCCTCCCTCCAGCTGTAGTATAATTCACTGGCCTCCACTCCCTCCAGCTGTAGTATGATACACTCGCCTCCACTACCTCCAGCTGTAGTATGATACACTCGACTCCCCTCCCTCCAGCTGTAGTATGTTTCACTGGCCTCCCCTCCCTCCAGCTGTAGTATGATACACTCGCCTCCCCTCCCTCCAGCTGTAGTATGATACACTCGCCTCCCCTCCCTCCAGCTGTAGTATGATACACTCCCCTCCCTCCAGCTGTAGTATGATACACTCGCCTCCCTCCAGCTGTAGTATGATATACTCGCCTCCCTCCAGCTGTAGTATGATACACTCGCCTCCCCTCCCTCCAGCTGTAGTATGATACACTCGCCTCCCCTCCCTCCAGCTGTAGTATGATACACTCGCCTCCCTCCAGCTTTAGTATGATACACTCGCCTCCCCTCCCACCAGCTGTAGTATGAAACACTCGCCTCCCTCCAGCTGTAGTATGATACACTCCCTTCCCTCCCTCCAGCTGTAGTATGATACACTCGCCTCCCCTCCCTCCAGGTGTAGTATGATACACTCGCCTCCCCTCCCTCCAGCTGTAGTATGATACACTCCCCTCCCTCCAGCTGTAGTATGATACACTCGCCTCCCCTCCCTCCAGCTGTAGTATGATACACTCGCCTCCCCTCCATCCAGCTGTAGTATGATACACTCGCCTCCCTCCAGCTGTAGTATGATACACTCTCCTCCCTCCCTCTAGCTCTAGTATGATACCCTCGCTTCCACTCCCTCCAGCTGTAGTATGATTCTCTGGCCTCCACTCCCTCCATCTGTAGTATTTTACACTCGCCTCCGCTCCCTCCAGCTGTAGTATTATACACTCGCCTCCCTCCCTCGAGCTGTAGTATGATACCCTCGCCTCGCCTCCCCTCCCTCCAGCTGTAGTATGATACCCTCGCCTCCCCTCCCTCCAGCTGTAGTATGATACACTCGACTCCCCTCCCTCCAGCTGTAGTATGATACACTCGCCTCCCCTTTCTCCAGCTGTAGTATGATACACTCGCCTCCCCTCCCTCCAGCTGTAATATGATACACTCGCCTCCTCTCCCTCCAGCTGTAGTATGATACACTCGCCTCCCTCCCTCCAGCTGTAATATGATACACTCGCCTCCCCTCCCTCCAGCTGTAGTATGATACACTCGCTTCCCTCCCTCCAGCTGTAGTATGATACACTCGCCTTCCCTCCCTCGAGCTGTAGTATGATACACTCGCCTCCCCTCCCTCCAGCTGTAGTATGATACACTCGCCTCCCCTCCCTCCAGTTGTAGTATGATACACTCGCCTCCCTTCAGCTGTAGTATGACACACTCGCCTCCCTCCCTCCAGCTGTAGTATGATACCCACGCCTCGCCTCCCCTCCCTCCAGCTGTAGTATGATACCCTTGCCTCCCCTCCCTCCAGCTGTAGTATGATACACTCGACTCCCCTCCCTCCAGCTGTAGTATGATACACTCGCCTCCCTCCCTCCAGCTGTAGTATGATACACTCCCCTCCCTCCAGCTGTAGTATGATACACTCGCCTCCCTCCAGCTGTAGTATGAAACACTCGCCTCCCTCCAGCTGTAGTATGATACACTCCCCTCCCTCCCTCCAGCTGTAGTATGATACACTCGCCTCCCCTCCCTCCAGCTGTAGTATGATACACTCGACTCCCCTCCCTCCAGCTGTAGTATGATACACTCGCCTCCCTCCAGCTGTAGTATGATACACTCGCCTCCCCTCCTACCAGCTGTAGTATGATACACTCGCCTCCCTCCAGCTGTAGTATGATACACTCGCCTCCCCTCCCACCAGCTGTAGTATGAAACACTCGCCTCCCTCCAGCTGTAGTATGATACACTCCCCTCCCTCCCTCCAGCTGTAGTATGATACACTCGCCTCCCCTCCCTCCAGGTGTAGTATGATACACTCGCCTCCCCTCCCTCCAGCTGTAGTATGATACACTCCCCTCCCTCCAGCTGTAGTATGATACACTCGCCTCCCCTCCCTCCAGCTGTAGTATGATACACTCGCCTCCCCTCCCTCCAGCTGTAGTATGATACACTCGCCTCCCTCCAGCTGTAGTATGATACACTCTCCTCCCTCCCTCTAGCTCTAGTATGATACCCTCGCTTCCACTCCCTCTAGCTCTAGTATGATTCTCTGGCCTCCACTCCCTCCATCTGTTGTATGTTACACTCGCCTCCGCTCCCTCCAGCTGTAGTATTATACACTCGCCTCCCTCCCTCGAGCTGTAGTATGATACCATCGCCTCGCCTCCCCTCCCCTCCGTCCAGCTGTAGTATGATACCCTCGCCTCCCCTCCCTCCAGCTGTAGTATGATACCCTCGCCTCCCCTCCCTCCAGCTGTAGTATGATACACTCGACTCCCCTCCCTCCAGCTGTAGTATGATACACTCGCCTCCCCTTTCTCCAGCTGTAGTATGATACACTCGCCTCCCCTCCCTCCAGCTGTAGTATGATACACTCGCCTCCTCTCCCTCCAGCTGTAGTATGATACACTCGCCTCCCTCCCTCCAGCTGTAGTATGATACACTCGCCTCCCCTCCCTCCAGCTGTAATATGATACACTCGCCTCCTCTCCCTCCAGCTGTAGTATGATACACTCGCCTCCCTCCCTCCAGCTGTAATATGATACACTCGCCTCCCCTCCCTCCAGCTGTAGTATGATACACTCGCTTCCCTCCCTCCAGCTGTAGTATGATACACTCGCCTTCCCTCCCTCGAGCTGTAGTATGATACACTCGCCTCCCCTCCCTCCAGCTGTAGTATGATACACTCGCCTCCCCTCCCTCCAGTTGTAGTATGATACACTCGCCTCCCTTCAGCTGTAGTATGACACACTCGCCTCCCTCCCTCCAGCTGTAGTATGATACCCACGCCTCGCCTCCCCTCCCTCCAGCTGTAGTATGATACCCTTGCCTCCCCTCCCTCCAGCTGTAGTATGATACACTCGACTCCCCTCCCTCCAGCTGTAGTATGATACACTCGCCTCCCTCCCTCCAGCTGTAGTATGATACACTCCCCTCCCTCCAGCTGTAGTATGATACACTCGCCTCCCTCCAGCTGTAGTATGAAACACTCGCCTCCCTCCAGCTGTAGTATGATACATTCCCCTCCCTCCCTCCAGCTGTAGTATGATACACTCCCCTCCCTCCCTCCAGCTGTAGTATGATACACTCGCCTCCCCTCCCTCCAGCTGTAGTATGATACACTCGACTCCCCTCCCTCCAGCTGTAGTATGATACACTCGCCTCCCTCCAGCTGTAGTATGATACACTCGCCTCCCCTCCTACCAGCTGTAGTATGATACACTCGCCTCCCTCCAGCTGTAGTATGATACACTCGCCTCCCCTCCCACCAGCTGTAGTATGAAACACTCGCCTCCCTCCAGCTGTAGTATGATACACTCCCCTCCCTCCCTCCAGCTGTAGTATGATACACTCGCCTCCCCTCCCTCCAGGTGTAGTATGATACACTCGCCTCCCCTCCCTCCAGCTGTAGTATGATACACTCCCCTCCCTCCAGCTGTAGTATGATACACTCGCCTCCCCTCCCTCCAGCTGTAGTATGATACACTCGCCTCCCCTCCCTCCAGCTGTAGTATGATACACTCGCCTCCCTCCAGCTGTAGTATGATACACTCTCCTCCCTCCCTCTAGCTCTAGTATGATACCCTCGCTTCCACTCCCTCTAGCTCTAGTATGATTCTCTGGCCTACACTCCCTCCATCTGTTGTATGTTACACTCGCCTCCGCTCCCTCCAGCTGTAGTATTATACACTCGCCTCCCTCCCTCGAGCTGTAGTATGATACCATCGCCTTGCCTCCCCTCCCCTCCGTCCAGCTGTAGTATGATACCCTCGCCTCCCCTCCCTCCAGCTGTAGTATGATACCCTCGCCTCCCCTCCCTCCAGCTGTAGTATGATACACTCGACTCCCCTCCCTCCAGCTGTAGTATGATACACTCGCCTCCCCTTTCTCCAGCTGTAGTATGATACACTCGCCTCCCCTCCCTCCAGCTGTAGTATGATACACTCGCCTCCTCTCCCTCCAGCTGTAGTATGATACACTCGCCTCCCTCCCTCCAGCTGTAATAGGATACACTCGCCTCCCCTCCCTCCAGCTGTAGTATGATACACTCGCCTCCCTCCCTCCAGCTGTAGTATGATACACTCGCCTTCCCTCCCTCGAGCTGTAGTATGATACTCTCGCCTCCCCTCCCTCCAGCTGTAGTATGATACACTCGCCTCCCCTCCCTCCAGTTGTAGTATGATACACTCGCCTCCCTTCAGCTGTAGTATGACACACTCGCCTCCCTCCCTCCAGCTGTAGTATGATACCCACGCCTCGCCTCCCCTCCCTCCAGCTGTAGTATGATACCCTTGCCTCCCCTCCCTCCAGCTGTAGTATGATACACTCGACTCCCCTCCCTCCAGCTGTAGTATGATACACTCGCCTCCCTCCCTCCAGCTGTAGTATGATACACTCGCCTCCTCTCCCTCCAGCTGTAATATGATACACTCGCCTCCCTCCCTCCAGCTGTATTATGATACACTCGCCTTCCCTCCCTCGAGCTATAGTATGATACACTCGCCTCCCCTCCCTCCAGCTGTAGTATGATACACTCGCCTCCCCTCCCTCCAGTTGTAGTATGATCCACTCGCCTCCCTCCAGCTGTAGTATGATACACTTCCCTCCCTCCAGCTGTAGTATGAGGCGAGTGTATCTTACTACAGCTAGAGTGTATCATACTCCAGCTGTAGTATGATACACTCGCCTCCCTCCAGCTGTAGTATGATACACTCGCCTCCCCTCCCACCAGCTGTAGTATGATACACTTGCCTCCCTCCAGCTGTAGTATGATACACTCCCCTCTCTCCAGCTGTAGTATGATACACTCCCCTCCCTCCAGCTGTAGTATGATACACTCGCCTCCCCTCCCTCCCGCTGTAGTATGATACACTCGCCTCCCCTCCCTCCCGCTGTAGTATGATACACTCG
This sequence comes from Mixophyes australis, assembly GCA_036250195.1. Taxonomy (NCBI): domain Eukaryota; kingdom Metazoa; phylum Chordata; class Amphibia; order Anura; family Limnodynastidae; genus Mixophyes; species Mixophyes australis. The sequence continues at coordinate 316,418 of JAVHZZ010000079.1, forward strand.
CCTCCCCTCCCTCCCGGTGTAGTATGATACACTCGCCTCCCTCCCTCCCTCCAGCTGTAGTATGATACACTCACCTCCCTCCCTCCATCAGTAGTATGATACACTCGCCTCCCTCCCTCCATCTGTGGTATGATACACTCGCCTCCCTCCAGCTGTAGTATGATACACTCGCCTTTTGCTGCTCAGTCCAGTCTCTTCTGTCACTCTCTGTAAAGCAGCTGTCTCTTACACTGTTAGTTCCCTGTACACGTTACAGTCATACTTTCTAACTGGCTGTCTCTTCTCTCTTCCTCCGGACTCTGACTATATTTATCTACCACTGTAACACTGTTTGCTTCTTTTCTTTCCACCGGCTGAACTTCTCCCTTTATGTCTTTCCCTTCTCTACTCGCTCTCTCCAGTTCTTCCTCAGCATGTTCTTATCATGAATGAACAAAGGAAAACTGGGCGCAAAGAAAATGGTGGATGATGTCCATAGATGCAGAGGCACTAACTCTGCGCATTCTCAGAAACGGACCTTACACCAATGAGCGCAACGCACGCACTTCATGTCTGAATGCAAAGGACACTTACAACCACCTATGACTTAAGAGGTGGAATGGGGGTGCAGAGGGGTGAATGAATGTAGGTAATGTACAGTAAAGGGCGTGCCGAGGGCGTGCCGAGGACGTACCGAGGGCGTGCTGAGGACGTACCGAGGGCGTACTGAGGGCGTGCTGAGGGCGTACTGAGGACGTACTGAGGGTGTGCTGAGGGCGTGCTGAGGACATACCGAGGGCGTGCTGAGGACGTACTGAGGATGTACTGAGGGTGTGCTGAGGACGTGCTGAGGGCGTGCTGAGGACGTACTGAGGGTGTGCTGAGGACGTACTGAGGGCGTGCTGAGGACGTACTGAGGGCGTACTGAGGGCATACTGAGGGTGTGCTGAGGGCGTGCTGAGGACGTGCCGACTTAGATGCGGCAGCTCCAAGTACTGTGTTTCTCTTACGTGTAAATAACCGCTGAGCAGACTCTGACATCCCAGGAAGAGTCTGTGACATTTTCTAATCCGTCCTGAGTATTCCCCACTATCAGCAGTGTGTAATATAAGTACATGTCTCAGTGAGGACCTCTAGTATAAGCTGCTATTAGATCTGAGGGAACATTACAGGAAGCCGTAAGATTAGATCCTATTACCGATCTGGTGCCGCAGTATCTCTGCACCTGGATGATGTTATAGTGACTGCTCTGTGTGCTCAGTGGGAGCTGTGGGGAGACGCTGTCACTCTCTACCTCACTCTCTGATTCCCACTCATCTTCTGCTTTATACATAAATATATATATTCTTCTATGAAAGGGTCTGTACAGTAGTATATACAGTAGTACAGATGTCGCTGCCTCTCCGGCTGACACTCAGATGGACGGGATCACACAACGTGCACCAGGAGTCACCAGCTCTGCAGTATAGACAGCTGCACTATGTGGATGATTTACATGTGTAACAATATTATCCCCAAAACACATTGGCACATATATTTCTCTGTTTTATATGTACGTTTACGGTTCTATAGTGAGACCTATTTAGGAAGCTACAATACATTTTATATCAGTAATCTGTTTTAATTATATAAAGAAGGGAGGAGAAATAACAACATATTGATAATGATCATGTTGATGATGATGATGACGATGATGATGATCATGTTAATGATGATGATGACGATGATGATGATGACAATGATAATGATGATAATGATTGTGAAGATACGTGGTTCCCAAATCACTCAGACACGGTATTAGAGGATAAATAGAAGGATGATTTATTCTGCAGAACAGGATTAAATACAGCACGGCCCCGTAACGATAGCAGGTCCAACAAGTGAGGAACTTAGTCCAAATAAATCCAGTGAGATATGTTCCATAGTGAATCTCTGGCAGAGCATCACCTCTTGGCCAAAAGTTAATCGCACACGTCCAGCTCCCAGGGTAGCCTCTTTTATCACCTCCTAATCTCACCTTGGATCTGCCTGTCCAGGGGAGTTGCAAAAGGTCTCGATTGGTGGGCTGGTTACACTATCCAGCCCCCTCCCCTACCTCCCCAGGTGTCTTCCCTCAGGTGACCCCTGCTGGTTCCGGCTCCTGGCTGTCTGTAGAGTTCACTAGTGGACAATAGGGAGCAAACAGAAATAACAATGATAACTAAATTCACTCAACTGCTGAGTGTTCCCTGTGGCCGTGGAATTTAACCCCTGAAATACTTTTCCAAGGAGATGATGATTACATCACTGATACTTCTTGATAACAACATGGCTAAAAAGTGCAGTTCAGGTATGGAGTAGATTAAGGGGTTGTATCAGTATACACCATGCCCGTTGATTTATGTTGATGATGATGATGATGATAATGGATTTTATGGCCCCTTCATAGTTGACACTATCAGACTTTTTCCATCTCCCCATCCTGAGCTTGCAGACCTCACTCCCTCTCTGTCTGACAATGTCATATAGATTTGTTGAAACTGTCAACATCACGATTGTCAAACACGGCGACTGTCTGTAGACTGCAGGATAATGACATCAGATAAAGAAAGAGGTTTTTTTTAATCTGAAACCATATAATTGTTTCTTGTAATTCCGATGTTGGTCTTTTATCAGTTTCAGATGTCACGAATGTAAAGATTGCAGAATAACTTCAGGATGATTATTTTATTCCTAAATGATTCAATACTTATTGTAATTTGTTCCATGGTCTGTGAACTTCATTTTGCTGATACTATCTGCTGCAGCACATATCAGACCATCATCAGATCTGTTTATAACCACAGGGAGGAAACTAATCTGCAGGGTGATAACTTTACACTGAGATTTCTGCACATATACGGTAGGAATATCCCAGACAGGAACTGAAGAATAACTTGGACCAGCTCACAGGACAATCCTGTGCAGTAACTGGACATCCACGGTGTTCCTCTGCTATATAATACTAGGAGATGTTTGATTTGGAAAAACATAAGCTAGATAATTGGAGCGCAGCTAATCCCACAATCAGACAGGAACAGGTAGGAGATCCATAGTACAGTTCTTGTGCTGTATCCACCTGCTGGGTAAGTACTAGAAGTGTAAGACAGCAAGCACGCTGCTGCCACCTACTGATAATAGTTAGAAACACAGGACCCAACAGTGATATAACTTATAAAGGGTTTATAGATAGAGGCAGATCACTGAAAATAAAAAAGTTCCAAGTGTGTTCAAATATTTTTAATCACAAGGTATAAGATGGCACTTACTGGATCTTAGGAAAATAAAGCATGTCGTGGGTTAACCCTTTATGCTCCCTGCTATGCATTAGCATTGCTCCTCCCTCAGACCACTCAGGAATCATAACGTTTTTATCGCTCTGTCCCACAATGTGTAAGGATGAGGAGCGAGAACGCAGGGAGTGAGGTCTTAGGCTCTGTTGTATGTGTGCATCCACCTTCCTCCTTCTATTGCGGCTCTCCAGAGATCTGAAGATATTAACTATCTCTTAATATTATTATATATTATTATTACCTAGTCCCAGAGAAGGTAGATTGTGCTAAATAGAGGGAAGATCTGTAGGAGGAGGCCAACCATCCCCTTTCCCAAACAAGTACCCTTTCAGCCTAACCACATTCCTATATAGACTGGAGAAGCCAGGCTCTCTCTTTAACAAACATTTTAGCAACAATCACTGGGATTCTGTCCTTACTGTGAAGAGAAGGGTCACTTTGTTTCTACTTGTTTTCAGATTTTGGAAAATCCTAGAACCTGGCTGAGATTTAGATCATATTTTCTGATGCCTTGATAAAGACTTCTAGCAGGTCGAAACGCGTTGGTTAATTGACGAACCTCTACTTTGCTGTCATTGCCTGCCATTCACTTTGAAGTTCTTCACGCACTGTCAAGTAAATCCAGATGGATACATTGTATTGATATGCCCAGATCATCGGTTTTATCTGGTAGGTGGCCACTACCTCTTTGGTGAAGGATCAATTATTCATTTTTTCTTGTATGAATGCATGTTATGTATAGTGTAATAAACCATGTTTGATTTTACATGGTAATAAACTATGAGATGTTTTTTCTTTCTTCCTATATGTTATGAATATGAAATTCGCCTTCTCCTTTATATGATATGAGATTGGATGACTTCTATATGGAAGAAATCTATTTAGAAGGAGCAACATCATATCTAAGTTTCAACTTTTTATATCATTAATTCTCTATGTTATATTACAGCGTTGGTGGTGTCATATTTATGTGTTTGGGTTGATATACTAGTACTGTTGGACGATAGTTCTGACACTCATCTGAGGCAGCAGTATACAGGAGCGCTCCACAGCGAAATCTTTTCACAATAGCACAATATTTCCTGATGGATTCGTCTATTTTTCAAGTTATTTTAGGTCTCCAGCGGTTACGTAATCAACATCCAGTAACTGATTGGGAGTTAGGAGAAATAATTAAATGAAGTAAATCTTGCTTATTGAATTATCTCCCTTAACCCACGTGTGTCATCATCCTTACCCTGTAGGGTTACTTCCTGAATACTCTGATTTCTGACTGTGTTATTATTATGTGTATATCTTATAATGTAAGAGATTGGCATGTATATGTATACCATAAATTGCATTTTTTTTTAATTAAGTATAGAGAATAATTAAATATTAAATAATGAAATCATATGTGAAAATAATTTTGTCTTGTACTCTCTTGTGATTCTATTACATTGTATTCAGAACTAACCACCCATCTAACCAGCTCCATCTAAAATATTTTAACAGGTGTAATGAATTTTTTTTTGCTCTGTTTTTCTCATTTCAAAAAAGTATTAGTAAGAGGTGCACAGTGGGGAAATGCACTTGGGGAGCACTGAATTTGGTTCTGCCAAGTAGAATTGGAACGGTCTGTTCAGAGCTCATCGAGGTGCCGCCTACTCTCCATTCTGACGACATCTCCACCAACCAGCAGTCTGCAGAGAGGGGTAACAGCTGCAGAGAACAATTGTATGAAAGTGTAAATGTCGCATCAAAGTTCACTCCTGTTACCCTACAACCACCTCCTACAGTACATGATCCTCTTCAGTGTTTATCCTAAAATATTGTTTAGCCTCATTTACAGCTTAAAATACTCCTGAGAGTGAGGAGACATCATGTGTGGTGTTTTATATGTGGCAGTCTTGTGTGTGTGAAGATGTTTATTACATCGCTCTAAGTGTGCCCAGAAATGCAGAGGACGTCTCGGCTGAAGTGGAACATGGAGACCCCAATGGGACAAAACTCCAAGACCGTCGGCTCAGCTTTGCAGGGTGGAAATGGCTGTTCACCCTTCCACACAGGAAGAAATGGTGATGACATAAACTACCTCCCCACCCTTTTATCAGCGATCTATAAACACTCACCACAAAGGGAAATCATTTCTGCACTGCTCAGCCAAACTATGTTCACTCTTCATAGCGTGCTCTAACTCCACCCAACTCCACCCTACAACCTGAGCAAACTGTTCCTCCTACACAAAGGATTCTCCTATGCATTTTGGTGGAAATCTGGCTGACTTGCACAAATAAATGGGGCAGCACGGTGGCTCAGTGGTTAGCACTTCTCTCTCTCACAGCACTGGGGTCATGAGTTCGAAACCCGACCATGGCCTTATCTGTGTGTAGTTTGTATGTTCTCCCCGTGTTTGCGTGGGTTTCCTCCCACACTCCAAAAACATTATAGTAGGTTAATTGGCTGCTATTAAAATTGTCCTTAGTCTCTCTCGGTCTGTGTGTTTGTTAGGGAAATTAGATTGTAAGCTCCAATGGGGTAGAGACTGATCTGAGTGAGTTTGCGCTGCGGAATTAGTGGCGCTATATAAATAGCTGATGATGCTGACAGAGGAGGATGGTTGAACCAAAGCTGATTTTGCAGCGGGCTGTCGTCTCTCTGAGATCATTGTTTGACAGCCCCCTTAGAAGGAGGTGATCTGGCCAGTACTGTTATAGATAAGACTGCCCACATTGTCATGGAGAGGTGATGCGGTCAGTACTGTTATAGATAAGACTGCCCACATGGTCAGGGAGAGGTGATCCGGTCAGTACTGTTATAGATAAGACTGCCCACATAGTCAGGGAGAGGTGATCCGGTCAGTACTGTTATAGACAAGACTGCCCACATGGTCAGGGAGAGGTGATCCGGTCAGTACTGTTATAGACAAGACTGCCCACATGGTCAGGGAGAGGTGATCCGGTCAGTACTGTTACAGATAAGACTGCCCACATGGTCAGGGAGAGGTGATCCGGTCAGTACTGTTATAGACAAGACTGCCCACATGGTCAGGGAGAGGTGATCTGGCTCCGGCATCAGGACAAGATACAAGTTTTACTCCCTGTAACATGATTAATAATGTCCTTGTTACATTCCTCAGATCATAACACATTTACACAACTAATATGTTGTAAATGTCAGGAAACCACATGAGCTAAACTGTAACTGTGTCATATAACTACATGAGGGGAATATTGGTTAGATTACGTGATAAACAGAAAGCTGAGTATGTACTTCTGTTACTGTTATCTGTAAACCATCTCCAGCTACATGTAATTTACTGTATATCTGGTGATATGAAGGGCACAGTACATGCAGAGAGGTGTAAAGTCACTATTCAGCATTTATAGTAAAGTGTCTAATAAGACTAGTATCATACTTGTTACAAAAAAAGTAAAAATTAAAATAGACAATTACTTGATCTAATGTTAATGACGAATGATAGTCTTTAGTTTACACTACAGATAAATGAACGTAATTATCAGCCTGAGATCATATCTTATATCTATATAACTTTTAGATGTTCCCTGATGAGGATACAAGTCAGGAAACATAATTAATTTATACTAGACAAGTGGCTTTAACATGTCACAACTGCTGCAAAATATTTTGCTTTGGTTCCAGCATTTGAGCGAAACTTAATTTGTTCTATAATTTGCTGTAATAGAATAGACCGGGGTTAGGGATTTGGTTTAGGGATTGTAGACCCTGTCTTGTACTTATGGTTAATCATTCAGGACTAATATATACTGGGGAGAAGGATATGTGACCAACATATATTAGGTGGACGGGGGCTGTACATTATATAATATACATATATAGTACAACATATATAATACATATATAATACATATATAATACATATTACACTGGGTCAGTCCTCACACTTTGTCTTACACCATTTCTGTGCTCCACTGACATAGTGATGTTAGAGCTGCCTACAATAACAGAGGATGTTGTCGCACTAGTTAGACACCAACTACACAACTCTTTATACATTGTGTCAGTATCATGTTCTAACATTTCTAGGTATATGTTGCCATCATTCTTGTATTGAGGTCCTGCTAACCAAATAACCAGAAGTAAGCAAAAAAGAGAGTAGAAGTATTTTGATTTTATTATTATTATATATTATATATTTATTATATATTATTATATTATATTATTTATTTATTATATATTATTATTATATTTATTATATATTTATTATTATTTATTATTATTTTATTTTATTGTAGTTTTGGGTCTCTTGTTTGAAATGGACACTTACCAGGTAATTGGAATAAAACATAACTTTTATTAGTAAAAGATAAAAGTTTTGATTCTAAAAAGCAGCGAAATATAAATATGAAAAAATGAATTTAAAGGATTATAATCGATTTGAAACAATATATTTTTCCAGCAATTACTGCTATGGGACAATATTACTGGAATAGTAACATATTTATGTAAATTATTGCTTATGTCACTCACCGGAGTGTGAGTGCCTCCACTCTGGTACGTGGTTCTCCATCTTTCCCGCTCACACCTGTGTGGAACCGCGGCCGTCCGCCATCCTGTCGCACTGGGCATGCGCAGGTCCCTTTAACAACTACACCTGACCACTAATGTGATTGATGGATCAATCACCTGACCCTACTTAAGGCACCTGCAGCCTTAGGTAGGGGCCTGATCTTGAAGTCTCACGCCCAGTGAACTTCTATAGGTGTGTGCAGTTTCCAAACTGCTTCCAGCTCTACTCCTGTGTGCAGTATCCAAACTGCTTCCAGCTCTACTCCTGTGTGCAGTTTCCAAACTGTGTGCAGCTTGCTCATACTACAGCTTCCACGCTGCTCCCTTGTTCAACTCAGCGGCGGTTCCCACACCGCTACAACACTATCATCCCGCTGATCGTGTCACAGCTTCCACGCTGCTCCCGACTCCACTCAGCAGCGGTCCTCTGACCGTCCCAACGCTGACACTCTGCTGATCGTGTTACAGCTTCCACGCTGCTCCTGGCTCCACTCAGCAGCGGTCCTCTTACCGCTCCAACGCTGACACTCTGCTGATCGTGTTACAGCTTCCACGCTGCTCCTGGCTCCACTCAGCAGCGGTCCTCTTACCGCTCCAACGCTGACACTCTGCTGATCGTGTCACAGCTTCCACGCTGCTCCCGGCTCCACTCAGCAGCGGTCCTCTGACCGTCCCAACGCTGACACTCTGCTGATCGTGTTACAGCTTCCACGCTGCTTCCCTGCTCAACTCAGCGGCGGTTCCCACACCGCTACAACGCTGACACTCTGCTGATCGTGTTACAGCTTCCACGCTGCTTCCCTGCTCAACTCAGCGGCGGTTCCCACACCGCTACAACGCTTCACCTCTCAGCTGATTCCGGATCTGCACAACTGGGTATGCGTTACTAACTATTGACTATTACCTATTTTGCTCACATACCAGTTGCACCCATTGTTGTTTGTTGCGCAGGGTACAGGTACCCATATAGACTGTGTTTCCGCATTGCTCCAGTTAGGACAAGCTGTCACTCAAGCTCGATATCTTCTCACGCTACTACTTGGCGTCATTGTGCATAATCTGCTGTGATCAGCTTCTCCCCACTGCAAGGCACCAACTATATATACAGACTATTCATTGTGTCTTCCAAGACATTGCTCTACTCGCGCTGTTCCCATACAGCCACAGTTTGCCTTTCAACTTCACTCTCCTGCACCTGGACAAGTCCTCACTCCCTCCACAGCGGTGGTACAACTTGCTGCACGCAGACCACTGACTTCCCTGCTACATACCTGCACCTGGACAAGTCCTCCTATCACAGTGGTGGTACAACTTGCTATACGCAGACCACTGACTTTCCTATTACCTACCTACACCTGGATCCGTTTCCTCACCATAGCGGTGGTACAACTTGCTGCACGCAGACCACCGACTACCCTGCTACCTACCTACACCTGGACCCGTCTCCTCACCATAGTGGTGGTACAACTTGCTGCACGCAGACCACCGACTACCCTGCTACCTACCTACACCTGGACCAGACTCCTCACCATAGCGGTGGTACAACTTGCTGCACGCAGACCACCGACTACCCTGCTACCTACCTGCACCAATCCTATTCTTCACATCACTGCAGTGGTACAACTTGCTGTACGCAGACCACTGACTCCTCCTCTACCTATCATCACCTATCCACGTCCACTCCTCGTGTCTACATTATCTTCAGCCTCCAGTTTACTGCTCCAAGTTGCTGACTTTCCTCTAACCATAGCTGCAAGTCGCTGACTTCCTCAGACTATCTCTACTCTCCTGCTGTTGTGTCGCTCCAATCATTCACCTGCCTGCTTGGAGGTGCGTGCCATATCCCCGCCTCTCCAGCAGAGTACCATCTGGTGAAACTCAGGTAGCAACTCCTAGTGCCCGTGACAGAAGGAGTCCTAGATACGCCCAGGATATTTGGCAAGCAGGATACAGATAAGGAGAGATGTATCACATATAGCCTGTACATTTATAAAAAACATATTCCTGGCTATAATAGATTAAATTATTTCATACTGCTGGTTTCAGGGTTACATGTGTAGCAGTGACTGTTCCTATAACTTGTGGAAATGTTGCAATAGAATCTGAGAAGTTTGGTCGTGTTTGAAAAATGTGTTCATTCATGAAATATGGAAAGTCGAGCAGTAAGTGTATATAACACAGACTACATAGTATGGTGCAGTATTTTTTTTAAGAAAATGGGCTTCTAATAAGCCCTAGTGCTACTGTCTGTAACTTCCTGACGGGCGCTAGATTTGTTGACCTTTAATACACAAAAACATGTCGTATAGTTCCCGGCACACAGTGATTATGATGATGGGAACAAGGGGCCACTCTGCTGTGGTGGGGAGGAGCTGCTGTGGTGGGGAGGAGCTGCTGTGGTGGGGAGGAGCTGCTGTGGTGGGTAGGAGCTGCTGTGGAGGATTTGCCAGCTCATAGAGCCAAGATGACACTGGTGACTCATTGTCCTCCAACCTCACGCCAGATCTACAGTGTCAGACAATGCCGCAGGCGAAGGAGAACCCTCTGTGGCAACATTATTATAGGCAATTAGAGCTCCTAAATAAAGAGGGTAACAGGTGGCATTTGAGAATGGCAAAACCACTACCCAGCCTACTTCAACCCCCCTCCCCAATTAACTTACTTTTGTCATTCTTGAAGTGATGCGGCGACTCCCAGACACTGAAAGATCGAGAGCCGAATAAAATAAATTGTAGTGAACAGTTTTCAAAAATAGGGTCATTTTCTGAGACAAAAACTTTTAGGGACATATCTCATACTTGCCCACTCTCCCGGAATTTCCGGGAGGCTCCCGAATTTCGAGGAGTCCTCCCAGAAGAGTAGGCACAGCTCCCGTATCCTAAAAAAATGCTGAAATTAACATAATTGAATATCGTGGGCGGGGCTTAATGGCATCATTAAGCCCCGCCCTGCTATACAATGCAGGGAATTTCGGCATCTTATAGTGGGGGTGGGGCTAAAATGCAGCGATTTTTCAAGTCTCGCCCCCACACGCCCACCTCTCCCCCCAGCTTCAAAAGGTTGGCATGTATGACGTATCTTTAAAGTGTTGGATTGTCCCTGGACTTTAGGGACTCTTGTCTACACACACACACACACACACACACACACAGTAGCTAGCCTAGATGCAAAGACACAACCTGTGACTCATACAGACACAGTACAACATTCATATATGATACACACACACACACACACACACACACAGAACCAGTCACCTATGATGCAGTCAGAGCACAGACACACACACAGCACAACATTCACAAATGACACACACACACACACACACAGAACTATAGTCACCTATGATGCAGTCAGAGCACAGACACACACACAGCACAACAGTTATCCTAGATGCACACACACAGCACAACGTTCACATATGACACACACACACACAGCAGAGCAGTTATCCTAGATGCACAGACACACAAACACAATTACAGACAATTAGAGCTCAGTGTATCTGCCCTGGATATAATAGAGCTGGAGTTACATGTACAATCTCTGCAGATAAGACTCACATTACAGATTTTAGTATCCCTGAACCAGGTATAAATCAGGTAACCTGAATCCTTTCTGCACCCCCTCAAAACACATTTTAGCGGTGTAGTGCGGCTTCCTCAAGCCATGGACACATACTAGACAATAAAGAAGGGTATCCTGGGGGTGTATGGTTGGGGCTTTATGTTATTTTCACAAATAACACAAATGAAAATATATATATATACTGCTGTCACTGGGATGGGAGGCGGTAGGAAGATTATTACCGGGTGTATTATAATATCTGTGTGTCACCTCTCAAAATAGGGGCCCTGTATTTACATTTTTCCTACATGGATCAGATTTTTGGCCTAAACAAAAGCGGCTGAACTAAAATTAATGCAAGTAATTAAACCTTGTCATCAGCAGATATATTCAGTGTATACTGAGCTTCCAAACATTCTCCATGTAATGATGATGGACATGTGACCACTGTACAGCCAGTGTAAGGCTACACTACTGCGTCCTCCGTCAATAACTCCCCACTAGACCATACTTACCAACTTTACAATGTTGGTATCCGGGAGCCTGCGGGGGAGGTGGGCGTCATGGGGGGCGGGCCTCCAAAATCCGTGTCATTTTGGACCCGCCCCCACGACGTCATGACGCAAAATGCGTCATTTGACAGAGGGGGCGGGGCCAAACGCCGCGATTCACCAGGAATCGCGGCGTTTGTGACCTAATTCTGCCCACTTCACTAGGAAGTGGGCAGATCCGGGATTTTGCCACACTCGCCCGGGAGTCCGGGAGACTCTCTCAAAATGCGGGAGTCTCCCGGACATTCCGGGAGAGTTGGCAAGTATGCACTAGACCCCATAATCCCAGTTTAGAGGTGGACAGAAACCAGCCAGATCACACAGACGTTTATGTAGTTACACTGTATGATACAACCTGAGTGAGAACATTAATACACAGGAAATGGGTCGGGGGTTTGTCTTCTGTTATCAGCAGGAAATCAGGTTTCAGTCATCTCTGTAATATACTTACTGGTGTCCCATACACCACAAATATCTGTGTATAACCTCATATCTCACACAGCAGATGGCAGAGCGCTACACATTCCTTTATACATGTGGTTTTGTCTCCAAAATGAGTAAAAATATAAATATACAAGAAACCCGGCATAAGAAAATATATGGAAATGTTCTGGCTGCTAAATATATATAATAGTCATGGTAAAGTCTTCAGATAAGATATATGTTGGGAGCCAAATATTATGGCTCATAGAAATATGAGAATATTGCAGAAATAAAATAATAATAAATTACAACACATGGATGATACATAAAGTGAGTTAAAAACAAAAGTTATAAATGGAAACTGCAGCAAAGTATCTTTACAGGGACCTGAGACTGGATCCTGGTCCATCTGAGACACCCTCTGGCATTTATACAACCACCCGCATATAATACATCCACCACTGTACATTATATAGTGCATGCACCCTTTGCCCAATATATATATTCTCTTTATTATTATCCAATATATAATACAGCTTCCATAGCATAATATACAACTCAATGTCCAGTTATTGTTCTCCTTACCTATAGACATCGTACTCAAGTGCTGGATTATAATAAGAATTATTATGTATGAAATACATTACTTCCAGCTACAGTGCAGTCATTACAGGAGTTGTGTTACCGGGAGCGTAGGACACCTAATTCTAGAGGGACGTTACAGCCGGGCCAGAGCCACAACTACAAGCCTGTCGCTCAATGACCAATTTATATACCCCAGTGTCATCAGTGGGTGATGTAATATACTGCAGTGCCATGTGCTGCAGCCCCTCTGGCAGGTAAGGGGTTAATAAATATACTGTGCTAAAAAAGCTATTGTGGATCCTTATTAGAGATAAGGAAACTGTTACATTTTGAGTCAGTCGCTTTCACAGCCGACAATTGTTAAGTTCTAACAAATATATAGGAACATTCTACAAAACATCTGGGGGTAAATGTATCAATATGCGGGTTCTTCAACACCCGCGTGTTCAGCCTCTTCCGCGATTAAATTCCAAGCGGCGCTGCATTGTAAAGGGTTAACTTCCCTTTACAATGCAGCGCCGATTGAAATTTAATCGCGGAAGAGGCTGAACACGCGGGTGTTGAAGAACCCGCATATTGATACATTTACCCCCTGGTGGTAAATGTATCAAGCTGAGAGTTTTCCGGTGGGTTTGAAAAGTGGAGATGTTGCCTATAGCAACCAATCAGATTCTAGCATCATTTTTTAGAATATACTAAATAAATGATAGCTAGAATCTGATTGTTTTTTCGAACCTGCCGGAAAACTCTCAGCTTGATACATTTACCCCCTGGAGCCTGTTTTATTTAACATTTTTGTAATAATATAACATAATATAATAGCATATTATATATATATAATTAAATATAATAGCATATTATATAGTATAGCGTTTAATAAATGTGTGGTTATAGATTAGATTGATACACAAATGTGTATCATTATTTTAGAAGTTAGTTGTGTTATAAAGCATGAAACACACAACTAGATGTCAGCTATATAAATATGCTCGGTGGGCAGAGGTAAGAAAGTGTATTCTTCATGTATAATAAGGGTATTTAGGATTTCAGTATGGCGCCTGCTTTTCAGTGACATGGTGACTTGGAAAATCATTTTTCCTGGGACAAAACAGATGAAAGTGATTACTGATGATGGAGTGACAATAGGCAGTCGGCTGGTAACTGATGATGATGATGGTATCAGTATCTTGCTAGGTGTCTGTATAAGAAGACAGGTTACCGTTTCCATGACTTTAACTTCTTCCTCCTGCTCTCACCTTGTTTCCATACTCTTGGATGTTCAAAGGTTGAAAACAAATAGTTTTGCTATAACAAGCAGCACAGAGCTTCTCTGAATACGGTGCACTAAACTGGCAATATAGTTATTGTAACTGGAGCTTATGGAGTAGATTTAATAATACATCTCAAACTAAATCAAATTCTACCATGACTGGATGTTATGTCTCAGAAGCTATCAAGAGCATGTTGTAATCGTACCAAAGAGCAAGTATTATGTAGAAGTGTATATATATATATATATATATATATATATATATATCTCTATCAGAGAAGAGCGGTTCGGATTTGGAGAGATCCGACAGATCCAATATTTGGGGTTCTGAGTAGATACAAAACACGAATCGATTCTTGGCGCCAAAATCGGATCTGAAAATGAGGCAAAATGTTATTTCCAGGACAATATGGAGCCAAAACACTTGTTATACAGGAATTGCGTCATTCCACTTCTGGTTAATGCGTTCCCAGCTGAAACGCAGACCGCTGGAGGGCGTATTTGATAGTGGAGGTGCTTTATTGCACCTCCTTGGTACATGTCTTAGGTACTCATGGGGAATACACACTTGCTAGGTAGGTGTCCCAGTGACTCACCTAGGGAAATACGTGTTTGTGTCCTTCCGGTTTTGGCACCTCTGGTTTATGTGTTCCAGGGAGGAATGCATATTGTTTGGTATACCTCATAGAGAATACCAGGGAAATATTGCCTCATATATATATATATATTGCAATGATCTGCAGACTATCTGGATGAGCTATTTGGATGAATCATGAGCTGCCGCAGAAGACAATCTGGGATTGTAGAAGAAGTCAGATAACTACATGTTCTTGTAATTATTTTTATAAATTATTTAGAAAGAAAAAATGTCAGAGTACAACATCAACAAAACTACATAAAGCATGAAAGGAATATGAAATAAATCTCCTCTGACATAATACCTTAGAGCAGAGGGGTCCACCTTCCTTTAACTTAATTGGCAGATCAGGCAACACTCCCTATATTAAGCATCTGTGGTCAATACCACGTTGCCTGATCTTGGAGTCTCATTCCCCATGAGCCTCTGAAGGTGTTCCTGTGTTTCCTCGTGTATTCAGCGCTGCTGATTCCTGTGGTTTCCAAACCACTTCTACCTCTGTGGTTTCCAAACCACTTCTACTACTGTGGTTCCCATACCACTTCTACCCTCCTGTGTATCATCGTGACTGTTAGCTGATTCCTATCCGCTGCCTCCGTGCACTACAGTCTTCAAGCCACTTCTACTCTACCATATATCATTGTGACTGTTAGCTGATTCCTATCCGCTGCCTCCGTGCACTACAGTCTTCAAGCCACTTCAACTCTACCATATATCATTGTGACTGTTAGCTGATTCCTATCCGCTGCCTCCGTGCACTACAGTCTTCTATCTACATCTACTCACCTGTGCATCATCGTGACTGTTAGCTGATTCCTATCCGCTGCCTCCGTGCACTACAGTCTTCAACCTGCAACTCGTCTGTGTTTCATCGTGACTGTTTGGCTGATTCCTATCCGCTGCCTCTGTGCGCTTCAGTCTTCAGCTCATCTCAACTCTCCCGTGTTTCCTCGAGACTGCCACTACTATTGCTATCCGCTACTCTCCGTGATCATCAGTTCCAGCTCAACTCTGCTCTCCCGTGTCTCATCGTTACTGCACCTGCTGGTTGCTATTGGCTACCTCCGTGTGTCCGCAGAGTCCTGCTGCTGCTACTCCTCAGCTCTACTCGTCCTTCAACTGCTGATCCGCTCTCCATGCTATCCTGTGTTCCCGCTGGTCTCTACCCGCCTGTCAGCATTGGATTCGTGTCTCATTACTTACCTCTCAGCTAGACCATCGCTATTTCTCCAGGGTCCTCCAGGAGTCCAGTTCCACGCTCTACTGATTCCTGTGTATTTGTTTCCCTGCTGGTCTACCTACCTGTGCGCTGCACCTACTTGACTACCGCTTCACCCATCCAGGGACTTCGCATCCTGCCGGCCTCCTGCCGTTCAGGTATCTCTGCACTCCTGTCTGACAGCCTGCTTCTGAACCACGGTATGCATACTTCTCATTGACTGTGCTGGTGTATTGCATATCTTGCTGGACTGTGTTGGTTCTCCTCTGGAGTTTGCTATCCGCTGAGTCTATTGCCATCATTGACTGTGTTATCTTGTGCCGGATTACCTCAAGAGACTTTCTATTATTGCTGTGCTGTTCAGTCATTTATATATTGTGCATATTATTGTGGATCAAGTTTTAGGGTGCCCGTGTATCTCCTGTGTTGCAGTCTCTCCCCGTGCTCCTCCTCACTTATATATTCAGTGGTACAACTTGCTAGAGGCAGACCACTGATCCCTGTTCCCTGTGTCACTTGTTCCAGTATCCTTTCACATAGCAGTGGTACAACTTGCTAACGCAGACCACTGACTCCCCGGACACCTCCACTTGGATTCCATTCCTTCACTCAGACAGCGGTACAACTTGCTATCCGCAGACCGCTGACTCTCATCACCTCCTCGTTTCTGTTGGACATTCCTCCTCACTATAGCAGTGGTACAACTTGCTACCGCAGACCACTGACTACCTTCACGTGTCCTTTGTCCATACAGTTCCTCGTGTATTATTACCTCCATATTACCAGTGCTGCTAGTCATAGACTTTCCTGAGCATCTCATCATCTGCTATTTCCTGTTCCGTGATCACCCTGCTACCAGAGTACCATATTACCACCTATATTGCTCTGGTAAGCCTATCACCTGGTGATCCCTGGGTAAAGACTCCTAGTGCCCGTGACAATATCTCTTTCTAAAACTGGAAATCTTTGAATACTTTCAAATTAGACACTTCATCCATTCACTCCCCATCCCCATTTTGTCTCATTAGCCCCATTCAAGACAATCTGCCTACGCTATCCTCTTGAATGGGCATGATTTTGTCAATCTAAAATATGTTCCTAGGCTCATCTTCAGGTCTTCATCGCAGACATAAGCTTGAATGGGGGGCATATCTTGGTCCTCCTCCTGATGAAGAGACCTGGCAGGAGATCAGGGAGATAATATCTGCTACCTCAAGTTCTACTATTACCAAGAAACCACCGATTGTACACTTTGTAAGCTGTTATGTACCAGATAAGCTGAGCAAAATGTTTCCCACAATGGATTCAACCTGCTTAAAGAATTGTGAAAACAGAGGATCCTCCTATCATATTTGCAAACCTGATTCATTGATTTGAGACAGAAGACAAAAGATCCTGAACTTCATGATGGAAGTTTGGATCCCTAAGGATTCAGGGGTTTTCCTCTTTTCCTATTACCCTCAGAACCTATCTAGACTCGCAAAAAAACTTGCTTCTTGAGCAGGTCTAATTAACCCCAAGGAGAGGAGAGAGGGCTGCTTGCTCCAGTGAGAAAAACCATGATACACATGGAAGAAAGAGCCTTATTATAAGCAACCCCAAAAATATTTCAGAGGTAGAGAAAGGAAAACAATGTGTAAGTCAAGTACCAATATGTTGGTGATTTTGTCTATTCTTCTTTGATAATGATACAATTGGAGGAAAGTTCAAGCACTGACACGATCTTTAGTAGAGGTGATACTTCTGTCTCTATCCCACCTGTCCATGGAAGTGTAGATGGATGGAGTGGTCATCACAGCACTACATTTGTACAGGCAGGAAATAAGATGCAAGCTGGGGGTCCCTGGAAGAGGTTTTATTGTATGTCTGACCCTCTGGGCCACATGTGAGTGAGTCATATGAAAAGAAAAAATTTGTAGGTAGTGGCGTCATTTACAGTTGGGTGCAATTTGTTGCCTGAACGTACACAGAAAATGAGGTCCACAAAATTGCAGCTGGCTGTTTACTGCAGTCATTTGTTTTTCTGAGTAACACGTACCTTGATAGGCTACACTAGGTATGCTGGTCATCATCATCAACTGAATTGTACTTGGACCTGAGGGACAAAGCTCTGGAAGTCAGTCAACACAAATTTCTTCCATTATAGTAAATCTTAAATGAGTAGAAGTTAAATGACCAGCCAGGACTCATACATAGATAAGAGAATCAGGCCGGGTTGGTTAAAGAGGCTGGTTTATCCGCCAATAGCTCTCTCTGTAAAAATGAATAAAAGGAGCCAATGTAAGTGGTATAACATCACTGTCCTTATTTGGGGTATGTAACAGAACAGCTAAACTTCCTCTATATTAAGGGGTCCTGTGACCACCAGATTAAAGCTCACCCTCTAATACATCTCTCGGCTGTCCTGTATTGCACCCAACGTCCTGAGTCAATGTTCTGCCCAATACCCAGCTGTCTCCATCCAAAGTAAGAGGTCAGGAGGATTTAGCCAGAGCCACCAGCTGCAGAAGCTACATACACATCACACTGGGGTGCAGTTGGTGAGTGACCAGCCTGGCCAAGCAGTGCCAGTGGGAGAAGTCAGTAATGACTTGTTGACGATACAGTGAGATCCCATAAAGCATGGAGGATCAGGGTAGCAGAGAAAGTCCATCTTGTCACAGAGGGATAATCAGAAGGATTGGTGAACATTTCTTTACGTAAAGCAGTGTTTCTTCCTATGTGCAGTGTTGTAGGGTTTATGGGACCTGGCACCATTACATAGTGTCCCATAACAAGAATGGTTAAGCAGAGCCCTGCACTTCAAGCACAAGGTCCTGACTACTAGAGGGGGTGAAGAGAGAGAGGGAGAGAGAGAAAAGAGAGAGAGATGAAAGACAGGGATGAGAGAGAAGGAAGATAGAGGGAGAGAAAGAGAAAAGAGAGATAGAGAGGGAGGAACGGAGAGAGGACAGAGAGGGAGAGAAGAGAGAGAGAAATAAGTGAAGGAGAGAATAGAGAGAGAGGGAAGAGAGAGAGATTATGAGAGAGACCAGAGAAAGAAGAGAGAGACACAGAAAGAGAGGGAGAGGGAAGAGAAGAGAGAGAAAAGAGAGAGATGGATGAAAGAGAGGGAGAAAAGAGAGAGAGGGAAGAGAGGAGGAGAGGAAGACTGAGAAGGATAGAAGAGAGAGAGACATGGAAGAGAGAGTGAGAGAGAATCAGTGATGGGAGAGAGTGAGGAAGGAAGGGAGCGAGGGAAGAAAGTAAGAGAGAGAGAAAGAAGAGAGAGTGAGAAAAAAAGAGAGAGAGAGGTGTGAGAGAGGTGTGAGAGGTAGAAGTGAGAGAGAGGGAAGACAGAGGGAGAAAGATTAAGAGAGAGTGAGGCAGAGAGAGAGAGGGAGATAGGGAGACTAAGAAATAGAGAGAGATTAGGAGAGAGGGAGAGAGAAAGAATGAAAGAGAGGGATCCCAACACATCTCTGCATTAAAATCATCCAGCCATAGACTGACCAATGTTTGGTTACCATGATAGTAGGAGACCACATGCTGCTAGTATTTATCGGGAATCATACTATACCAATCTTGATTGATAGTTCAGCGCCTGATTACAGACACTTTAGGTGGTGTCATTATTCCATTTGTTAAAAACGAAACAACACTGCTCATTTACCTTTTACAATAAATATTTTAAGTGTCTAAAAATGAAAAAGGAATGGTTAGAGTTCATATTATTATATTAAAATTTATGTTCGCCAACTAATCATGGTTATATATAATGGAAATCATCCTACAATGATGAAATGTTGTGAGATACATGTAGCAAGGATTGTATTCCAACCCTCACACTTATTTACATAACACAGTGTATTGGGGGCTGGCTGGATGTGAACATCCCACTGTATCACTATAAGGTAGAAACCAGTGGGGAACTTGCTCTGTGTTGCTCCTCTTGCTGTCTGTTGTTCCCTGGACTGAAGTCTTCTTAGTCATCTCCTGAGGAGATTATACAGGAAGACATGGACCGGGAGAGACTCCTGAGAATTGCTTTTATAATGATCATACTCTGGATATCTCACTGGGATTCAACAACATCACGTAAGTAATCTTATAAATGTTATGTGTTTTTGTTTATTAGGTAAATTGGTAAATAATTAGGTAAATAATTCATTATTATTAACATGAATCATGGTGGGGTTTATATATACAGTTGGCTATTATATAACAAATTACAAAGTATTATTCCTTATATACGACATGATATATTACAGCCTGTATTATTACATCTACTGTCCTCTACGGCTTTGCTCTAAGCTCCTCTATTCATGTATGTTACACTAAGCCCAATATCTCTATTAATGACATTAGTGACTATATAGAAGATAATTACATCCTTATAATATATTTATCAGCTACTGTAAGAAACATTATTTCTTTTAATAGCAACTTATGGTTTGTGGAACTTTTTTTCTGAGTAACCCACAAGTCCTTTTATGTCTGACAGGTGGTTTATTCTTATTTTTAAACCCAGCAAACATTCTATTATTATACAAAGAAACTAGGTAATTACATGAACTGTTTTATGGGGTTTATAGGGTAATTTGTAATTTCATTTTTAACAAATATAGAAGCTCCCAGAAATATTGATCAAAATACAAAGAGGTCTCTGTGAATAAAAATGTATCGATGGGGTTTTTACAAAAGACTTATAAAAAAAAATTAAAACACATTTCAACATTTATTTATTTTTAAATGCTGACAATATCATATAAATAAAACCGATATGTTAATAAGTTGTGATGCCAGGTAATTATTACATTGCCGGGCACCACAGCCTAAACATGCAGCGATAGATGCACCGTGAATTGTTCTGTGGGGTCCTGTCTGCTGTAACAATCAGCCAGGGTGAGTTTTACACTAGATAAGATCAGGAATATTACAGCTTTTACAACTGTTTTATCGCCTTAAATGATTATAATTCACATTATCTTTATCATATTTAATATTTACATATATGACAGTAAGTAATACTCACTGCAAATATTATATAATATAATGTACAGCTGGAACAAATACAGGAGAATTCCCTCCCTATTGTACATTACATGGATATATGTAGACACTTAGTAGTTCTGTGTCCGTATAATAACAGACAGTTGTAGGCTGAGAACTTTTATATACAAAAAAATTAGTCCGAGGTGACTTCTTACACCCATAATAATTTACAGTAATGGATGTATTATTCCTTATAATATACAAGAATGTATAAGGAATTGACAATTAATACAGATATTAGTAAGAGGCGTTTATTATCAGATGCTGAATATTTACTCTGTAGTGATCTGTTCCAGCTGTACAGGAGGTGGTGATGCCGGTGAGTGTTCTGTGTGACATTTTCACCTTCACTAAGAGATAATCTAACTGCTCTGTCTCCATAATGTACTAATATCTACACTTCTACCATAAATAATCACCTGGCAGCCTGCTTGGAGGATGGTTATTAATAACTGCTCTGTCTCCATAATGTACTAATATTTACACTTCATCCCTTATACATAGGTTTATATTTGTATTAATTATGTTTTGTTCATTAGTTTATTTTATATAGAATTCATTTTTATCATTCATACATGAAAAACAAAAAAATTGAATAAATGTGTGAGTGTATATTATTGGAATGCCTTTATTATTAGGGGACTAAGTGTAGATAGATACATTCATAAAAATACATATAATTTATATTATAAGTAAGGGGTGTAAAGTTATTAGTTTGTGACTTATAATTATATGTAAGTGAGTAACACTGTAAGAAAGTTATAAAAAAAAATTAAGTGAAATATATGGGAAGTCATGTGAAAATAAGTGTTATTATACGGGTATTCTACATTATCACCAAGATATCTCTGTTTATAATTTGTAATTAGAGATATCAATGAAATGTCCGATCCAAACTCAAACCGTAATGATTCTGGTTATTTACAATAATTAATTTTATGTAAAAATCATTCTATATTAGTTAATTTGGTTCTCAAAAAGAGAAGTGAAAGAAGGGAGAGAAGAAGCAATGAATTAAATGTCACAATATGCCTTTTTATGTACTGTAATATTTCTAAATTTTTTGGGAGATGTTTTTTTAAAGAAAACTTGTGTCAAATTAATTTGTATTATTCCTACAAGTTTATCTTCTCTCTATTGTATAGAAAGTCCTCCCCAAGAAGTAGAGGAAAATTATGACTATATGCCATCAGGTATGTTCCATAATATTAATTTGATTAAAAAAAATAGTTGGATATGTACAACTTGAATGTAATTTTATTAATTATTGTCATAATTTTAAAGGATGTTAGATTATTTTCATGACACTTATTGGATGTTATTTCTAAAAGTAAATAGTTCCAGAAATTCAGTATGTCCCTGTAATTTAACCTACAAATCTATCATAACTACTGTTCCCATTTAAGCCATGCAGGTAGAGGGAGTCTAAGAGAAAAATCCATTTACTTTCTTTTATCAGAAGTTCCATTGTTAGGTCTCCTCCTCCAATACCTAATTTTATTTTCTCAATTCCAAATGCTTTCAAACCTCTTTCAATTCCATTATTTTTCTCAAGTGTCTTGCAACTGGCATGAGCTGTTTAATTTTTCTGGTCTGAGACTGTATTCCTAATGGTCACAATGTGTTCTAGCAAATGATGTTTAACGAGTCTCATGGTCATTCCCACATATATCTTTTCATGTGGACATATTAGACCATAGATTATTTCATGTATGTTGCAATTGATAAACTGTTTTGTTGTGGGTTTCTTTGTGAGAACCGAGCACTCTATTAGGGATAGGTTTCTTCTTTGTGCCAAAGTGACTTTTACTTAATCGGTCCTTCAGATTAGTTGCTTTTCTCCATCTTAAGGAAGCTCTTGGTTCAAGATTTTCAGGTAAATCACTGTCAGATAACAAGATCTTCCAATGTTTGCGTAAGATATATTTAATATCTTTCCAGTTGTTGCAACTCATCTCATAAGTTAGTTAAGATTAATCTCAACTAAATGTAAGATATTGATAAATTCCTAAAATACATGTTAGTTCTCTTTCCAGAAAATCTAAATATTGTCACTATATCATCATCATCATCAACATTTATTTATATAGCGCCAGCAAATTCCGTAGCACTTTACAATTGGGAAAAAACATTAATAAAACAATACTGGGTAATACAGAGAGAGAGGTAAGAGAACCCTGCTCGCAAGCTTACAATCTATATCTTGCCCATGTAACCTGACAATCTGTATATTTTACATTTTTTCATCACACATGATTTCCCTCTCTCACCAACTCAGATATAGGTTTACATACGTGGGAGCACACGCCGCCCCCATCACAGTTCCTCTTATCTGGAAGTAAAATTTGTCCTCAAAAACAAATTAGTTATGATTCAAAATTAAATCTAATAATTTGATCAGAAAGTTATTAAAATGTACATATGGTTCTGGTTGTAAGAAGAATTTTGTTTCTTCAATTCCCAGTGTACGTTTTATACTGGCATATAGAGATTCCACATAAACTGTTACCAGCCGTACTTCGGGCTGTTGTGTAATCCCATTCAGCATCCTTAAGATATCAAATGTGGTCTTTGTATATGAAAGTAATGAAATTACATTCTTTCTCAGATGAGTGTCTACAAAGATGCTAGCTTGTTCAGTGAGAGTATAAATTCCCAAAAGAATTGGTCAACCAGGAGGGGTTCAATTATCTTTAAGTATCTTAGGAAATAGATACATTGTAGGCATATTTGGATTTTTGACTTTTAAAAATTCATGTAAAGTTTTTATTATTGTTGTGACAGGATGGACCGCCTATGCCACCCTACCAGTTGTTGCTGAGAACCTTCTTTGCCACCCCTCTCTTTCTCCCAAATTGCGTCCTCTAACCGCAGTAGGAGGGGCTTACAAAACGCAATAATGTATAAGTGTATATTATTGGAATACGTTTATAATTAGGGGCTTGATTCATTAATGATCTTAACTAAAGAAACTTCTTATTTCAGTCTCCTGGACAAAACCATGTTACAATGCAAGGGGTGCAAATTAGTATTCTGTTTTGCACATAAGTTAAATACTGACTGTTTTTTCATGTAGCGCACAAATATCAACTTTAGATTTCAGTGTACAAATAAGCTATCAAGTATTTGTGTGCTACATGAAAAAAAACCTGAAATAAGAGGTTTCTTAAGTTAAGATCCTTAATGAATCAGGCCCTAGGTGATTAAGTGTAGATAGATACATTCATAAAAACATATATGGTGCAAAGTGATTAGGTTGTGACTTATAATTATAATACATTTAATTATAAAAAAGGGAGTAGATTCATTTACTAGATCCATCATTAGAATTGAAACTACAAAGTGATAAGTGTGTAAGTGAGGAACACTGTAGGAAAATTATCACAAAATGTGAAAAAATTACGTGAAAAATATATGTAGTGATGTGAAAATAAGTGTTATTATAAGGTTATCACCAAGACATCTCTGTTTATCATTTGTAAATAGAGATATCCATGAAATGTCCTATCCAAACTCAGACAGTAAAGATTCTGGTTGTTTAACTAATATAGAGCAATTTTGGAATAAAATTAATTATTGTAGTTTGGTTCTCAAAAAGAGTAGTAAATAAAGGGAGAGAAGAAGCAATGAATTCAATAGCACAATTTTTCTTTATATGTATTTTAATATGTTTACATTTATTTGGAAATGTTTATTAAGGAAAATGTGTGTCAAATCCATTTATATTATTCATACAACTTTATCCTCTCTCTATTGTATAGAAAGTCCTCTACGCGATATAGAGGAAGATTATGACCTCACTACATGGCCACCAGGTATGTTCCATAATATTAATTTGATTTAAAAAAAAAAAAAAGTGATCGTTTAATCATATCCAGTTTGTCGAAAATGTACAATTTTAATGTAATTTTATTAATAATTGTGATAATTTTAATGGATGTTAGAATATTTCCATAACACTTATTGGATGTTATTTCTAAAAGTAGTAAATTCCAGGATTCAGGTATGTCCATGTAATTTAACCTAGGAAGCTATCATAACTACTGTTTTTATTTAAGCAATGCAGATAGAGGGAGTCTAGGAGAAAAATCCATTTACATTCTTTTATCAGACGTTCCATTGTTAGGTCTCTGGTCTGAGACAACATTCCTAATGGTCCCAATGTGTTCTACCAAATGATGTTTAACGGGTCTCGTGGTCAATCCCACATATATGTTGTCACAAGCACATCTTAGACCATAGATTATTCCATGTGTGTCGCAATTGATAAACTCTATTATTTTGTGTGTTTCTTTGTATCTATCACTAATTTCTGATAAGAACACGCTAAGCGTTTGCCACAGGCGTAAGAACCGATGACTCTATTAGGGATAGGTTTCTTCTTTATGGCAAACTGACTTTTACCTAATCTGTCCTTTAGATTAGTTGCTTTTCTCCATTTTAAGGAACTTCTTGGTTCAAGATTTTCAGCTAAATCACTGTCGGATAGCAAGATCTTCCAATGTTTGCGTAAGATATATTGAATATCTTTTCAGTTGTTGCAAAAGTCTACAATAAATGTGATTATGTTTGTTGTTGTTTTGTAAGGTTTGGGATACAGCAATTATTTGTGATCTATCATTTTCATTATTATTATCATTATCTGAGAAATTCGCCTTTTGGAATGTTTTTGATGATTGGAGAGAAGTAGAAACTATTGTTGTGTAGGACACTATTTGTGGCCGTAGGTTTACTGTGTAAATTAGTTTCCATTGTTCCATCATCATTTTTGTGAATGGTAAGATCCAATAAATTAGACAATCTGTATATTTTAGATTTTTTCATTACACATGATTTCCCTCTCTCACCAACCCAGATATAGGTTTACATACGTGGGAGCACACGCCGCTCCCATCGCAGTTCCTCTTATCTGGAGGTAAAATTTGTCCTCAAAAACAAATTACTTATGATTCAAAATTAAATCTAATAATTTGATCAGAAAGTTATAAAAATGTACATATGGTTCGGCTTGTAAGAAGAATCTTGTTGTTTCAATTCCCAGTGTACGTTTTATACTGGTATATAGAGTATAAAACGTACACCAGCCATACTTCCAGCTGTTGTGTAATCCCATTTAGCATCCTTAAGATATCAAATGTGTCCTTTGTATATGGCGGTAATGAAATTACATGCTTTCTATGATGGGTGTCTACAGAGATGCTAGATTGTTCCATGAGACTACCTATTCCTGAAAGAATTGGTCTACCAGGAGGAGTTAAATTATATTTATGTATTTTAGGTGGGCAGCATAGTGGCTTAGTGGTTAGCACTTCTGCCTTACAGCACTGGGGTCATGAGTTCAATTCCCGACCATGGCCTTATCTGTGTGGAGTTTGTATGTTCTCCCCGTGTTTGCGTGGGTTTCCTCCGGTGCTCCGGTTTCCTCCCACACTCCAAAAACATACTGCTAGGTTAATTGGCTGCTAACAAAGTTGACCTGTGTGTGTGTGTTAGGGAATTTAGACTGTAAGCCCCAATGGGGCAGGGACCGATGTGAGTGAGTTCTCTGTACAGCGCTATATAAATAAATGGTAATAATAATAATAATAAATAATAGATACATCATTGGTATATTTGGATTTATTATTATACCTGCCCAGGATGTCAATTATGTTATGATAGAGTTCTTTGAAATTCTCTGTGGGATTTGAATACAATAATTTATAGCAATTTTTGTGCTTTAGTTGCTTGTGGATCCCTTTTTATACATTGTTATTGGACAGATAACTTTGTTACCTCCCTTATCTGAGGGTATAATAAGGATATCATTCCATAGTTCAATTTCTTTTAATACTTAAACAAGAAATGTAAGTTGTCAGAATGTGTCCATCGGGATTTATCTCTAAGGAGATTGAGGTCTCTTGATTCCAACTGTGTGAATACTTTAGTTTGTGTACTGATGTTATTATTAGAAAATAAAGTGGATTTCTTCTAACATATCGGGCTCAGATTGTTGGTTGGTGTTTCTGATCTTTGTTCCATTAATATCCGTTTAGTATATCCCAGGCTTGTATGTCATCTGGGGAGGAAAGGTAAATTACATTACTTATATTTTCATTATGATAAGTTGATTCATTCTCATTCTTAGATTGTGATAAAATCTTTGCCAAAGTTAATTTTCTGGTAAAAAGGTTTAAATCTGTTGTCCGTTCAAATCCATGGTTGGAGGTTAATCCTATTTCTAGTGCAGATAAATCTAACTTTATATTGTGCACTAGTGTTAGCTAAGCTTTTTGGGGGGAGGGGCACTGTTTTTATTGTTTACATCTATTTATGTTGACAGTTTTAATGTCAACATTACAACCCTGTACACATGTTACATGTCGACATTTTGAATGTGTAGACAATATGAACATGTAGCCAAAATGACTGTCGACATTATAAGTATCTACGTTATGACTGCCGACATTTCAACTACATCCCGACTGTGTCTTCTGATATGACATCTCACAGTCTAAGGTAAGCTTATCATAACATTTAAAATGTTACATATAAATAATAGTAAAAATAATTTGATACAAGACCAGCCCAACAGAAGCCATAAACTTTACTCAGCACTGTTCAAAGTTGAAGACTCCTGTTGGCAGGGTGATGCCTTTCTTTAATTTCTGGTCCTGTTCCCACCGAGGTGTGGCTTTAGCAGGGCAGGATTTAAATAACAATTCCTTGCTGGATAGGTCTGGTCCTGGAGAGCATGGGATTAAGTGTGGGTAGCAAAAAAGTGTATATCCCTTTTTTATTGTACCGCTCATTAATGTACCACTCTCCAGCCCTTCGGCGAACAAACTGCCTTCTGTTACAGCCAAAAATTTCAAATTTTGACTCATTAGATCAAAGTACCTGCTGCCATTTTTCTGCACTCCAGTTCCTATGTTTTTGTGCATAGTAGAGTAGCTTGGCCTTGTTTCTACGTCGAAGGTTGGCTTTTGGCCGCAATTCTTCCATGAAGACCACTTCTGGCTTGACTTCTCCGAACAGAAGATGGGTGTACCTGGGTCCCACTGTTTTTTTCCAGTTCTGAGCCGAAGGGCTGGAGAGTGGTACAATAATGAGTGTCTGCAGTGAAGGATGTTAAAGGTTCCTTTGGGGCTGCATTTCAGCAAATGGAGTTGGGGATTTGGGCAGGATTAATGAGGTCCTTAATGATGACAAATACCAGCAGGTACTTATCCATCATGCAATACCATCAGGAAGGCAGCAGGACAACAACCACAAACATACAGCCAATGTCATTTAGAACTATCTTAAGCATAAAACAGAACAAGGAGTCCTGGAAGTGATGGTTTGGCCCCCGAAGAGCCCTGATCTCAACATCATCGAGTCTGTCTAGGATTACATGAAGAGACAGAAGGATTTGAGCAAACCTACATCCACAGAAGATCTATGGTTATTTCTCCAAGATGTTTGGAACAACCTTCTTGTTGAGTTCCTTCAACAACTGTACAAGTGTACCTAGAAGAATTTATTCATTCATGCTGTTTTGAAGGCCTTGGGTGGACACATCAAATATTGACTTGATTTAGATTTCTATGCTGCTCACTTTGTATTTTGCTGATTGCTAGGAATAAACTATTGACACCTCTATTTTTAAAAGCATTATTACTTTGCAGAATTTTTTTTTCACAGTACTGTGTGTGTATATGTATATATGTGTGTATATGTATATATATATATATATATATATATATATATATATATATATATATAAGAACAAGCGCAGACACTTAAGGATAGATTTTTAGATAGAGATTAGGATTCTACCACCGTTAATACAGCCCTTATTGAAAAAGGAAAAATGGATAGGAAATCCCTGTTCCACTCCAAAACCAAACCAATACAACCAGACGGAGTCTCCATTATAACTCAGTACAATAATCATTCCAAACAGTTTGAAAAAAGTGTCCGCAAGCATTGGTCCATCTTAATGAAAGATAAACAACTTGCTTCCTTCCTTCCCGCCCATCCCAGTTTTACCTACAAAAAGGCACCCAATCTAAAGAACAACCTAGTATCTAGCTGCATATCAAAAGAAATCCCCACTAGAAAAGAAACATGGCTACAAGAGAACAGTACAGGCTTCTTCAATTGCCAATGATGTACAGCTTGTAAATCCACTAATTGTGGGTCTAGACTACTGATATATATATATATATATATATATATATATATATATATATATATATATATACTATACTGATAGATATACACTACTACACTACTGATAGATATACACTACTACACTACTGATAGATATACACTATACACTACTGATAGATATACACAATACACTACTACACTACTGATAGATATATACTATATATACCATAGATTGTAAGCTTGCGAGCAGGGCCTTCTCACCTCTTTGTCTGTTTTACCCAGTTTGTTTATTAGTTTATTACGTTTGTCCCCAATTGTAAAGCGCTACGGAATATGTTGGCGCTATATAAATAAATGATGATGATGATGATACTATACACTACTGATAGATATACACTATACACTACTGATAGATATACACTACTACACTACTGATAGATATACATTATACACTACTACACTACTGATAGATATACACTACTACACTACTGATAGATATACACTATACACTACTGATAGATATACACTATACACTACTTATAGATATACACTATACACTACTACACTACTGATAGATATATACTATACACTACTACACTACTGATAGATATACACTATACAGTACTACACTACTGATAAATATACACTATACAATACTACACTACTGATAGATATACACTATACACTACTACACTACTGATAGATATATACTAGACACTACTACACTACTGATAGATATACACTATACACTACTGATAGATATACACTATACACTACTGATAGATATACACTATACACTACTACACTACTGATAGATATATACTATACACTACTGATACATATACACTATACACTACTGATAGATATACACTACTACACTACTGATAGATATACACTATACACTACTACACTACTGATAGATATACACTACTACACTACTGATAGATATACACTACTACACTACTGATAGATATACACTACTACACTACTGATAGATATACACTATACACTACTGATAGATATACACTATACACTACTACACTACTGATAGATATATACTATACACTACTGATACATATACACTACACACTACTGATAGATATACACTACTACACTACTGATAGATATACACTATACACTACTACACTACTGATAGATATACACTACTACACTACTGATAGATATACACTATACACTACTGATAGATATACACTATACACTACTGATAGATATACACTATACACTACTACACTACTGATAGACATATACTATACACTACTACACTACTGATAGATATATACTATACACTACTACACTACTGATAGATATATACTATACACTACTACACTACTGATAGATATACATTATACACTACTACACTACTGATATATATATACTATACACTACTACACTACTGATAGATATACACTACTACACTACTACACTACTGATAGATATACACTATACACTACTACACTACTGATAGATATACACTATACACTACTACACTACTGATAGATATACACTATACACTACTGATAGATATACAATATACACTACTACACTACTGATAGATATATAGTATAAACTACTACACTACTGATAGATTATATACTATACACTACTGATACATATACACTATACACTACTGATAGATATACACTACTACACTACTGTTAGATATACACTATACGTTACTACACTACTGATAGATATACACTATACACTACTGATAGATATACACTATACACTACTGATAGATATACACTATACACGACTACACTACTGATAGACATATACTATACACTACTACACTACTGATAGATATACACTACTACACTACTACACTACTGATCGATATACACTATACACTACTGATAGATATATACTATACACTACTGATAGATATACACTATACACTACTACACTACTTATAGATTATATACTATACACTACTGATAGATATACAATATACACTACTACACTACTGATAGATATATAGTATAAACTACTACACTACTGATAGATTATATACTATACACTACTGATACATATACACTATAAACTACTACACTACTGAAAGATATATACTAAACACTACTGATAGATATACAATATACACTACTACATTACTGATAGATATACACTATACACTACTGATAGATATACACTATACACTACTACAGTACTGAAAGATATATACTATACACTACTGATACATATACACTATACACTACTTCACTACTGCTAGATATACACTATACACTACCACATTACTGATAGATATACACTATACACTACTGATACATATACACTATAAACTACTACACTACTGATAGATTATATACTATACACTACTGATACATATACACTATACACTACTACACTACTGATCGATATACACTATACACTACTGATATATACTATACACTACTGATAGATATACACTATACACTTCTACACTACTGATAGATATATACTATACACTACTACACTACTGATAGCTATATAGTATAAACTACTACACTACTGATAGATATACACTGCTACACTACTGATCGATATACACTATACACTACTACACTACTGATAGATATACACTACACACTACTACACTACTGATATATACTATACACTACTGATAGATATACACTATACACTACTACACTACTGATAGATATATACTATACACTACTACACTACTGATAGATATACACTATACACTACTACACTACTGATAGATATACACTATACACTACTACACTACTGATAGATATATACTATACACTACTGATAGATATATACTATACACTACTAATAGATATACACTATACACTACTACACTACTGATAGATATATACTATACACTACTGATACATATACACTATACACTACTTCACTACTGATAGATATACACTATACACTACTGATAGATATATACTATACACTACTACACTACTGATAGATATACACTATACTACTACAGTACTGATAGACATATACTATACACTATACACTACTGATAGATATACACTATACACTACAACCCTGCTGATAGATATACACTATACACTACTAATTGATATACACTATACACTACTACACTACTGATAGATATATACTATACACTACTGATACATATACACTATACACTACTTCACTACTGATAGATATACACTATACACTACTGATAGATATATACTATACACTACTACACTACTGATAGATATACACTATACACTACTGATAGATATATACTATACACTACTGATACATATACACTATACACTACTTCACTACTGATAGATATACACTATACACTACTACACTACTGATAGATATACACTATACACTACTACACTACTGATAGATATACACTATACACTATATACTACTGATAGATATACACTACTACACTACTGATAGATATACACTATACACTACTGATAGATATATACTATACACTACTACACTACTGATAGATATACACTATACTACTACAGTACTGATAGACATATACTATACACTACTACACTACTAATAGATATACACTATACACTACTACACTACTGATAGATATACAATATACACTACTGATAGATATACACTATACACTACTACACTACTGATAGATATACACTACTACACTACTGATAGATTATATACTATACACTACTGATAGATATACAATATACACTACTACACTACTGATAGATATACACTATACACTACTTCACTACTGATAGATAGATATATACTATACACTACTGATAGATATATACTATACACTACTGATAGATATACACTATACACTACTACACTACTGATAGATTATATACTATACACTACTGATAGCTATACAATATACACTACTTCACTACTGATAGATATACACTATACACTACTACACTACTGATAGATATACACTATACACT
This sequence comes from Mixophyes australis, assembly GCA_036250195.1. Lineage (NCBI taxonomy): Eukaryota > Metazoa > Chordata > Amphibia > Anura > Limnodynastidae > Mixophyes > Mixophyes australis. The sequence continues at coordinate 349,595 of JAVHZZ010000079.1, forward strand.
ACTACACTACTGATAGATATATACTATACACTACTGATAGATATATACTATACACTACTACACTACTGATAGACATATACTATACACTACTACACTACTGATAGATATACACTATACACTACTACACTACTGATAGATATACACTATACACTACTGATAGATATACACTATACACTACTACACTACTAATAGATATATACTATACACTACTACACTACTGATAGATATATACTATACACTACTACACTACTGATAGATATACACTATACACTGCTACACTACTGATAGATATACACTATACACTACTGCACTACTGATAGATATACACTATACACTACTACACTACTGATAGATATACACTACACACTACTACACTACTGATAGATATACACTATACACTACTACACTACTGATAGATATACACTATACACTACTACACTACTGATAGATATACACTATACACTACTACACTACTGATAGATATACACTATACACTACTACACTACTGATAGATATACACTATACACTACTGATAGATATACACTATACACTACTACACTACTGATAGATATACACTATACACTACTACACTACTGATAGATATATACTATACACTACTACACTACTGATAGATATATACTATACACTACTACACTACTGATAGATATACACTATACACTACTACACTACTGATAGATATACACTATACACTACTACACTACTGATAGATATACACTATACACTACTACACTACTGATAGATATACACTATACACTACTACACTACTGATAGATATACACTATACACTACTGATAGATATATACTATACACTACTACACTACTGATAGATATACACTATACACTACTACACTACTGATAGATATACACTATACACTATATACTACTGATAGATATACACTACTACACTACTGATAGATATACACTATACACTACTGATAGATATATACTATACACTACTACACTACTGATAGATATACACTATACTACTACAGTACTGATAGACATATACTATACACTACTACACTACTGATAGATATACACTATACACTACTACACTACTGATAGATATACAATATACACTACTGATAGATATACACTATACACTACTACACTACTGATAGATATACACTACTGATAGATTATATACTATACACTACTGATAGATATACAATATACACTACTACACTACTGATAGATATACACTATACACTACTTCACTACTGATAGATAGATATATACTATACACTACTGATAGATATATACTATACACTACTGATAGATATACACTATACACTACTACACTACTGATAGATTATATACTATACACTACTGATAGCTATACAATATACACTACTTCACTACTGATAGATATACACTATACACTACTACACTACTGATAGATATACACTATACACTACTACACTACTGATAGATATATACTATACACTACTGATAGATATATACTATACACTACTACACTACTGATAGATATACACTATACACTACTACACTACTGATAGATATACACTATACACTACTGATAGACATACACTACTACACTACTGATAGATATACACTACTACACTACTGATAGATATACACTATACACTACTGATAGATATACACTATACACTACTACACTACTGATAGATATATACTATACACTACTGATACATGTACACTATACACTACTGATAGATATACACTACTACACTACTGATAGATATACACTATACGTTACTACACTACTGATAGATATACACTACTACACTACTGATAGATATACACTATACACTACTGATAGATATACACTATACACTACTGATAGATATACACTATACACTACTACACTACTGATAGACATATACTATACACTACTACACTACTGATAGATATACACTATACACTACTACACTACTGATAGATATACATTATACACTACTACACTACTGATAGATATACACTATACACTACTGATAGATATACACTATACACTACTACACTACTAATAGATATATACTATACACTACTACACTACTGATAGATATATACTATACACTACTTCACTACTGATAGATATATACTATACACTACTGATAGATATATACTATACACTACTACACTACTGATAGACATATACTATACACTACTACACTACTGATAGATATACACTATACACTACTACACTACTGATAGATATACACTATACACTACTACACTACTAATAGATATACACTATACACTACTACACTACTGATAGATATACACTATACACTACTTCACTACTGATAGATATATACTATACACTACTGATAGATATATACTATACACTACTACACTACTGATAGACATATACTATACACTACTACACTACTGATAGATATACACTATACACTACTACACTACTGATAGATATACACTACTGATAGATATACACTATACACTACTACACTACTAATAGATATATACTATACACTACTACACTACTGATAGATATATACTATACACTACTACACTACTGATAGATATACACTATACACTGCTACACTACTGATAGATATACACTATACACTACTGCACTACTGATAGATATACACTATACACTACTACACTACTGATAGATATACACTACACACTACTACACTACTGATAGATATACACTATACACTACTACACTACTGATAGATATACACTATACACTACTACACTACTGATAGATATACACTATACACTACTACACTACTGATAGATATACACTATACACTACTACACTACTGATAGATATACACTATACACTACTGATAGATATACACTATACACTACTACACTACTGATAGATATACACTATACACTACTACACTACTGATAGATATATACTATACACTACTACACTACTGATAGATATATACTATACACTACTACACTACTGATAGATATACACTATACACTACTACACTACTGATAGATATACACTATACACTACTACACTACTGATAGATATACACTATACACTACTACACTACTGATAGATATACACTATACACTACTACACTACTGATAGATATACACTATACACTACTGGTAGATATATACTATACACTACTACACTACTGATAGATATATACTATACACTACTGATAGATATACACTATACACTACTACACTACTGATAGACATATACTTTACACTATTACACTACTGATAGATATACACTATACACTACTACACTACTGATAGATATATACTATACACTACTGATATATATACACTATACACTACTGATAGATATACACTACTACACTACTGATAGATATACACTATACACTACTGATAGATATACACTACTACACTACTGATAGATATACACTATACACTACTGATAGATATACACTATACACTACTACACTACTGATAGATATATACTATACACTACTGATACATGTACACTATACACTACTGATAGATATACACTACTACACTACTGATAGATATACACTATACGTTACTACACTACTGATAGATATACACTACTACACTACTGATAGATATACACTATACACTACTGATAGATATACACTACTGATAGATATACACTATACACTACTACACTACTGATAGACATATACTATACACTACTACACTACTGATAGATATACACTATACACTACTACACTACTGATAGATATACATTATACACTACTACACTACTGATAGATATATACTATACACAACTACACTACTGATAGATATATACTATACACTACTACACTACTGATAGATATATACTATACACTACTACACTACTGATAGATATACACTATACACTACTACACTACTGATAGACATATACTATACACTACTACACTACTGATAGATATATACTATACACTACTGATACATATACACTATACACTACTGATAGATATACACTACTACACTACTGATAGATATACACTATACGTTACTACACTACTGATAGATATACACTACTACACTACTGATAGATATACACTATACACTACTGATAGATATACACTATACACTACTACACTACTGATAGACATATACTATACACTACTACACTACTGATAGATATACACTATACACTACTACACTACTGATAGATATATACTATACACTACTACACTACTGATAGATATACACTATACACTACTACACTACTGATAGATATACATTATACACTACTACACTACTGATAGATATACACTACTACACTACTGATAGATATACACTATACACTACTACACTACTGATAGATATACAGTATTACACTACTGTTAGATATATAGTATACACTACTGATAGATATACACTACTACACTACTGATAGATATATAGTATACACTACTACACTACTGATAGATATACACTATACAGTACTACACTACTGATAGATATATACTATACACTACTACACTACTGATAGATATATACTATACACTACTACACTACTGATAGATATATACTATACACTATTACACTACTGATAGATATACACTATACACTACTACACTACTGATAGATATATACTATACACTACTACACTACTGATAGATATATACTATACACTACTACACTACTGATAGATATATACTATACACTACTACACTACTGATAGATATATACTATACACTACTACACTACTGATAGATATATAGTATACACTACTAGGGATGTGCACCGGCGACTTTTGAGGTCTCGTGTTTTGTGTTTTGGATCCGGATTTTCGTTATTTTTGAGGTTCGGATTTGTCTCGCAAAACACTTGACGAAAGGTCTCGGTTCGGATTTAAGGTATTGGATTCGGATTTTTTTTGAAAAAAACATAAAAAGTTTAAAAATCAAGTTTTTGGGCTTATTTTCACTCCTAGGCTATTATTAACCTCAATAACATTCAATAACAAGCATTTCCACTAATTTACAGTGTATTCTGAACACCTCACAATATAGTTATTAGTCCAAAACGTTGCAACAAGGTATCTTTCTGGACTGCGTAGAGGAGTGGGTCACCACAATATATTAAAAACCCTGAACTTTTATGATTCGCACCAATAATTGTACCTGGACTGCGTAGAGGAGTGGGTCACCACAATATCTTAAAAACCCTGAACTTTTATGATTCGCACCAATAATTGTACCTGGACTGCGTAGAGGAGTGGGTCACCACAATATATTAAAAACCCTGAACTTTTATGATTCGCACCAATAATTGTACCTGGACTGCGTAGAGGAGTGGGTCACCACAATATATTAAAAACCCTGAACTTTTATGATTCGCACCAATAATTGTACCTGGACTGCGTAGAGGAGTGGGTCACCACAATATCTTAAAAACCCTGAACTTTTATGATTCGCACCAATAATTGTACCTGGACTGCGTAGAGGAGTGGGTCACCACAATATCTTAAAAACCCTGAACTTTTATGATTCGCACCAATAATTGTACCTGGACTGCGTAGAGGAGTGGGTCACCACAATATATTAAAAACCCTGAACTTTTATGATTCGCACCAATAATTGTACCTGGACTGCGTAGAGGAGTGGGTCACCACAATATATTAAAAACCCTGAACTTTTATGATTCGCACCAATAATTGTACCTGGACTGCGTAGAGGAGTGGGTCACCACAATATCTTAAAAACCCTGAACTTTTATGATTCGCACCAATAATTGTACCTGGACTGCGTAGAGGAGTGGGTCACCACAATATATTAAAACCCTGAACTTTTATGATTCGCACCAATAATTGTACCTGGACTGCGTAGAGGAGTGGGTCACCACAATATATATTAAAAACCCTGAACTTTTATGAATCGCACCAATAAATGTACCTGGACTGCGTAGAGGAGTGGGTCATCACAATATCTTAAAAACCCTGAACTTTTATGATTCGCACCAATAATTGTACCTGGACTGCGTAGAGGAGTGGGTCACCACAATATATTAAAAACCCTGAACTTTTATGATTCGCACCAATAATTGTACCTGGACTGCGTAGAGGAGTGGGTCACCACAATATATATTAAAAACCCTGAACTTTTATGAATCGCACCAATAAATGTACCTGGACTGCGTAGAGGAGTGGGTCACCACAATATATATTAAAAACCCTGAACTTTTATGAATCGCACCAATAATTGTACCTGGACTGCGTAGAGGAGTGGGTCACCACAATATATATTAAAAACCCTGAACTTTTATGAATCGCACCAATAAATGTACCTGGACTGCGTAGAGGAGTGGGTCACCACAATATCTTAAAAACCCTGAACTTTTATGATTCGCACCAATAATTGTACCTAGACTGCGTAGAGGAGTGGGTCACCACAATATATATTAAAAACCCTGAACTTTTATGAATCGCACCAATAAATGTACCTGGACTGCGTAGAGGAGGGGGTCACCACAATATATATTAAAAACCCTGAACTTTTATGAATCGCACCAATAAATGTACCTGGACTGCGTAGAGGAGTGGGTCACCACAATATATTAAAAACCCTGAACTTTTATGATTCGCACCAATAATTGTACCTGGACTGCGTAGAGGAGTGGGTCACCACAATATCTTAAAAACCCTGAACTTTTATGATTCGCACCAATAATTGTACCTGGACTGCGTAGAGGAGTGGGTCACCACAATATATTAAAAACCCTGAACTTTTATGATTCGCACCAATAATTGTACCTGGACTGCGTAGAGGAGTGGGTCACCACAATATATATATTAAAAACCCTGAACTTTTATGAATCGCACCAATAAATGTACCTGGACTGCGTAGAGGAGTGGGTCACCACAATATATCTTAAAAACCCTGAACTTTTATGAATCGCACCAATAAATGTACCTGGACTGCGTAGAGGAGTGGGTCACCACAATATATTAAAAACCCTGAACTTTTATGATTCGCACCAATAATTGTACCTGGACTGCGTAGAGGAGTGGGTCACCACAATATATTAAAAACCCTGAACTTTTATGATTCGCACCAATAATTGTACCTGGACTGCGTAGAGGAGTGGGTCACCACAATATCTTAAAAACCCTGAACTTTTATGATTCGCACCAATAATTGTACCTGGACTGCGTAGAGGAGTGGGCACTGGGCACCACAATAAAATATATAAAAAACCTTCAACAGATCTGCATTACACTACACATACGGCTGCTCCTCCATCCTCTCCATCATATACATGTTGGAGTTTTAGCGTGTGAGAACCTCTTGTTTTTGATAATGTCAGTGCATTTTGAATATTTTTCAATTTGCCCCACACCACTGAATGTACTTTATCTATGATACGCAATACGCATCTATCTATCTTGACTGCGTAGTGTGGTGGCCCCGGTACACAATTTGGTACCGAGGCCACAATATAATTAAAAAACCCTCCACGTGTCTGAATTCCACCAAACAAGTATCTGGACTGCATAGTGGGGTGGCCCCGGTACCCAATTTGATACCGGGGCCACAATACCTCCTCCAAACATGGTACAGACAATTCGTCATTGAGATCCCAGACAGACAGGGTCAAAGTGTTATTGTTTGACTTTGTAAACCCAAAAAACTGTCCCTGTTGCACATAGTTGTGCAATGAAGACTGACTTTTTCATTTAAAGGCACGATCTTTCAAGTGTAGTGTTTGTAAGTCTAAGTCATATTATACTTTTGGTAAAATTGGTTTATTTTGTTCCTCTTTATGGTAATTAATTAGTAATAGAATTAAAGTAGGAAATAGAATTAAAGTATGAAATAGAATTAAAGTATGAAATAGAGTGGTATAGAGTTGTAGTGTGGTATAGATAGAGTGGTCCACACAATATAATAATAAAACCCTCAACTGGTCTGAATTCCACCAAACAAGTATCTGGACTGCGTAGTGGGGTGGCCCCGGTACACAATTTGGTACCGAGGCCACAATATAATTAAAAAATTGGGCATCAACTGTCACCGTTGTTTAATATCTGATACACCTAAATATGGACTGCACAGTGGAGTGGCCCCGGTAGTAAATTTGGTGCCGGGGCCACAATACCTCCTCCAACTTCCAAGTGTAGTGTTTATAAAGACAGACAGCGTCGAAGTGTTATTAGTTGACTTTCTTAACCCTAAAATTGTCCCTGTTGCAAATATTCGTGCAATGGACAGTTACTTTTCTATTGAAAGACTCAAGCTTTCAAGTGTAGTGTTTATAAAATATAAACAACAATACAGTAGTTTTAGAGCACGTCAATACCTCTTGTTTTAAATTATGACACGGCATTTTACTTTTGGTTTAATTTCTTGAATTTTTTTTACATTTGGTTTTACTTTTTGAACATGGCAAACGACTGTTGCTTGGTCATATAATGCAAAAAAAAAAGTTCCAAGATGGAATTGTCCTTGGGCCCTCACACCCACCCTTATGTTGTTGAAATAGGACATGCACACTTTAACAAACCAATCATTTCAGCGACAGGGCCTACCAAACAACTTTGGCTGAAATGATTGGTTTGTTTGGGCCCCCACACCAAAAAAGCTATTCATCTCTCCCTGTACAGACTAAACAGGCTCTACTGAGGCAAGATGTCGTCCTCATCCTCAACCTCTGATTCCTCTCCCCCTACAGTGTGTACTTCCTCCTCATCACACATTATCAATTCGTCCCCGCTGGACTCCACAACCACAGGTCCCTCTGTAGTATCTGGAGGGCAGTGCTGTACTTCATTGAGGAATTGATTATTCATTTTTATAAACATCATTTTTTCAACGTTGTGAGGAAGCAACCTCCTTCGCCGCTCACTGACCAGGTTCCCCGCTGCACTAAAAACTCTTTCCGAGTACACACTGGAGGGGGGACAACTCAGGTAAAATAGAGCCAGTTTGTACAGGGGCTTCCAAACTGCCTTTTTTTCCTGCCAGTAACAATATGGACTGTCTGACATGTCTACTTGGATGGTGTCAGCAAAGTAATCATCCACAATTTTTTCTATTGTGACAGCATCCAATGCAGCGAGAGTAGACATGTCTGCAATGGTTGGCAGGTCCTTCAGTCCGGACCAGATGTTATCAGCATCCCCGCCAGTGCCTCTTTTGGGAAAACTGAGCTTTTTCCTCGCAGCCATAGATGTGGAAGAAAATGAGGGTGGAGCTGTTGGCATGTCACGGTCCTCTTCAGAGGACAATCTCCTGACCAGCAGGTCTTTGCACCGCTGTAGACTTGTGTCCGCCGGAAACAGAGACACAACATACGCTTTAAACCGAGGATCGAGGACGGTGGCCAGAATGTATTCCTCTGACTTTAAAAGAGTGACCACCCTCGGATCCTGGCAAAGCGTACGAAGGGCTACATCCACAAGAGCTACATGCTTGGTGTAATCGCAATGGCTTACCAGCTCCTCCCTCACTTTCTCCAGCTGCTTCTGCAACAGCCTGATCAGGGGAATGACCTGACTCAAGCTGGCAGTGTCGGAACTGACTTCTCGTGTGGCAAGTTCAAATGGCTGCAGAACCTTGCACAACACGGAAATCAGTCTCCACTGCGCTTGACTGAGGCGCATCCCCACTCCTTTGCCTATGTCGTAGGTGGCTGTGTAGGCCTGAATGGCCTTTTGCTGCTCCTCCATCCTCTGCAGCATATAGAGGGTGGAGTTCCAGCGCGTCACAACCTCTTGTTTGAGGTGATGGCAGGGCAGGTTCAAGCTTTTTTGATGTGCCTCTAGTCTGCGGTAGGCACTGGCTGAATGCCGAAAGTGTCCAGCAATTTTGCGGGCCACCGCAAGCATCTCCTGCACACCCCTGTCACTCTTGAAGTAATGCTGCACCACCAAATTAATGGTGTGGGCAAAACATGGGACGTGCTGGAAATTGCCCATATTTAATGCCCGCACAATGTTACTGGCATTGTCTGACACCACAAATCCCCATGAGAGTCTAAGTGGGGTAAGCCACTGGGAGATAATTTCCCTCATTTTCTCTAATATGTTGTCAGCGTTGTGCCTCTTATTAAAGCCTGTAATGCACAATGTTGCCTGCCTTTGCATGAGCAGCCATTTTGTAGATGCTGCTACTGATGCAGCTGTTGCTGTTGCTGCGGAAGGGGATGCATCTACCCAGTGGGCTGTCACAGTCATATAGTCCTTCGTTTGCCCAGAACCACTTGTCCACATGTCCGTGGTTAAGTGGACAGTGGGTACAACCGCATTTTTAAGAGCACTGAGGACACTTGATCGTACTTCTCTGTACATTTTTGGTATCGCCTGCCTAGTGAAGTGGAATCTCGAGGGGATTTGGTACCGGGGACACAATACCTCCATCAACCCTCTAAATCCCACTCCACTGATGGCGGACACCGGGCGCACGTCTAACACCAACATTGCAGTTACAGCCGCAGTTATACGCTTTGCAATAGGGTGACTACTATCGTATTTGGTGGTCATGGCAAACGACTGTTGGACGGTCAATTGTTTTGTGAAAGACTTAGCGGTCTTACGACTTCCCCTCTGGGAAGATGACCGACTAACAGCAGCAACAGCAGCAGTGGCAGTAGTAGGCGTACCGCTGCAGGATTCCTCGGATGAATCCCGTATTGAGGAGGACTCAGTCTGGCTGCTGACTTGGGCTGCAGGACTGAATCTGATGGAGATTGTGGAGGAAGTTGACGAGGAGGGTGTTGCTGGTGTGTATCCAACTGGACCACGGGATTTAGGTGTCCCTGTACCGATGAGGGTCCTAGCCCCAGTTCCTGAACTAACCACTGAACTATGAAGGTTATTCAGGTGACGTATAAGGGAGGATGTTCCTAGGTGGGCAAGATCCTTACCCCTGCTTATTTGAGCTTTACATAAGCTACATATTGCCATACATTGGTTGTCTGGATCTGGATAAAAATAACTCCAGACCGAAGAGGTGCATTTTTTGGTCTTCTGACCAGGCATGACGATGGGCTTTTTCATCCCATGGACATCAGCTGTTTCCCCCCCTGGTGCCTCATTTACAATAACCACATCACCATCCTCATCATCAAGTTCCTCCACAGCGCCAGCTACATCATCAATAGCCTCCTCCCGAGCCACCTCTTCCCGTACAGTGATGGGAAGGTCAGGCTTGACAACCACCAACACCCTTGGACTCGCCTTGAGGATTTGTGATAATTTCTCTTTAGAAGGCAGAGTTGTTTGCTGTTTTGTTGCTGACAGCATAACTCTCTTCAATTTTTTGTAGGGGGGGGGAGGAGAAGGAGGGCTAAGATCCGTGGGTGAAGCTGAACCACTAGTCATGAACACGGGCCAGGGCCTAAGCCGTTCCTTGCCACTCCGTGTCGTAAATGGCATATTGGCAACTTTACGTTTCTCCTCAGATGATTTTAAGTTTCTCTTTTTGCTACTTTTTCTTAACTTGGGCTTTTTGGATTTTACATGCCCGGTACTACGAGATTGGGCATCGGGCTTGGAAGACGACGCTGATGGCATTTCATCGTCTATGTCATGACTAGTGGCAGCAGCTTCAGCATTAGGAGGAAGTGGGTCTTGATCTTTCCCTACTTTATCCTCCAAATTTTTGGTCTCCATTATATGTAGCACAAGATACTGCAGAATGTGTGAACTTGGTAATATTGCAGTACCAATGGACTTATACTGCTGGATTGGTTTTGCAAATTTGGTTATAATTATTATATTATTTATTTTTTTTAAATTTTTTATTTTTTTTACTTTTTTTTTATTTTTAAAAAACTTGGGAATAGTGGGGAAATAACTATGCCCTTAGAAGCACAGAGCACAGGACACAGCACCACTGGACTGAACAGGACACGGCACAGGACCCAGCAGCACTACGGAACTCAGCAGGACAGAGCACAGGACACAGCACCACTGGACTGATACTGCAGAATGTGTGAACTTGGTAATATTGCAGTACCAATGGACTTATACTGCTGGATTGGTTTTGCAAATTTGGTTATAATTATTATATTTTTTTTTTTTTTTTAATTTTTTTTTTTTTTTTTTCTTTTTTTTTTATTTTTAAAAAACTTGGGAATAGTGGGGAAATAACTATGCCCTTAGAAGCACAGAGCACAGGACACAGCACCACTGGACTGAACAGGACACGGCACAGGACCCAGCAGCACTACGGAACTCAGCAGGACAGAGCACAGGACACAGCACCACTGGACTGATACTGCAGAATGTGTAAACTTTGTAATATTGCAGTACCACTGGACTTTTACTGCTGAATGTGTGAACTTGGTAATATTGCAGTACCAATGGGCTTATACTGCAGGATTGGTTGTGAAAATTTTGTGGTAATTAAAAAAAATTAAAGTAGTTTTTGGTATTTTTTAAAAAAACTTTTTATTATTTTTTTAAACACAGGGGAATATTGGGGAAATAACTATGCCCTTAGAAGCACAGAGCACAGGACACAGCACCACTGGACTGAACAGGACACAGCACAGGACCCAGAAGCACCACTGACCTCAGAAGGACAGAGCACAGCACACAGCACCACTGGACTGATACTGCAGAACACAGCACAGCACAGCACAGCACAGCACAGCACAGCACAGCACAGAACTAAACAGCACAGAACTAAACAGCACAGAACTAAACAGCACAGAACTAAACAGCACAGAACTAAACAGCACAGAGGACCACCTAACACACCCTCCCTCTACCCTGATCAATGCCCGAGTGAAGATGGCGGCGACTAGCGGGGAATTTATAGGATCCGAGTATCGCGAGATCCGACAACGGGATTATGAGTCAGAGCCTCAGTTTCACTTTTGAATTTGGCGCCAATACCCGGATCTGTCTCGGATCCGACTCGGATCCGCAACGTTCGGGTGGGCTCGGATTTCATAAATCTGAGTGCGCTCATCCCTATACACTACTACACTACTGATAGATATACACTATACACTACTACACTACAGATAGATATATACTATACACTACTGATAGATATACACTATACACTACTGATAGATATACACTATACACTACTGATAGATATACATTATATACTACTACACTACTGCTAGATATATACTATACACTACTGATAGATATACACTACTACACTACTGATAGATATACACTACTGATAGATATATACTATACACTACTGATAGATATATACTATACACTACTGATAGATATATACTATACACTATACACTACTGATAGACATACACTATACACTACTGATAGATATACACTATACACTACTGATAGATATACATTATATACTACTACACTACTGCTAGATATATACTATACACTACTGATAGATATACACTACTACACTACTGATAGATATACACTACTGATAGATATACACTACTACACTACTGATAGATATATACTATACACTACTGATAGATATATACTATACACTACTACACTACTGATAGATATATACTATACACTACTACACTACTGATAGATATATACTATACACTACTACACTACTGATAGATATATACTATACACTACTACACTACTGATAGATATATACTATACACTACTACACTACTGATAGATATATACTATACACTACTGATAGATATACACTATACACTACTACACTACTGATAGACATATACTATACACTATTACACTACTGATAGATATACACTATACACTACTACACTACTGATAGATATACACTATACACTACTACACTACTGATAGATATATACTATACACTACTACACTACTGATAGATATATACTATACACTACTACACTACTGATAGATATATAGTATACACTACTATACTACTGATAGATATATACTATACACTACTACACTATTGATAGATATATACTATACACTACTACACTACTGATAGATATATACTATACACTACTACACTACTGATAGATATATACTATACACTACTACACTACTGATAGATATATACTATACACTACTGATAGAGATACACTATACACTACTACACTACTGATAGACATATACTATACACTATTACACTACTGATAGATATACACTATACACTACTACACTACTGATAGATATATAGTATACACTACTACACTACTGATAGATATACACTATACACTACTACACTACAGATAGATATATACTATACACTACTGATAGATATACACTATACACTACTGATAGATATATACTATACACTACTGATAGATATATACTATACACTACTACACTACTGATAGATATACACTATACACTACTGATAGATATATAGTATACACTACTACACTACTGATAGATATACATTATACACTACTACACTACTGATAGATATACACTACTACACTACTGATAGATATATAGTATACACTACTACACTACTGATAGATATACACTACTACACTACTGATAGATATACACTATACACTACTGATAGATATATAGTATACACTACTACACTACTGATAGATATACATTATACACTACTACACTACTGATAGATATACACTACTACACTACTGATAGATATATAGTATACACTACTACACTACTGATAGATATACATTATACACTACTACACTACTGATAGATATACACTATACACTACTAATAGATATATAGTATACACTACTACACTACTGATAGACATACACTACTACACTACTGATAGATATACATTATACACTACTACACTACTGATAGATATACACTACTACACTACTGATAGATATATAATATACACTACTACACTACTGATAGATATACACTACTACACTACTGAAAGATATATAGTATACACTACTACACTACTGATAGATATACATTATACACTACTACACTACTGATAGATATACACTACTACACTACTGATAGAAATATAGTATACACTACTACACTACTGATAGATATACACTACTACACTACTGATAGATATATAGTATACACTACTACACTACTGATAGATATATACTATACACTACTACACTACTGATAGATATACACTATACACTACTACACTACTGATAGATATATACTACTACACTACTGATAGATAGATATATAGTATACACTACTACACTACTGATAGATATACATTATACACTACTACACTACTGATAGATATACACTACTACACTACTGATAGATATATAGTATACACTACTACACTACTGATAGATATATAGTATACACTACTACACTAGAGATAGATATATACTATACACTACTACACTACTGATAGATATACACTATACACTACTACACTACTGATAGATATATACTATACACTACTGATAGATATATACTATACACTACTACACTACTGATAGATATACACTATACACTACTACACTACTGATAGACATATACTATACACTACTGATAGATATACACTATACACTACTGATAGATATACATTATATACTACTACACTACTGATAGATATACACTATACACTACTGATAGATATACATTATATACTACTACACTACTGCTAGATATATACTATACACTACTGATAGATATACACTACTACACTACTGATAGATATACACTACTACACTACTGATAGATATATACTATACACTACTGATAGATATATACTATACACTACTGATAGATATATACTATACACTATACACTACTGATAGACATACACTATACACTACTGATAGATATACACTATACACTACTGATAGATATACACTACTACACTACTGATAGATATATACTATACACTACTGATAGATATATACTATACACTACTACACTACTGATAGATATATACTATACACTACTGATAGATATATACTATACACTACTGATAGATATATACTATACACTACTACACTACTGATAGATATACACTATACACTACTGATAGATATATACTATACACTACTGATAGATATACACTATACACTACTGATAGATATATACTATACACTACTGATAGACATACACTACTACACTACTGATAGATATATACTATACACTACTGATAGATATATACTATACACTACTACACTACTGATAGATATACACTATACACTACTACACTACTGATAGACATACACTATACACTACTGATAGATATACACTATACACTACTACACTACTGATAGATATATACTATACACTACTACACTACTGATAGATATATACTATACACTATACACTACTGATAGATTTATACTATACACTACTGATAGATATACACTATACACTACTACACTACTGATAGATATACACTATGCACTACTGATAGATATACACTATACACTACTACACTACTGATGGATATATAGTATACACTACTACACTACTGATAGATATACACTATACACTACTACACTACTGATAGATATATACTATACACTACTGATAGATATATACTATACACTACTACACTACTGATAGATATACACTATACACTACTACACTACTGATAGATATATACTATACACTACTGATAGATATACACTATACACTACTGATAGATATATACTATACACTACTACACTACTGATAGATATACACTACTACACTACTGATATATATATATATACACTATGCACTACTTCACTACTGATAGATATATACTATACATTACTGATAGATATATACTATACACTACTGATAGATATACACTATACAGTACTACACTACTGATAGACATATACTATACACTATTACACTACTGATAGATATACACTATACACTACTACACTACTGATAGATATACACTATACACTACTACACTACTGATAGATATATACTATACACTACTACACTACTGATAGATATATACTATACACTACTACACTACTGATAGATATATACTATACACTACTACACTACTGATAGATATACACTATACACTACTACACTACTGATAGATATATACTATACACTACTACACTACTGATAGATATATAGTATACACTACTACACTACTGATAGATATACACTATACACTACTACACTACAGATAGATATATACTATACACTACTGATAGATATACACTATACACTACTGATAGATATATACTATACACTACTGATAGATATATACTATACACTACTACACTACTGATAGATATACACTATACACTACTGATAGATATATAGTATACACTACTACACTACTGATAGATATACATTATACACTACTACACTACTGATAGATATACACTACTACACTACTGATAGATATATAGTATACACTACTACACTACTGATAGATATACACTACTACACTACTGATAGATATACACTATACACTACTGATAGATATATAGTATACACTACTACACTACTGATAGATATACATTATACACTACTACACTACTGATAGATATACACTACTACACTACTGATAGATATATAGTATACACTACTACACTACTGATAGATATACATTATACACTACTACACTACTGATAGATATACACTATACACTACTAATAGATATATAGTATACACTACTACACTACTGATAGACATACACTACTACACTACTGATAGATATACATTATACACTACTACACTACTGATAGATATACACTACTACACTACTGATATATATATAATATACACTACTACACTACTGAAAGATATATAGTATACACTACTACACTTCTGATAGATATACATTATACACTACTACACTACTGATAGATATACACTACTACACTACTGGTAGAAATATAGTATACACTACTACACTACTGATAGATATACACTACTACACTACTGATAGATATATAGTATACACTACTACACTACTGATAGATATATACTATACACTACTACACTACTGATAGATATACACTATACACTACTACACTACTGATAGATATATACTACTACACTACTGATAGATAGATATATAGTATACACTACTACACTACTGATAGATATACATTATACACTACTACACTACTGATAGATATACACTACTACACTACTGATAGATATATAGTATACACTACTACACTACTGATAGATATATAGTATACACTACTACACTAGAGATAGATATATACTATACACTACTACACTACTGATAGATATACACTATACACTACTACACTACTGATAGATATATACTATACACTACTGATAGATATATACTATACACTACTACACTACTGATAGATATACACTATACACTACTACACTACTGATAGACATATACTATACACTACTGATAGATATACACTATACACTACTGATAGATATACATTATATACTACTACACTACTGATAGATATACACTATACACTACTGATAGATATACATTATATACTACTACACTACTGCTAGATATATACTATACACTACTGATAGATATACACTACTACACTACTGATAGATATACACTACTACACTACTGATAGATATATACTATACACTACTGATAGATATATACTATACACTACTGATAGATATATACTATACACTATACACTACTGATAGACATACACTATACACTACTGATAGATATACACTATACACTACTGATAGATATACACTACTACACTACTGATAGATATATACTATACACTACTGATAGATATATACTATACACTACTACACTACTGATAGATATATACTATACACTACTGATAGATATATACTATACACTACTGATAGATATATACTATACACTACTGATAGATATATACTATACACTACTGATAGATATATACTATACACTACTACACTACTGATAGATATACACTATACACTACTGATAGATATATACTATACACTACTGATAGATATACACTATACACTACTGATAGATATATACTATACACTACTGATAGACATACACTACTACACTACTGATAGATATATACTATACACTACTGATAGATATATACTATACACTACTACACTACTGATAGATATACACTATACACTACTACACTACTGATAGACATACACTATACACTACTGATAGATATACACTATACACTACTACACTACTGATAGATATATACTATACACTACTACACTACTGATAGATATATACTATACACTATACACTACTGATAGATTTATACTATACACTACTGATAGATATAAACTATACACTACTACACTACTGATAGATATACACTATGCACTACTGATAGATATACACTATACACTACTACACTACTGATGGATATATAGTATACACTACTACACTACTGATAGATATACACTATACACTACTACACTACTGATAGATATATACTATACACTACTGATAGATATATACTATACACTACTACACTACTGATAGATATACACTATACACTACTACACTACTGATAGATATATACTATACACTACTGATAGATATACACTATACACTACTGATAGATATATACTATACACTACTACACTACTGATAGATATACACTACTACACTACTGATATATATATATATATATACACTATGCACTACTTCACTACTGATAGATATATACTATACATTACTGATAGATATATACTATACACTACTGATAGATATACACTATACAGTACTACACTACTGATAGACATATACTATACACTATTACACTACTGATAGATATACACTATACACTACTACACTACTGATAGATATACACTATACACTACTACACTACTGATAGATATATACTATACACTACTACACTACTGATAGATATATAGTATACACTACTACACTACTGATAGATATACACTATACACTACTACACTACTGATAGATATACACTATACACTACTACACTACTGATAGATATATACTATACACTACTACACTACTGATAGACATATACTATACACTATTACACTACTGATAGATATACACTATACACTACTACACTACTGATAGATATACACTATACACTACTACACTACTGATAGATATATACTATACACTACTACACTACTGATAGATATACACTATACACTACTACACTACTGATAGATATATACTATACACTACTACACTACTGATAGATATATACTATACACTACTACACTACTGATAGATATACACTATACACTACTACACTACTGATAGATATATACTATACACTACTACACTACTGATAGATATATAGTATACACTACTACACTACTGATAGATATACACTATACACTACTACACTACTGATAGATATATACTATACACTACTGATAGATATATACTATACACTACTACACTACTGATAGATATACACTATACACTACTACACTACTGATAGATATATACTATACACTACTACACTACTGATAGATATACACTATACACTACTGATAGATATATACTATACACTACTGATAGATATATACTATACACTACTGATAGATATACACTATACACTACTACACTACTGATAGATATACACTATACACTACTGATAGATATATGCTATACACTACTACACTACTGATAGATATATAATATACACTACTGATAGATATACACTATACACTACTACACTACTGATAGATATATACTATACACTACTGATAGATATACACTATACACTACTACACTACTGATAGATATATACTATACACTACTACACTACTGATAGATATATACTATACACTACTGACATATCAATATGTTCTGTCTCCTGATGCAGAAAGCAATGACTTACGTCTGGCTAATGGACGCAACAGATGTGACGGCAGAGTGGAAGTCTATCACCGTGGAGAATGGGGCACAGTCTGTGATGACGACTGGGACAGAACAGATGCTGATGTTGTGTGTAGACAATTACATTGTGGTAATGCCACAGAAGCAACAACAGAAGCTACTCATTGGGAAGGAAGTGGGAGGATCTGGATGGATGATATAAGATGTTCTGGCAATGAGCGGGCTCTATGGAATTGTTCTTTCAGCGGATGGGGAGAGAACGATTGTTCTCATCCTGAGGACGCCGGTGTGATATGCTCAGGTGATGTATGAGATATAATTACTACCAGTATATTTGTGTTACTGACGTATTTTCCATCATTTGATGGGTGAATGAATCAGCCCAGATGAACCAGATAAACTGCCGACCATGTGAGACTTGTAGAGAAGATTAAACACTTTATACAGATTGGCTGCATGTAGAGAACACAATCCAAGCTGCTGTCCTCGGACATTATAGGGGAAAGATTGGAAGTAGTGTAACTAGAACCCAAAGATGTCGCATTCAAAGACCTAATCTAAAACTCTTAACATTATTATTTTGTGCTTAGATTTGATTAGTCAATAATAAAACATAAATGTGAAAAGTACAAAGTGAGCTTATTACACAGGAAAATGAGCTCAGTACAATACTAGATAAAGAGGGAATAAATGTTAAAACCCAGGGTATTAATATTACATCTTCAATTAGTTTCTGCATTACATACTGTGCATCCTTATAGGCTCCCCCATATAGTACTATACCTCATTACATACTGTGCATCTTTATAGGCTCCCCCATATAGTACTATACCTCATTACATACTGTGCATCTTTATAGGTTCCACCATATAGTACTATACCTCATTACATACTGTGCATCTTTATAGGCTCCCCCATATAGTACTATACCTCATTACATACTGTGCATCTTTATAAGCTCCACCATATAGTACTATACCTCATTACATACTGTGCATCTTTATAAGCTCCTCCATATGGTACTATACCTCATTACATACTGTACATCATTATAGGCTCCCCCATATAGTACTATACCTCATTACATACTGTGCATCTTTATAGGTTCCACCATATAGTACTATACCTCATTACATACTGTGCATTTTTATAGGTTCCACCATATAGTAATATACCTCATTACATACTATGCATCTTTATAGGCTCCCCCATATAGTACTATACCTCATTACATACTGTGTATCTTTATTGGCTCCCCATATAGTACTATACCTCATTACATACTGTGCATCTTTATAGGCTCCCCATTTAATACTATACCTCATTAAATACTGTGCATCTTTATAGGCTCCCCCATAGAGTACTATACCTCAATACATACTGTGCATCTTTATAGGCTCCTGCATATAGTACTATACCTCATTACATACTGTGCATCATTATAGGCTCCTCCATATAGTACTATACCTCATTACATACTGTGCATCTTTATAGGCTCCTCCATATAGTACTATACCTCATTACATACTGTGCATCTTTATAGGCTCCCCATATAGTACTATACCTCATTACATACTGTACATCTTTATAGGCTCCCCATATAGTACTATACCTCATTACATACTGTGCATCTTTATAGGCTCCCCCATATAGTACTATACCTCATTACATACTGTGCATCTTTATAGGCTCCCCCATATAGTACTATACCTCATTACATACTGTGTATCTTTATAGGCTCCCCCATGTAGTACTATACCTCATTACATACTGTGTATCTTTATTGGCTCCCCATATAGTACTATACCTCATTACATACTGTGCATCTTTATAGGCTCCCCATTTAATACTATACCTCATTAAATACTGTGCATCTTTATAGGCTCCCCCATAGAGTACTATACCTCATTACATACTGTGCATCTTTATAGGCTCCTGCATATAGTACTATACCTCATTACATACTGTGCATCTTTATAGGCTCCCCATATAGTACTATACCTCATTACATACTGTGCATCTTTATAGGCTCCTCCATATAGTGCTATACCTCATTACATACTGTGCATCTTTATAGGCTCCCAATATAGTACTATACCTCATTACATACTGTGCATCTTTATAGGCTCCTCATATAGTACTATACCTCAATACATACTGTACATCTTTATAGGCTCCCCATATAGTACTATACCTCATTACATACTGTGCATCTTTATAGACTCCACATATAGTACAATACCTCATTACATACTGTGCATCTTTATAGGCTCCCCCATATAGTACTATACCTCATTACATACTGTGCATCTTTATAGGCTCCCCCATATAGTACTATACCTCATTACATACTGTGCATCTTTGTAGGCTCCCCATATAGTACTATACCTCATTACATACTGTGCATCTTTATATGCTCCCCATATAGTACTATACCTCATTACATACTGTGCATCTTTATATGCTCCCCATATAGTACTATACCTCATTACATATTGTGTATATTTATAGGCTCCTTCATATAGTACTATACCTCATTACATACTGTACATTTTTATAGGCTCCTCCATATAGTACTATACCTCATTGCATACTGTGCATCTTTATAGGCTCCTCCATATAGTACTATACCTCATTACATACTGTGCATCTTTATAGGCTCCCCATATAGTACTATACCTCATTACATACTGTACATCTTTATAGGCTCCTCCATATAGTACTATACCTCATTACATACTGTGCATCTTTATAGGCTCCTCATATAGTACTATACCTCAATACATACTGTACATCTTTATAGGCTCCCCATATAGTACTATACCTCATTACATACTGTGCATCATTATAGGCTCCTCCATATAGTACTATACCTCATTACATAGTGTCCATCTTTATAGGCTCCTCCATATAGTACTATACCTCATTACATACTGTGCATCTTTATAGGCTCCCCCATATAGTACTATACCTCATTACATACTGTGCACTTTATAGGCTCTTCATATAGTACTATACCTCATTACATACTGTGCACTTTATAGGCTCTTCATATAGTACTATACCTCATTACATACTGTGCACTTTATAGGCTCTTCATATAGTACTATACCTCATTACATACTGTGCACCTTTATAGGCTCCCCATTTAGTTCTATACCTTATTACATACTGTACATCTTTATAGGTTCCCCATATAGTACTATACCTCATTACATACTGTACATCTTTATAGGCTCCCCATATAGTACTATACCTCATTGCATACTGTGCATCTTTATAGGCTCCTTCATATAGTACTATACCTCATTACATACTGTACATTTTTATAGGCTCCTCCATATAGTACTATACCTCATTACATACTGTGTATCTTTATAGGCTCCCACATATAGTACTATACCTCATTACATACTGTGCATCTTTATAGGCTCCTCCATATAGTACTATACCTCATTACATACTGTGCATCTTTATAGGGTCCTCCATATAGTACTATACCTCATTACATACTGTGCATCTTTATAGGCTCCCCATATAGTACTATACCTCATTACATACTGTGCATCTTTATAGGCTCCTCTTATAGTACTATACCTCATTTCATACTGTGCATCTTTATAGGCTCCTTATATAGTACTATACCTCATTACATACAGTGCATCTTTATAGGCTCCCCATATAGTACTATATCTCATTACATACTGTACATCTTTATAGGCTTCCCATATAGTACTATACCTCATTACATATTTGTACATCTTTAATGGCTCCCCCATATAGTACTATACCTCATTACATACTGTGCATCTTTATAGGCTCCCCCATATAGTACTATACCTCATCACATACTGTGCATCTTTATAGGCTCCTCATATAGTACTATACCTCATTACATACTGTACATCTTTATAGGCTCCCCATATAGTACTATATCTCATTACATACTGTACATCTTTATAGGCTCCCCATATAGTACTATACCTCATTGCATACTTTTCATCTTTATATGCTCCCCATATAGTACTATACCTCATTACATACTGTGCATCTTTATCGGCTCCCCATATAGTACTATACCTCATTACATACTGTACATCTTTATAGGCTCCCCCATATAGTACTTTACCTCATTACATACTGTACATCTTTATAGGCTCCCCCATATAGTACTATACCTCATTACATACTGTCCATCTTTATAGGCCTCTCCATATAGTACTATACCTCATTACATACTGTGCATCTTTATAGGCCTCTCCATATAGTACTATACCTCATTACATACTGTGCATCTTTATAGGCTCCCCCATATAGTACTATACCTCATTACATACAGTGCATCTTTATAGGCTCCTCATATAGTACTATACCTCATTACATACTGTGTATCTTTATAGGCTCCTCCATATAGTACTATACCTCATTACATATTGTGTATCTTTATAGGCTCCTCCATATAGTACTATACCTCATTACATACTGTGCATCTTTATAGGCTCCTCCATATAGTACTGTACCTCATTACATACTGTGCACCTTTATAGGCTTCTCATATAGTACTATACCTCATTACATACTGTGCATCTTTATAGGCTCCCCATATAGTACTATACCTCATTACATACTGTACATCTTTATAGGCTCCCCATATAGTACTATACCTCATTACATACTGTGTATCTTTATAGGCTCCTCCATATAGTACTATACCTCATTACATACTGTGCATCTTTATAGGCTCCTCCATATAGTACTATACCTCATTACATACTGTGCATCTTTATAGGCTCCCCTATATAGTACTATACCTCATTACATACTGTGCATCTTTATAGGCTTCCCATATAGTAGTATACTTCATTACATACTGTGCATCTTTATAGGCTCCCCCATATAGTACTATACCTCATTACATACTGTACATCTTTATAGGCTCCCCCATATAGTACTATACCTCATTACATACTGTACATCTTTATAGGCTCCCCCATATAGTACTATACCTCATTACATACTGTACATCTTTATAGGCTTTCCCATAAAGTACTATACCTCATTACATACTGTGCATCTTAATAGGCTCCCGCATATAGTACCATACCTCATTACATACTGTGCATCTTTATAGGCTCCCCATATAGTACTATACCTCGTTACATACTGTACATCTTTATAGGCTCCTCCATATAGTATTATACCTCGTTACATACTGTGCATCTTTATAGGCTCCTCCATATAGTACTATACCTCATTACATACTGTGCATCTTTATAGGCTCCCCATATAGTACTATACCTCATTACATACTGTGCATCTTTATAGGCTCCCCCATATACTACTATATCTCATTACATACTGTGCATCTTTTTAGGCTCCTCCATATAGTACTATACCTCATTACATACTGTGCATCTTTATAGGGTCCCCATATAGTACTATACCTCATTACATATTGTGCATCTTTATAGGCTCCCCCTTATAGTACTATACCTCATTACATACTGTGCATCTTTATAGGGTCCCCATATAGTACTATACCTCATTACATACTGTGCATCTTTATAGACTCCCCATATAGTACTATACCTCATTACATACTGTGCATCTTTATAGGCTCCTCCATATAGTACTATACCTCATTACATACTGTGCACTTTTTAGGCTCTTCATATAGTACTATACCTCATTACATAATGTGCATCTTTATAGGCTCCTCATATAGTACTATACCTCATTACATACTGTGCATCTTTATAGGCTCATCATATAGTACTATACCTCATTACATACTGTGTATCTTTATAGGCTCCCCCATATAGTACTATACCTCATTACATACTGTGCATCTTTATAGGCTCCCCATATAGTACTATACCTCATTACATACTGTACATCTTTATAGGCTCCCTCATATAGTACTATACCTCATTACATACTGTACATCTTTATATACTCCTCATATTGTACTATACCTCATTACATAGAGTGCATCTTTATAGGGTCCCCATATAGTACTATACCTCATTACATACTGTGCATCTTTATAGGCTCCCCATATAGTACTATACCTCATTACATACTGTGCATCTTTATAGGCTCCCCCATATACTACTATATCTCATTACATACTGTGCATCTTTTTAGGCTCCTCCATATAGTACTATACCTCATTACATACTGTGCATCTTTATAGGGTCCCCATATAGTACTATACCTCATTACATATTGTGCATCTTTATAGGCTCCCCCTTATAGTACTATACCTCATTACATACTGTGCATCTTTATAGGGTCCCCATATAGTACTATACCTCATTACATACTGTGCATCTTTATAGACTCCCCATATAGTACTATACCTCATTACATACTGTGCATCTTTATAGGCTCCTCCATATAGTACTATACCTCATTACATACTGTGCACTTTATAGGCTCTTCATATAGTACTATACCTCATTACATAATGTGCATCTTTATAGGCTCCTCATATAGTACTATACCTCATTACATACTGTGCATCTTTATAGGCTCATCATATAGTACTATACCTCATTACATACTGTGTATCTTTATAGGCTCCCCCATATAGTACTATACCTCATTACATACTGTGCATCTTTATAGGCTCCCCATATAGTACTATACCTCATTACATACTGTACATCTTTATAGGCTCCCCCATATAGTACTATACCTCATTACATACTGTGCATCTTTATAGGCTCCCCATATAGTACTATACCTCATTACATACTGTACATCTTTATAGGCTCCCTCATATAGTACTATACCTCATTACATACTGTACATCTTTATATACTCCTCATATTGTACTATACCTCATTACATAGAGTGCATCTTTATAGGCTCCCCATATAGTACTATACCTCATTACATACTGTGCATCTTTATAGGCTCCTACATATAGTACTATACCTCATTACATACTGTACATCTTTATAGGCTCCTCATTTAGTACTATACCTCATTACATACTGTACATCTTTATAGGCTCCCCATATAGTACTATACCTCATTGCATACTTTTCATCTTTATATGCTCCCCATATAGTACTATACCTCATTACATACTGTGTATCTTTATAGGCTCCTTCATATAGTACTATACATCATTACATACTGTACATTTTTATAGGCTCCTCCATATAGTACTATACCTCATTACATACTGTGTATCTTTATAGGCTCCCCCATATAGTACTATACCTCATTACATACTGTACATCTTTATAGGCTCCCCCATATAGTACTTTACCTCATTACATACTGTACATCTTTATAGGCTCCACCATATAGTACTATACCTCATTACATACTGTCCATCTTTATAGGCCTCTCCATATAGTACTATACCTCATTACATACTGTGCATCTTTATCGGCTCCCCATATAGTACTATACCTCATTACATACTGTACATCTTTATAGGCTCCCCCATATAGTACTTTACCTCATTACTTACTGTACATCTTTATAGGCTCCCCCATATAGTACTATACCTCATTACATACTGTCCATCTTTATAGGCCTCTCCATATAGTACTATACCTCATTACATACTGTGCATCTTTATAGGCCTCTCCATATAGTACTATACCTCATTACATACTGTGCATCTTTATAGGCTCCCCCATATAGTACTATACCTCATTACATACAGTGCATCTTTATAGGCTCCTCATATAGTACTATACCTCATTACATACTGTGTATCTTTATAGGCTCCTCCATATAGTACTATACCTCATTACATATTGTGTATCTTTATAGGCTCCTTCATATAGTACTATACCTCATTACATACTGTGCATCTTTATAGGCTCCTCCATATAGTACTGTACCTCATTACATACTGTGCACCTTTATAGGCTTCTCATATAGTACTATACCTCATTACATACTGTGCATCTTTATAGGCTCCCCATATAGTACTATACCTCATTACATACTGTACATCTTTATAGGCTCCCCATATAGTACTATACCTCATTACATACTGTGTATCTTTATAGGCTCCTCCATATAGTACTATACCTCATTACATACTGTGCATCTTTATAGGCTCCTCTATATAGTACTATACCTCATTACATACTGTGCATCTTTATAGGCTCCTCCATATAGTACTATACCTCATTACATACTGTGCATCTTTATAGGCTCCCCTATATAGTACTATACCTCATTACATACTGTACATCTTTATAGGCTCCCCCATATAGTACTATACCTCATTACATACTGTACATCTTTATAGGCTCCCCCATATAGTACTATACCTCATTACATACTGTACATCTTTATAGGCTCCCCCATATAGTACTATACCTCATTACATACTGTCCATCTTTATAGGCCTCTCCATATAGTACTATACCTCATTACATACTGTGCATCTTTATCGGCTCCCCATATAGTACTATACCTCATTACATACTGTACATCTTTATAGGCTCCCCCATATAGTACTTTACCTCATTACTTACTGTACATCTTTATAGGCTCCCCCATATAGTACTATACCTCATTACATACTGTCCATCTTTATAGGCCTCTCCATATAGTACTATACCTCATTACATACTGTGCATCTTTATAGGCCTCTCCATATAGTACTATACCTCATTACATACTGTGCATCTTTATAGGCTCCCCCATATAGTACTATACCTCATTACATACAGTGCATCTTTATAGGCTCCTCATATAGTACTATACCTCATTACATACTGTGTATCTTTATAGGCTCCTCCATATAGTACTATACCTCATTACATATTGTGTATCTTTATAGGCTCCTCCATATAGTACTATACCTCATTACATACTGTGCATCTTTATAGGCTCCTCCATATAGTACTGTACCTCATTACATACTGTGCACCTTTATAGGCTTCTCATATAGTACTATACCTCATTACATACTGTGCATCTTTATAGGCTCCCCATATAGTACTATACCTCATTACATACTGTACATCTTTATAGGCTCCCCATATAGTACTATACCTCATTACATACTGTGTATCTTTATAGGCTCCTCCATATAGTACTATACCTCATTACATACTGTGCATCTTTATAGGCTCCTCCATATAGTACTATACCTCATTACATACTGTGCATCTTTATAGGCTCCCCTATATAGTACTATACCTCATTACATACTGTACATCTTTATAGGCTCCCCCATATAGTACTATACCTCATTACATACTGTACATCTTTATAGGCTCCCCCATAAAGTACTATACCTCATTACATACTGTGCATCTTAATAGGCTCCCGCATATAGTACTATACCTCATTACATACTGTGCATCTTTATAGGCTCCCCATATAGTACTATACCTCGTTACATACTGTACATCTTTATAGGCTCCTCCATATAGTATTATACCTCGTTACATACTGTGCATCTTTATAGGCTCCTCCATATAGTACTATACCTCATTACATACTGTGCATCTTTATAGGCTCCCCATATAGTACTATACCTCATTACATACTGTGCATCTTTATAGGCTCCCCCATATAGTACTATATCTCATTACATACTGTGCATCTTTTTAGGCTCCTCCATATAGTACTATACCTCATTACATACTGTGCATCTTTATAGGGTCCCCATATAGTACTATACCTCATTACATATTGTGCATCTTTATAGGCTCCCCCATATAGTACTATACCTCATTACATACTGTGCATCTTTATAGGGTCCCAATATAGTACTATACCTCATTACATACTGTGCATCTTTATAGACTCCCCATATAGTACTATACCTCATTACATACTGTGCATCTTTATAGGCTCCTCCATATAGTACTATACCTCATTACATACTGTGCACTTTATAGGCTCTTCATATAGTACTATACCTCATTACATAATGTGCATCTTTATAGGCTCCTCATATAGTACTATACCTCATTACATACTGTGCATCTTTATAGGCTCATCATATAGTACTATACCTCATTACATACTGTGTATCTTTATAGGCTCCCCCATATAGTACTATACCTCATTACATACTGTGCATCTTTATAGGCTCCCCATATAGTACTATACCTCATTACATACTGTACATCTTTATAGGCTCCCCCATAAAGTACTATACCTCATTACATACTGTGCATCTTAATAGGCTCCCGCATATAGTACCATACCTCATTACATACTGTGCATCTTTATAGGCTCCCCATATAGTACTATACCTCGTTACATACTGTACATCTTTATAGGCTCCTCCATATAGTATTATACCTCGTTACATACTGTGCATCTTTATAGGCTCCTCCATATAGTACTATACCTCATTACATACTGTGCATCTTTATAGGGTCCCCATATAGTACTATACCTCATTACATATTGTGCATCTTTATAGGCTCCCCCATATAGTACTATACCTCATTACATACTGTGCATCTTTATAGGGTCCCAATATAGTACTATACCTCATTACATACTGTGTATCTTTATAGGCTCCTTCATATAGTACTATACCTCATTACATACTGTACATTTTTATAGGCTCCTCCATATAGTACTATACCTCATTACATACTGTGTATCTTTATAGGCTCCCCCATATAGTACTATACCTCATTGCATACTGTGCATCTTTATAGGCTCCCCATATAGTAATATACCTCATTACATACTGTACATCTTTATAGGCTCCTCCATATAGTACTATACCTCATTACATACTGTGCATCTTTATAGGCTCCTCATATAGTACTTTACCTCATTACATACTGTACATCTTTATAGGCTCCCCATATAGTACTATACCTCATTACATACAGTGCATCTTTATAGGCTCCCTCATATAGTACTATACCTCATTACATACTGTGCAACTTTATAGGCTCCCCCATATAGAACTATATCTCATTACATACTGTACATCTTTATAGGCTCCTTCATATAGTACTATACCTCATTACATACTGTGCATCTTTATAGGGTCCTCCATATAGTACTATACCTCATTACATACTGTGCATCTTTATAGGCTCCTTCATATAGTACTATACCTCATTACATACTGTGCATCTTTAAAGGCTCCCCCATATAGTACTATACCTCATTGCATACTGTGCATCTTTATAGGCTCCTTCATATAGTACTATACCTCATTACATACTGTGCATCTTTATAGGGTCCTCCATATAGTACTATACCTCATTACATACTGTGCATCTTTATAGGCTCCCCATATAGTACTATACCTCATTACATACTGTGCATCTTTATAGGCTCCTCCATATAGTACTATACCTCATTACATACTGTGCATCTTTATAGGGTCCTCCATATAGTACTATACCTCATTACATACTGTGCATCTTTATAGGCTCCCCATATAGTACTATACCTCATTACATACTGTGCATCTTTATAGGCTCCTCATATAGTACTATACCTCATTTCATACTGTGCATCTTTATAGGCTCCTTATATAGTACTATACCTCATTACATACAGTGCATCTTTATAGGCTCCCCCATATAGTACTATACCTCATTACATACTGTGCATCTTTATAGGCTCCCCCATATAGTACTATACCTCATTACATACTGTGCATCTTTATAGGCTCCCCCATATAGTACTATACCTCATTACATACTGTGCATCTTTATAGGCTCCCCCATATAGTACTATACCTCATTACATACTGTGCATCTTTATAGGCTCCCCCATATAGTACTATACCTCATTACATACTGTGCATCTTTATAGGCTCCCCCATATAGTACTATACCTCATTACATACTGTGCATCTTTATCGGCTCCCCATATAGTACTATACCTCATTACATACTGTACATCTTTATAGGCTCCCCCATATAGTACTATACCTCATTACATACTGTACATCTTTATAGGCTCCCCCATATAGTACTATACCTCCTTACATACTGTGCATCTTTATAGGCTCCCCCATATAGTACTATACCTCATTACATACTGTGCATCTTTATAGGCTCCTCATATAGTACTATACCTCATTACATACTGTACATCTTTATAGGCTCCCCATATAGTACTATACCTCATTACATACTGTGCATCTTTATAGGCTCCCCATATAGTACTATACCTCATTACATACTGTACATCTTTATAGGCTTCCCATATAGTACTATACCTCATTACATATTTGTACATCTTTAATGGCTCCCCCATATAGTACTATACCTCATTACATACTGTGCATCTTTATAGGCTCCCCCATATAGTACTATACCTCATTACATACTGTGCATCTTTATAAGCTCCTCATATAGTACTATACCTCATTACATACTGTACATCTTTATAGGCTCCCCATATAGTACTATACCTCATTACATACTGTACATCTTTATAGGCTCCCCATATAGTACTATACCTCATTACATACTGTGCATCTTTATCGGCTCCCCATATAGTACTATACCTCATTACATACTGTACATCTTTATAGGCTCCCCCATATAGTACTATACCTCATTACATATTGTACATCTTTATAGGCTCCCCCATATAGTACTATACCTCATTACATACTGTGCATCTTTATAGGCTCCCCATATAGTACTATACCTCATTACATACTGTGCATCTTTATAGGCTCCCCATATAGTACTATACCTCATTGCATACTTTTCATCTTTATATGCTCCCCATATAGTACTATACCTCATTACATACTGTGCATCTTTATCGGCTCCCCATATAGTACTATACCTCATTACATACTGTACATCTTTATAGGCTCCCCATATAGTACTATACCTCATTACATACTGTACATCTTTATAGGCTCCCCATATAGTACTATACCTCATTACATACTGTGCATCTTTATCGGCTCCCCATATAGTACTATACCTCATTACATACTGTACATCTTTATAGGCTCCCCCATATAGTACTATACCTCATTACATATTGTACATCTTTATAGGCTCCCCCATATAGTAATATACCTCATTACATACTGTGCATCTTTATAGGCTCCCCCATATAGTACTATACCTCATTACATACTGTACATCTTTATAGGCTCCTCATTTAGTACTATATCTCATTACATACTGTACATCTTTATAGGCTCCCCATATAGTACTATACCTCATTGCATACTTTTCATCTTTATATGCTCCCCATATAGTACTATACCTCATTACATACTGTGCATCTTTATCGGCTCCCCATATAGTACTATACCTCATTACATACTGTACATCTTTATAGGCTCCCCCATATAGTACTTTACCTCATTACATACTGTACATCTTTATAGGCTCCCCCATATAGTACTATACCTCATTACATACTGTACATCTTTATAGGCTCCCCATATAGTACTATACCTCATTGCATACTTTTCATCTTTATATGCTCCCCATATAGTACTATACCTCATTACATACTGTGTATCTTTATAGGCTCCTTCATATAGTACTATACCTCATTACATACTGTACATTTTTATAGGCTCCTCCATATAGTACTATACCTCATTACATACTGTGTATCTTTATAGGCTCCCCCATATAGTACTATACCTCATTGCATACTGTGCATCTTTATAGGCTCCCCATATAGTAATATACCTCATTACATACTGTACATCTTTATAGGCTCCTCCATATAGTACTATACCTCATTACATACTGTGCATCTTTATAGGCTCCTCATATAGTACTTTACCTCATTACATACTGTACATCTTTATAGGCTCCCCATATAGTACTATACCTCATTACATACAGTGCATCTTTATAGGCTCCCTCATATAGTACTATACCTCATTACATACTGTGCAACTTTATAGGCTCCCCCATATAGAACTATATCTCATTACATACTGTACATCTTTATAGGCTCCTTCATATAGTACTATACCTCATTACATACTGTGCATCTTTATCGGGTCCTCCATATAGTACTATACCTCATTACATACTGTGCATCTTTATAGGCTCCTTCATATAGTACTATACCTCATTACATACTGTGCATCTTTATAGGGTCCTCCATATAGTACTATACCTCATTACATACTGTGCATCTTTATAGGCTCCCCCATATAGTACTATACCTCATTGCATACTGTGCATCTTTATAGGCTCCTTCATATAGTACTATACCTCATTACATACTGTGCATCTTTATAGGGTCCTCCATATAGTACTATACCTCATTACATACTGTGCATCTTTATAGGCTCCCCATATAGTACTATACCTCATTACATACTGTGCATCTTTATAGGCTCCTCCATATAGTACTATACCTCATTACATACTGTGCATCTTTATAGGGTCCTCCATATAGTACTATACCTCATTACATACTGTGCATCTTTATAGGCTCCCCATATAGTACTATACCTCATTACATACTGTGCATCTTTATAGGCTCCTCATATAGTACTATACCTCATTTCATACTGTGCATCTTTATAGGCTCCTTATATAGTACTATACCTCATTACATACAGTGCATCTTTATAGGCTCCCCCATATAGTACTATACCTCATTACATACTGTGCATCTTTATAGGCTCCCCCATATAGTACTATACCTCATTACATACTGTGCATCTTTATAGGCTCCCCCATATAGTACTATACCTCATTACATACTGTGCATCTTTATAGGCTCCCCCATATAGTACTATACCTCATTACATACTGTGCATCTTTATAGGCTCCCCCATATAGTACCATACCTCATTACATACTGTGCATCTTTATAGGCTCCCCATATAGTACTATACCTCGTTACATACTGTACATCTTTATAGGCTCCTCCATATAGTATTATACCTCGTTACATACTGTGCATCTTTATAGGCTCCTCCATATAGTACTATACCTCATTACATACTGTGCATCTTTATAGGCTCCCCATATAGTACTATACCTCATTACATACTGTGCATCTTTATAGGCTCCCCCATATAGTACTATATCTCATTACATACTGTGCATCTTTTTAGGCTCCTCCATATAGTACTATACCTCATTACATACTGTGCATCTTTATAGGGTCCCCATATAGTACTATACCTCATTACATATTGTGCATCTTTATAGGCTCCCCCATATAGTACTATACCTCATTACATACTGTGCATCTTTATAGGGTCCCAATATAGTACTATACCTCATTACATACTGTGCATCTTTATAGACTCCCCATATAGTACTATACCTCATTACATACTGTGCATCTTTATAGGCTCCTCCATATAGTACTATACCTCATTACATACTGTGCACTTTATAGGCTCTTCATATAGTACTATACCTCATTACATAATGTGCATCTTTATAGGCTCCTCATATAGTACTATACCTCATTAC
Source organism: Mixophyes australis (assembly GCA_036250195.1). NCBI lineage: Eukaryota > Metazoa > Chordata > Amphibia > Anura > Limnodynastidae > Mixophyes > Mixophyes australis. The sequence goes on from JAVHZZ010000079.1 coordinate 385,635, forward strand.
ATACTGTGCATCTTTATAGGCTCATCATATAGTACTATACCTCATTACATACTGTGCATCTTTATAGGCTCCTTCATATAGTACTATACCTCATTACATACTGTGCATCTTTAAAGGCTCCCCCATATAGTACTATACCTCATTGCATACTGTGCATCTTTATAGGCTCCTTCATATAGTACTATACCTCATTACATACTGTGCATCTTTATAGGGTCCTCCATATAGTACTATACCTCATTACATACTGTGCATCTTTATAGGCTCCCCATATAGTACTATACCTCATTACATACTGTGCATCTTTATAGGCTCCTCCATATAGTACTATACCTCATTACATACTGTGCATCTTTATAGGGTCCTCCATATAGTACTATACCTCATTACATACTGTGCATCTTTATAGGCTCCCCATATAGTACTATACCTCATTACATACTGTGCATCTTTATAGGCTCCTCATATAGTACTATACCTCATTTCATACTGTGCATCTTTATAGGCTCCTTATATAGTACTATACCTCATTACATACAGTGCATCTTTATAGGCTCCCCCATATAGTACTATACCTCATTACATACTGTGCATCTTTATAGGCTCCCCCATATAGTACTATACCTCATTACATACTGTGCATCTTTATAGGCTCCCCCATATAGTACTATACCTCATTACATACTGTGCATCTTTATAGGCTCCCCCATATAGTACTATACCTCATTACATACTGTGCATCTTTATAGGCTCCCCCATATAGTACTATACCTCATTACATACTGTGCATCTTTATAGGCTCCCCCATATAGTACTATACCTCATTACATACTGTGCATCTTTATCGGCTCCCCATATAGTACTATACCTCATTACATACTGTACATCTTTATAGGCTCCCCCATATAGTACTATACCTCATTACATACTGTACATCTTTATAGGCTCCCCCATATAGTACTATACCTCCTTACATACTGTGCATCTTTATAGGCTCCCCCATATAGTACTATACCTCATTACATACTGTGCATCTTTATAGGCTCCTCATATAGTACTATACCTCATTACATACTGTACATCTTTATAGGCTCCCCATATAGTACTATACCTCATTACATACTGTGCATCTTTATAGGCTCCCCATATAGTACTATACCTCATTACATACTGTACATCTTTATAGGCTTCCCATATAGTACTATACCTCATTACATATTTGTACATCTTTAATGGCTCCCCCATATAGTACTATACCTCATTACATACTGTGCATCTTTATAGGCTCCCCCATATAGTACTATACCTCATTACATACTGTGCATCTTTATAAGCTCCTCATATAGTACTATACCTCATTACATACTGTACATCTTTATAGGCTCCCCATATAGTACTATACCTCATTACATACTGTACATCTTTATAGGCTCCCCATATAGTACTATACCTCATTACATACTGTGCATCTTTATCGGCTCCCCATATAGTACTATACCTCATTACATACTGTACATCTTTATAGGCTCCCCCATATAGTACTATACCTCATTACATACTGTGCATCTTTATAGGCTCCCCATATAGTACTATACCTCATTACATACTGTGCATCTTTATAGGCTCCCCATATAGTACTATACCTCATTGCATACTTTTCATCTTTATATGCTCCCCATATAGTACTATACCTCATTACATACTGTGCATCTTTATCGGCTCCCCATATAGTACTATACCTCATTACATACTGTACATCTTTATAGGCTCCCCATATAGTACTATACCTCATTACATACTGTACATCTTTATAGGCTCCCCATATAGTACTATACCTCATTACATACTGTGCATCTTTATCGGCTCCCCATATAGTACTATACCTCATTACATACTGTACATCTTTATAGGCTCCCCCATATAGTACTATACCTCATTACATATTGTACATCTTTATAGGCTCCCCCATATAGTAATATACCTCATTACATACTGTGCATCTTTATAGGCTCCCCCATATAGTACTATACCTCATTACATACTGTACATCTTTATAGGCTCCTCATTTAGTACTATATCTCATTACATACTGTACATCTTTATAGGCTCCCCATATAGTACTATACCTCATTGCATACTTTTCATCTTTATATGCTCCCCATATAGTACTATACCTCATTACATACTGTGCATCTTTATCGGCTCCCTATATAGTACTATACCTCATTACATACTGTACATCTTTATAGGCTCCCCCATATAGTACTTTACCTCATTACATACTGTACATCTTTATAGGCTCCCCCATATAGTACTATACCTCATTACATACTGTACATCTTTATAGGCTCCCCATATAGTACTATACCTCATTGCATACTTTTCATCTTTATATGCTCCCCATATAGTACTATACCTCATTACATACTGTGTATCTTTATAGGCTCCTTCATATAGTACTATACCTCATTACATACTGTACATTTTTATAGGCTCCTCCATATAGTACTATACCTCATTACATACTGTGTATCTTTATAGGCTCCCCCATATAGTACTATACCTCATTGCATACTGTGCATCTTTATAGGCTCCCCATATAGTAATATACCTCATTACATACTGTACATCTTTATAGGCTCCTCCATATAGTACTATACCTCATTACATACTGTGCATCTTTATAGGCTCCTCATATAGTACTTTACCTCATTACATACTGTACATCTTTATAGGCTCCCCATATAGTACTATACCTCATTACATACAGTGCATCTTTATAGGCTCCCTCATATAGTACTATACCTCATTACATACTGTGCAACTTTATAGGCTCCCCCATATAGAACTATATCTCATTACATACTGTACATCTTTATAGGCTCCTTCATATAGTACTATACCTCATTACATACTGTGCATCTTTATCGGGTCCTCCATATAGTACTATACCTCATTACATACTGTGCATCTTTATAGGCTCCTTCATATAGTACTATACCTCATTACATACTGTGCATCTTTATAGGGTCCTCCATATAGTACTATACCTCATTACATACTGTGCATCTTTATAGGCTCCCCCATATAGTACTATACCTCATTGCATACTGTGCATCTTTATAGGCTCCTTCATATAGTACTATACCTCATTACATACTGTGCATCTTTATAGGGTCCTCCATATAGTACTATACCTCATTACATACTGTGCATCTTTATAGGCTCCCCATATAGTACTATACCTCATTACATACTGTGCATCTTTATAGGCTCCTCCATATAGTACTATACCTCATTACATACTGTGCATCTTTATAGGGTCCTCCATATAGTACTATACCTCATTACATACTGTGCATCTTTATAGGCTCCCCATATAGTACTATACCTCATTACATACTGTGCATCTTTATAGGCTCCTCATATAGTACTATACCTCATTTCATACTGTGCATCTTTATAGGCTCCTTATATAGTACTATACCTCATTACATACAGTGCATCTTTATAGGCTCCCCCATATAGTACTATACCTCATTACATACTGTGCATCTTTATAGGCTCCCCCATATAGTACTATACCTCATTACATACTGTGCATCTTTATAGGCTCCCCCATATAGTACTATACCTCATTACATACTGTGCATCTTTATAGGCTCCCCCATATAGTACTATACCTCATTACATACTGTGCATCTTTATAGGCTCCCCCATATAGTACCATACCTCATTACATACTGTGCATCTTTATAGGCTCCCCATATAGTACTATACCTCGTTACATACTGTACATCTTTATAGGCTCCTCCATATAGTATTATACCTCGTTACATACTGTGCATCTTTATAGGCTCCTCCATATAGTACTATACCTCATTACATACTGTGCATCTTTATAGGCTCCCCATATAGTACTATACCTCATTACATACTGTGCATCTTTATAGGCTCCCCCATATAGTACTATATCTCATTACATACTGTGCATCTTTTTAGGCTCCTCCATATAGTACTATACCTCATTACATACTGTGCATCTTTATAGGGTCCCCATATAGTACTATACCTCATTACATATTGTGCATCTTTATAGGCTCCCCCATATAGTACTATACCTCATTACATACTGTGCATCTTTATAGGGTCCCAATATAGTACTATACCTCATTACATACTGTGCATCTTTATAGACTCCCCATATAGTACTATACCTCATTACATACTGTGCATCTTTATAGGCTCCTCCATATAGTACTATACCTCATTACATACTGTGCACTTTATAGGCTCTTCATATAGTACTATACCTCATTACATAATGTGCATCTTTATAGGCTCCTCATATAGTACTATACCTCATTACATACTGTGCATCTTTATAGGCTCATCATATAGTACTATACCTCATTACATACTGTGAATCTTTATAGGCTCCCCCATATAGTACTATACCTCATTACATACTGTGCATCTTTATAGGCTCCCCATATAGTACTATACCTCATTACATACTGTACATCTTTATAGGCTCCCTCATATAGTACTATACCTCATTACATACTGTAGATCTTTATATACTCCTCATATTGTACTATACCTCATTACATAGAGTGCATCTTTATAGGCTCCCCATATAGTACTATACCTCATTACATACTGTGCATCTTTATAGGCTCCTACATATAGTACTATACCTCATTACATACTGTACATCTTTATAGGCTCCTCATTTAGTACTATACCTCATTACATACTGTACATCTTTATAGGCTCCCCATATAGTACTATACCTCATTGCATACTTTTCATCTTTATATGCTCCCCATATAGTACTATACCTCATTACATACTGTGTATCTTTATAGGCTCCTTCATATAGTACTATACCTCATTACATACTGTGTATCTTTATAGGCTCCCCCATATAGTACTATACCTCATTGCATACTGTGCATCTTTATAGGCTCCCCATATAGTAATATACCTCATTACATACTGTACATCTTTATAGGCTCCTCCATATAGTACTATACCTCATTACATACTGTGTATCTTTATAGGCTCCCCCATATAGTACTATACCTCATTGCATACTGTGCATCTTTATAGGCTCCCCATATAGTAATATACCTCATTACATACTGTACATCTTTATAGGCTCCTCCATATAGTACTATACCTCATTACATACTGTGCATCTTTATAGGCTCCTCATATAGTACTTTACCTCATTACATACTGTACATCTTTATAGGCTCCCCATATAGTACTATACCTCATTACATACAGTGCATCTTTATAGGCTCCCTCATATAGTACTATACCTCATTACATACTGTGCAACTTTATAGGCTCCCCCATATAGAACTATATCTCATTACATACTGTACATCTTTATAGGCTCCTTCATATAGTACTATACCTCATTACATACTGTGCATCTTTATAGGGTCCTCCATATAGTACTATACCTCATTACATACTGTGCATCTTTATAGGCTCCTTCATATAGTACTATACCTCATTACATACTGTGCATCTTTATAGGGTCCTCCATATAGTACTATACCTCATTACATACTGTGCATCTTTATAGGCTCCCCCATATAGTACTATACCTCATTGCATACTGTGCATCTTTATAGGCTCCTTCATATAGTACTATACCTCATTACATACTGTGCATCTTTATAGGGTCCTCCATATAGTACTATATCTCATTACATACTGTGCATCTTTATAGGCTCCCCATATAGTACTATACCTCATTACATACTGTGCATCTTTATAGGCTCCTCCATATAGTACTATACCTCATTACATACTGTGCATCTTTATAGGCTCCTCCATATAGTACTATATCTCATTACATACTGTGCATCTTTATAGGCTCCCCATATAGTACTATACCTCATTACATACTGTGCATCTTTATAGGCTCCTCCATATAGTACTATACCTCATTACATACTGTGCATCTTTATAGGGTCCTCCATATAGTACTATACCTCATTACATACTGTGCATCTTTATAGGCTCCCCATATAGTACTATACCTCATTACATACTGTGCATCTTTATAGGCTCCTCATATAGTACTATACCTCATTTCATACTGTGCATCTTTATAGGCTCCTTATATAGTACTATACCTCATTACATACAGTGCATCTTTATAGGCTCCCCCATATAGTACTATACCTCATTACATACTGTGCATCTTTATAGGCTCCCCCATATAGTACTATACCTCATTACATACTGTGCATCTTTATAGGCTCCCCCATATAGTACTATACCTCATTACATACTGTGCATCTTTATAGGCTCCCCCATATAGTACTATACCTCATTACATACTGTGCATCTTTATAGGCTCCCCCATATAGTACTATACCTCATTACATACTGTGCATCTTTATAGGCTCCCCCATATAGTACTATACCTCATTACATACTGTGCATCTTTATCGGCTCCCCATATAGTACTATACCTCATTACATACTGTACATCTTTATAGGCTCCCCCATATAGTACTATACCTCATTACATACTGTACATCTTTATAGGCTCCCCCATATAGTACTATACCTCATTACATACTGTGCATCTTTATAGGCTCCCCCATATAGTACTATACCTCATTACATACTGTGCATCTTTATAGGCTCCTCATATAGTACTATACCTCATTACATACTGTACATCTTTATAGGCTCCCCATATAGTACTATACCTCATTACATACTGTGCATCTTTATAGGCTCCCCATATAGTACTATACCTCATTACATACTGTACATCTTTATAGGCTTCCCATATAGTACTATACCTCATTACATATTTGTACATCTTTAATGGCTCCCCCATATAGTACTATACCTCATTACATACTGTGCATCTTTATAGGCTCCCCCATATAGTACTATACCTCATTACATACTGTGCATCTTTATAAGCTCCTCATATAGTACTATACCTCATTACATACTGTACATCTTTATAGGCTCCCCATATAGTACTATACCTCATTACATACTGTACATCTTTATAGGCTCCCCATATAGTACTATACCTCATTACATACTGTGCATCTTTATCGGCTCCCCATATAGTACTATACCTCATTACATACTGTACATCTTTATAGGCTCCCCCATATAGTACTATACCTCATTACATATTGTACATCTTTATAGGCTCCCCCATATAGTACTATACCTCATTACATACTGTGCATCTTTATAGGCTCCCCATATAGTACTATACCTCATTACATACTGTGCATCTTTATAGGCTCCCCATATAGTACTATACCTCATTGCATACTTTTCATCTTTATATGCTCCCCATATAGTACTATACCTCATTACATACTGTGCATCTTTATCGGCTCCCCATATAGTACTATACCTCATTACATACTGTACATCTTTATAGGCTCCCCATATAGTACTATACCTCATTACATACTGTACATCTTTATAGGCTCCCCATATAGTACTATACCTCATTACATACTGTGCATCTTTATCGGCTCCCCATATAGTACTATACCTCATTACATACTGTACATCTTTATAGGCTCCCCCATATAGTACTATACCTCATTACATATTGTACATCTTTATAGGCTCCCCCATATAGTAATATACCTCATTACATACTGTGCATCTTTATAGGCTCCCCCATATAGTACTATACCTCATTACATACTGTACATCTTTATAGGCTCCTCATTTAGTACTATATCTCATTACATACTGTACATCTTTATAGGCTCCCCATATAGTACTATACCTCATTGCATACTTTTCATCTTTATATGCTCCCCATATAGTACTATACCTCATTACATACTGTGCATCTTTATCGGCTCCCCATATAGTACTATACATCATTACATACTGTACATCTTTATAGGCTCCCCCATATAGTACTTTACCTCATTACATACTGTACATCTTTATAGGCTCCCCCATATAGTACTATACCTCATTACATACTGTCCATCTTTATAGGCCTCTCCATATAGTACTATACCTCATTACATACTGTGCATCTTTATAGGCCTCTCCATATAGTACTATACTTCATTACATACTGTGCATCTTTATAGGCTCCCCCATATAGTACTATACCTCATTACATACAGTGCATCTTTATAGGCTCCTCATATAGTACTATACCTCATTACATACTGTGTATCTTTATAGGCTCCTCCATATAGTACTATACCTCATTACATATTGTGTATCTTTATAGGCTCCTCCATATAGTACTATACCTCATTACATACTGTGCATCTTTATAGGCTCCTCCATATAGTACTGTACCTCATTACATACTGTGCACCTTTATAGGCTTCTCATATAGTACTATACCTCATTACATACTGTGCATCTTTATAGGCTCCTCCATATAGTACTATACCTCATTACATACTGTGCATCTTTATAGGCTCCCCTATATAGTACTATACCTCATTACATACTGTGCATCTTTATAGGCTCCCCATATAGTACTATACTTCATTACATACTGTGCATCTTTATAGGCTCCCCCATATAGTACTATACCTCATTACATACTGTACATCTTTATAGACTCCCCCATATAGTACTATACCTCATTACATACTGTACATCTTTATAGGCTCCCCCATATAGTACTATACCTCATTACATACTGTACATCTTTATAGGCTCCCCCATAAAGTACTATACCTCATTACATACTGTGCATCTTAATAGGCTCCCGCATATAGTACCATACCTCATTACATACTGTGCATCTTTATAGGCTCACCATATAGTACTATACCTCGTTACATACTGTACATCTTTATAGGCTCCTCCATATAGTATTATACCTCGTTACATACTGTGCATCTTTATAGGCTCCTCCATATAGTACTATACCTCATTACATACTGTGCATCTTTATAGGCTCCCCATATAGTACTATACCTCATTACATACTGTGCATCTTTATAGGCTCCCCCATATAGTACTATATCTCATTACATACTGTGCATCTTTTTAGGCTCCTCCATATAGTACTATACCTCATTACATACTGTGCATCTTTATAGGGTCCCAATATAGTACTATACCTCATTACATATTGTGCATCTTTATAGGCTTCCCCATATAGCACTATACCTCATTACATACTGTGCATCTTTATAGGGTCCCCATATAGTACTATACCTCATTACATACTGTGCATCTTTATAGACTCTCCATATAGTACTATACCTCATTACATACTGTGCATCTTTATAGGCTCCTCCATATAGTACTATACCTCATTACATACTGTGCATCTTTATAGGCTCCCCATATAGTACTATACCTCATTACATACTGTGCATCTTTATAGGTTCCCCATATAGTACTATACCTCATTGCATACTTTTCATCTTTATATGCTCCCCATATAGTACTATACCTCATTACATACTGTGCATCTTTATCGGCTCCCCATATAGTACTATACCTCATTACATACTGTACATCTTTATAGGCTCCCCATATAGTACTATACCTCATTACATACTGTACATCTTTATAGGCTCCCCATATAGTACTATACCTCATTACATACTGTGCATCTTTATCGGCTCCCCATATAGTACTATACCTCATTACATACTGTACATCTTTATAGGCTCCCCCATATAGTACTATACCTCATTACATATTGTACATCTTTATAGGCTCCCCCATATAGTAATATACCTCATTACATACTGTGCATCTTTATAGGCTCCCCCATATAGTACTATACCTCATTACATACTGTACATCTTTATAGGCTCCTCATTTAGTACTATATCTCATTACATACTGTACATCTTTATAGGCTCCCCATATAGTACTATACCTCATTGCATACTTTTCATCTTTATATGCTCCCCATATAGTACTATACCTCATTACATACTGTGCATCTTTATCGGCTCCCCATATAGTACTATACCTCATTACATACTGTACATCTTTATAGGCTCCCCCATATAGTACTTTACCTCATTACATACTGTACATCTTTATAGGCTCCCCCATATAGTACTATACCTCATTACATACTGTCCATCTTTATAGGCCTCTCCATATAGTACTATACCTCATTACATACTGTGCATCTTTATAGGCCTCTCCATATAGTACTATACCTCATTACATACTGTGCATCTTTATAGGCTCCCCCATATAGTACCATACCTCATTACATACTGTGTATCTTTATAGGCTCCTTCATATAGTACTTTACCTCATTACATACTGTACATTTTTATAGGCTCCTCCATATAGTACTATACCTCATTACATACTGTGTATCTTTATAGGCTCCCCCATATAGTACTATACCTCATTGCATACTGTGCATTTTTATAGGCTCCCCATATAGTACTATACCTCATTACATACTGTACATCTTTATAGGCTCCCCCATATAGTACTATATCTCATTACATACTGTGCATCTTTTTAGGCTCCTCCATATAGTACTATACCTCATTACATACTGTGCATCTTTATAGGGTCCCAATATAGTACTATACCTCATTACATATTGTGCATCTTTATAGGCTTCCCCATATAGCACTATACCTCATTACATACTGTGCATCTTTATAGGGTCCCCATATAGTACTATACCTCATTACATACTGTGCATCTTTATAGACTCTCCATATAGTACTATACCTCATTACATACTGTGCATCTTTATAGGCTCCTCCATATAGTACTATACCTCATTACATACTGTGCATCTTTATAGGCTCCCCATATAGTACTATACCTCATTACATACTGTGCATCTTTATAGGTTCCCCATATAGTACTATACCTCATTGCATACTTTTCATCTTTATATGCTCCCCATATAGTACTATACCTCATTACATACTGTGCATCTTTATCGGCTCCCCATATAGTACTATACCTCATTACATACTGTACATCTTTATAGGCTCCCCATATAGTACTATACCTCATTACATACTGTACATCTTTATAGGCTCCCCATATAGTACTATACCTCATTACATACTGTGCATCTTTATCGGCTCCCCATATAGTACTATACCTCATTACATACTGTACATCTTTATAGGCTCCCCCATATAGTACTATACCTCATTACATATTGTACATCTTTATAGGCTCCCCCATATAGTAATATACCTCATTACATACTGTGCATCTTTATAGGCTCCCCCATATAGTACTATACCTCATTACATACTGTACATCTTTATAGGCTCCTCATTTAGTACTATATCTCATTACATACTGTACATCTTTATAGGCTCCCCATATAGTACTATACCTCATTGCATACTTTTCATCTTTATATGCTCCCCATATAGTACTATACCTCATTACATACTGTGCATCTTTATCGGCTCCCCATATAGTACTATACCTCATTACATACTGTACATCTTTATAGGCTCCCCCATATAGTACTTTACCTCATTACATACTGTACATCTTTATAGGCTCCCCCATATAGTACTATACCTCATTACATACTGTCCATCTTTATAGGCCTCTCCATATAGTACTATACCTCATTACATACTGTGCATCTTTATAGGCCTCTCCATATAGTACTATACCTCATTACATACTGTGCATCTTTATAGGCTCCCCCATATAGTACCATACCTCATTACATACTGTGTATCTTTATAGGCTCCTTCATATAGTACTTTACCTCATTACATACTGTACATTTTTATAGGCTCCTCCATATAGTACTATACCTCATTACATACTGTGTATCTTTATAGGCTCCCCCATATAGTACTATACCTCATTGCATACTGTGCATTTTTATAGGCTCCCCATATAGTACTATACCTCATTACATACTGTACATCTTTATAGGCTCCTCCATATAGTACTATACCTCATTACATACTGTGCATCTTTATAGGCTCCTCATATAGTACTTTACCTCATTACATACTGTACATCTTTATAGGCTCCCCATATAGTACTATACCTCATTACATACTGTGCATCTTTATAGGCTCCCCCATATAGTAATATACCTCATTACATACTGTACATCTTTATAGGGTCCCCCATATAGTACTATACCTCATTACATACTGTACATCTTTATAGGCTCCTCCATATAGTACTATACCTCATTACATACTGTGCATCTTTATAGGCTCCTCATATAGTACTTTACCTCATTACATACTGTGCAACTTTATAGACTCCTCCATATAGTACTATACCTCATTACATACTGTGCACCTTTATAGGCTCCCCCATAGAGTACTATACCTCATTACATACTGTGCATCTTTATAGGCTCCCCATATAGTACTATACCTCATTACATACTGTAAATCTTTATATGCTCCCCATATAGTACTATACCTCATTACATACTGTGCATCTTTATCGGCTCCCCATATAGTACTATACCTCATTACATACTGTACATCTTTATAGGCTCCCCCATATAGTACTTTACCTCATTACATACTGTACATCTTTATAGGCTCCCCCATATAGTACTATACCTCATTACATACTGTCCATCTTTATAGGCCTCTCCATATAGTACTATACCTCATTACATACTGTGCATCTTTATAGGCCTCTCCATATAGTACTATACCTCATTACATACTGTGCATCTTTATAGGCTCCCCCATATAGTACCATACCTCATTACATACTGTGTATCTTTATAGGCTCCTTCATATAGTACTTTACCTCATTACATACTGTACATTTTTATAGGCTCCTCCATATAGTACTATACCTCATTACATACTGTGTATCTTTATAGGCTCCCCCATATAGTACTATACCTCATTGCATACTGTGCATTTTTATAGGCTCCCCATATAGTACTATACCTCATTACATACTGTACATCTTTATAGGCTCCTCCATATAGTACTATACCTCATTACATACTGTGCATCTTTATAGGCTCCTCATATAGTACTTTACCTCATTACATACTGTACATCTTTATAGGCTCCCCATATAGTACTATACCTCATTACATACTGTGCATCTTTATAGGCTCCCCCATATAGTAATATACCTCATTACATACTGTACATCTTTATAGGGTCCCCCATATAGTACTATACCTCATTACATACTGTACATCTTTATAGGCTCCTCCATATAGTACTATACCTCATTACATACTGTGCATCTTTATAGGCTCCTCATATAGTACTTTACCTCATTACATACTGTGCAACTTTATAGACTCCTCCATATAGTACTATACCTCATTACATACTGTGCACCTTTATAGGCTCCCCCATAGAGTACTATACCTCATTACATACTGTGCATCTTTATAGGCTCCCCATATAGTACTATACCTCATTACATACTGTAAATCTTTATAGGCTCCCCATATAGTACTATACCTCATTACATACTGTACATCTTTATAGGCTCCCCCATATAGTACTATACCTCATTACATACTGTGCAACTTTATAGACTCCTCCATATAGTACTATACCTCATTACATACTATACATCTTTATAGACTCCCCCATATAGTACTATAACTCATTACATACTGTGCATCTTTATAGGCTCCCCCATATAGCACTATACCTCATTACATACTGTCCATCTTTATAGGCTCCCCCATATAGTACTATACTTCATTACATACTGTGCATCTTTATAGGCTCCCCCATATAGTACTATACCTCATTACATACTGTCCATCTTTATAGGCCTCTCCATATAGTACTATACCTCATTACATACTGTGCATCTTTATAGGCCTCTCCATATAGTACTATACCTCATTACATACTGTGCATCTTTATAGGCTCCCCCATATAGTACTATACCTCATTACATACAGTGCATCTTTATAGGCTCCTCATATAGTACTATACCTCATTACATACTGTGTATCTTTATAGGCTCCTCCATATAGTACAATACCTCATTACATACTGTGTATCTTTATAGGCTCCTCCATATAGTACTATACCTCATTACATACTGTGCATCTTTATAGGCTCCTCCATATAGTACTGTACCTCATTACATACTGTGCACCTTTATAGGCTTCTCATATAGTACTATACCTCATTACATACTGTGCATCTTTATAGGCTCCTACATATAGTACTATACCTCATTACATACAGTGCATCTTTATAGGCTCCTCATATAGTACTTTACCTCATTACATACTGTGTATCTTTATAGGCTCCTCCATATAGTACTATACCTCATTACATACTGTGCATCTTTATAGGCTCCTCCATATAGTACTGTACCTCATTACATACTGTGCACCTTTATAGGCTTCTCATATAGTACTATACCTCATTACATAATGTGCATCTTTATAGGCTCCTACATATAGTACTATACCTCATTACATACTGTGCATCATTATAGGCTCCCCCATATAGTACTAAACCTCATTACATACTGTGCATCTTTATAGGCTCCCCCATATAGTACTATACCTCATTACATACTGTGCATCTTTATAGGCTCCCCCATATAGTACTATACCTCATTACATACTGTGCATCTTTATAGGCTCCCCATATAGTACTATACCTCATTACATACTGTACATCTTTATAGGCTCCCCATATAGTACTATACCTCATTACATACTGTGCATCTTTATAGGCTCCCCATGTAGTACTATACCTCATTACATACAGTGCATCTTTATAGGCTCCTCATATAGTACTTTACCTCATTACATACTGTGTATCTTTATAGGCTCCTCCATATAGTACTATACCTCATTACATACTGTGCATCTTTATAGGCTCCTCCATATAGTACTGTACCTCATTACATACTGTGCACCTTTATAGGCTTCTCATATAGTACTATACCTCATTACATACTGTGCATCTTTATAGGCTCCTACATATAGTACTATACCTCATTACATACTGTGCATCATTATAGGCTCCCCCATATAGTACTAAACCTCATTACATACTGTGCATCTTTATAGGCTCCCCCATATAGTACTATACCTCATTACATACTGTGCATCTTTATAGGCTCCCCCATATAGTACTATACCTCATTACATACTGTGCATCTTTATAGGCTCCCCATATAGTACTATACCTCATTACATACTGTACATCTTTATAGGCTCCCCATATAGTACTATACCTCATTACATACTGTGCATCTTTATAGGCTCCCCATATAGTACTATACCTCATTACATACTGTACATCTTTATAGGCTCCCCATATAGTACTATACCTCATTTCATATTTGTACATCTTTAATGGCTGCCCCATATAGTACTATACCTCATTACATACTGTGCATCTTTATAGGCTCCTCCATATAGTACTGTACCTCATTACATACTGTGCATCTTTATAGGCTCCCCCATATAGTACTATACCTCATTACATACTGTGCATCTTTATCAGCTCCCCATATAGTACTATACCTCATTCCATACTGTACATCTTTATAGGCTCCCCCATATAGTACTATACCTCATTACATACTGTACATCTTTATAGGCTCCGCCATATAGTACTATACCTCATTACATACTGTGCATCTTTATCGGCTCCCCATATAGTACTATACCTCATTACATACTGTACATCTTTATAGGCTCCCCAATATAGTACTATACCTCATTACATACTGTACATCTTTATAGGCTCCCCCATATAGTACTATACCTCATTACATACTGTGCATCTTTATAGGCTCCCCATATAGTACTATACCTCATTACATACTGTGCACTTTATAGGCTCTTCATATAGTACTATACCTCATTACATACTGTACATCTTTATAGGCTCCACATATAGTACTATACCTCATTGCATACTTTTCATCTTTATATGCTCCCCATATAGTACTATACCTCATTACATACTGTGTATCTTTATAGGCTCCTTCATATAGTACTATACCTCATTACATACTGTACATTTTTATAGGCTCCTCCATATAGTACTATACCTCATTACATACTGTGTATCTTTATAGGCTCCCCCATATAGTACTATACCACATTGCATACTGTGCATCTTTATAGGCTCCCCATATAGTACTATACCTCATTACATACTGTACATCTTTATAGGCTCCTCCATATAGTACTATACCTCATTACATACTGTGCATCTTTATAGGCTCCTCATATAGTACTTTACCTCATTACATACTGTACATCTTTATAGGCTCCCCATATAGTACTATACCTCATTACATACTGTGCATCTTTATAGGCTCCCTCATATAGTACTATACCTCATTACATACTGTGCAACTTTATAGGCTCCCCCATATAGTACTATACCTCATTACATACTGTACATCTTTATAGGCACCCCATATAGTACTATACCTCATTACATACTGTGCATCTTTATAGGCTCCCCCATATAGTAATATACCTCATTACATACTGTACATCTTTATAGGGTCCCCCATATAGTACTATACCTCATTACATACTGTACATCTTTATAGGCTCCTCCATATAGTACTATACCTCATTACATACTGTGCAACTTTATAGACTCCTCCATATAGTGCTATACCTCATTACATACTGTGCACCTTTATAGGCTCCCCCATAGAGTACTATACCTCATTACATACTGTGCATCTTTATAGGCTCCCCATATAGTACTATACCTCATTACATACTGTAAATCTTTATAGGCTCCCCATATAGTACTATACCTCATTACATACTGTACATCTTTATAGGCTCCCCTATATAGTACTATACCTCATTACATACTGTGCAACTTTATAGACTCCTCCATATAGTACTATACCTCATTACATACTATACATCTTTATAGACTCCCCCATATAGTACTATAACTCATTACATACTGTGCATCTTTATAGGCTCCCCCATATAGCACTATACCTCATTACATACTGTCCATCTTTATAGGCTCCCCCATATAGTACTATACCTCATTACATACTGTGCATCTTTATAGGCTCCCCCATATAGTACTATACCTCATTACATACTGTCCATCTTTATAGGCCTCTCCATATAGTACTATACCTCATTACATACTGTGTATCTTTATAGGCTCCTCCATATAGTACTATACCTCATTACATACTGTGTATCTTTATAGGCTCCTCATATAGTACTATACCTCATTACATACTGTGCATCTTTATAGGCTCCCCCATATAGTACTATACCTCATTACATACTGTGCATCTTTATAGGCTCCCCATATAGTACTATACCTCATTACATACTGTACATCTTTATAGGCTCCCCATATAGTACTATACCTCATTACATACTGTGCATCTTTATAGGCTCCCCATATAGTACTATACCTCATTACATACTGTACATCTTTATAGGCTCCCCATATAGTACTATACCTCATTACATACTGTACATCTTTATAGGCTTCCCAATATAGTACTATACCTCATTACATACTGTACATCTTTATAAGCTCCCCCATATAGTACTATACCTCATTACATACTGTGCATCTTTATAGGCCTCTCCATATAGTACTATATCTCATTACATACTGTGCATCTTTATAGGCTCCCCCATATAGTACTATACCTCATTACATACAGTGCATCTTTATAGGCTCCTCATATAGTACTATACCTCATTACATACTGTGTATCTTTATAGGCTCCTCCATATAGTACTATACCTCATTACATACTGTGCATCTTTATAGACTCCCCATATAGTACTATACCTAATTTCATATTTGTACATCTTTAATGGCTGCCCCATATAGTACTATACCTCATTACATACTGTGCATCTTTATAGGCTCCCCCATATAGTACTATACCTCATTACATACTGTGCATCTTTATCAGCTCCCCATATAGTACTATACCTCATTCCATACTGTACATCTTTATAGGCTCCCCCATATAGTACTATACCTCATTACATACTGTACATCTTTATAGGCTCCGCCATATAGTACTATACCTCATTACATACTGTGCATCTTTATCGGTTCCCCATATAGTACTATACCTCATTACATACTGTACATCTTTATAGGCTCCCCAATATAGTACTATACCTCATTACATACTGTACATCTTTATAGGCTCCCCCATATAGTACTATACCTCATTACATACTGTGCATCTTTATAGGCTCCCCATATAGTACTATACCTCATTACATACTGTGCACTTTATAGGCTCTTCATATAGTACTATACCTCATTACATACTGTGCATCTTTTTAGGCTCCTCATTTAGTACTATACCTCATTACATACTGTACATCTTTATAGGCTCCTCATTTAGTACTATAACTCATTACATACTGTACATCTTTATAGGCTCCCCATATAGTACTATACCTCATTACATAGTGTGTATCTTTATAGGCTCCTTCATATAGTACTATACCTCATTACATACTGTACATTTTTATAGGCTCCTCCATATAGTACTATACCTCATTACATACTGTGTATCTTTATAGGCTCCCCCATATAGTACTATACCACATTGCATACTGTGCATCTTTATAGGCTCCCCATATAGTACTATACCTCATTACATACTGTACATCTTTATAGGCTCCTCCATATAGTACTATACCTCATTACATACTGTGCATCTTTATAGGCTCCTCATATAGTACTTTACCTCATTACATACTGTACATCTTTATAGGCTCCCCATATAGTACTATACCTCATTACATACTGTGCATCTTTATAGGCTCCCTCATATAGTACTATACCTCATTACATACTGTGCAACTTTATAGGCTCCCCCATATAGTACTATACCTCATTACATACTGTACATCTTTATAGGCTCCCCATATAGTACTATACCTCATTACATACTATGCATCTTTATAGGCTCCCCCATATAGTAATATACCTCATTACATACTGTACATCTTTATAGGGTCCCCCATATAGTACTATACCTCATTACATACTGTACATCTTTATAGGCTCCTCCATATAGTACTATACCTCATTACATACTGTGCAACTTTATAGACTCCTCCATATAGTACTATACCTCATTACATACTGTGCACCTTTATAGGCTCCCCCATAGAGTACTATACCTCATTACATACTGTGCATCTTTATAGGCTCCCCATATAGTACTATACCTCATTACATACTGTAAATCTTTATAGGCTCCCCATATAGTACTATACCTCATTACATACTGTACATCTTTATAGGCTCCCCCATATAGTACTATACCTCATTACATACTGTGCAACTTTATAGACTCCTCCATATAGTACTATACCTCATTACATGCTATACATCTTTATAGACTCCCCCATATAGTACTATAACTCATTACATACTGTGCATCTTTATAGGCTCCCCCATATAGCACTATACCTCATTACATACTGTCCATCTTTATAGGCTCCCCCATATAGTACTATACCTCATTACATACTGTGCATCTTTATAGGCTCCCCCATATAGTACTATACCTCATTACATACTGTCCATCTTTATAGGCCTCTCCATATAGTACTATACCTCATTACATACTGTGCATCTTTATAGGCCTCTCCATATAGTACTATACCTCATTACATACTGTGCATCTTTATAGGCTCCCCCATATAGTACTATACCTCATTACATACAGTGCATCTTTATAGGCTCCTCATATAGTACTATACCTCATTACATACTGTGTATCTTTATAGGCTCCTCCATATAGTACCATACCTCATTACATACTGTGCATCTTTATAGGCTCCCCATATAGTACTATACCTCGTTACATACTGTACATCTTTATAGGCTCCTCCATATAGTACTATACCTCGTTACATACTGTGAATCTTTATAGGCTCCTCCATATAGTACTATACCTCATTACATACTGTGCATCTTTATAGGCTCCCCATATAGTACTATACCTCATTACATACTGTGCATCTTTATAGGCTCCCCCATATAGTACTATACCTCATTACATACTGTACATCTTTATAGGCTCCCCCATATAGTACTATACCTCATTACATACTGTACATCTTTATAGGCTCCCCCATATAGTACTATACCTCATTACATACTGTACATCTTTATAGGCTCCCCCATAAAGTACTATACCTCATTACATACTGTGCATCTTAATAGGCTCCCCCATATAGTACCATACCTCATTACATACTGTGCATCTTTATAGGCTCCCCATATAGTACTATACCTCGTTACATACTGTACATCTTTATAGGCTCCTCCATATAGTACTATACCTCGTTACATACTGTGCATCTTTATAGGCTCCTCCATATAGTACTATTCCTCATTACATACTGTGCATCTTTATAGGCTCCCCATATAGTACTATACCTCATTACATACTGTGCATCTTTATAGGCTCCCCCATATAGTACTATATCTCATTACATACTGTGCATCTTTTTAGGCTCCTCCATATAGTACTATACCTCATTACATACTGTGCATCTTTATAGGGTCCCCATATAGTACTATACCTCATTACATAATGTGCATCTTTATAGGCTCCCCCATATAGTACTATACCTCATTACATACTGTGCATCTTTATAGGGTCCCCATATAGTACTATACCTCATTACATACTGTGCATCTTTATAGACTCCCCATATAGTACTATACCTCATTACATACACTGCACTTTATAGGCTCTTCATATAGTACTATACCTCATTACATACTGTGCATCTTTATAGGCTGCTCATATAGTACTATACCTCATTACATACTGTGCATCTTTATAGGCTCCTCATATAGTACTATACCTCATTACATACTGTGTATCTTTATAGGCTCCCCCATATAGTACTATACCTCATTACATACTGTGCATCTTTATAGGCTCCCCATAGAGTACTATACCTCATTACATACTGTACATCTTTATAGGCACCCTCATATAGTACTATACCTCATTACATACTGTACATCTTTATAGACTCCTCATATAGTACTATACCTCATTACATAGAGTGCATCTTTATAGGCTCCCCATATAGTACTATACCTCATTACATACTGTGCATCTTTATAGGCTCCTACATATAGTACTATACCTCATTACATACTGTACATCTTTATAGGCTCCTCATTTAGTACTCTACCTCATTACATACTGTACATCTTTATAGGCTCCCCATATAGTACCATACCTCATTACATACTGTACATCTTTATAGGCTCCTCCATATAGTACTATACCTCATTACATACTGTGCATCTTTATAGGCCTCTCCATATAGTACTATACCTCATTACATACTGTGCATCTTTATAGGCTCCCCCATATAGTACTATACCTCATTACATACAGTGCATCTTTATAGGCTCCTCATATAGTACTATACCTCATTACATACTGTGTATCTTTATAGGCTCCTCCATATAGTACCATACCTCATTACATACTGTGCATCTTTATAGGCTCCCCATATAGTACTATACCTCGTTACATACTGTACATCTTTATAGGCTCCTCCATATAGTACTATACCTCGTTACATACTGTGCATCTTTATAGGCTCCTCCATATAGTACTATACCTCATTACATACTGTGCATCTTTATAGGCTCCCCATATAGTACTATACCTCATTACATACTGTGCATCTTTATAGGCTCCCCCATATAGTACTATACCTCATTACATACTGTACATCTTTATAGGCTCCCCCATATAGTACTATACCTCATTACATACTGTACATCTTTATAGGCTCCCCCATATAGTACTATACCTCATTACATACTGTACATCTTTATAGGCTCCCCCATAAAGTACTATACCTCATTACATACTGTGCATCTTAATAGGCTCCCCCATATAGTACCATACCTCATTACATACTGTGCATCTTTATAGCCTCCCCATATAGTACTATACCTCGTTACATACTGTACATCTTTATAGGGTCCCCATATAGTACTATACCTCATTACATACTGTGCATCTTTATAGACTCCCCATATAGTACTATACCTCATTACATACTGTGCATCTTTATAGGCTCCTCCATATAGTACTATACCTCATTACATACTGTGCACTTTATAGGCTCTTCATATAGTACTATACCTCATTACATACTGTGCATCTTTATAGGCTGCTCATATAGTACTATACCTCATTACATACTGTGCATCTTTATAGGCTCCTCATATAGTACTATACCTCATTACATACTGTGTATCTTTATAGGCTCCCCCATATAGTACTATACCTCATTACATACTGTGCATCTTTATAGGCTCCCCATAGAGTACTATACCTCATTACATACTGTACATCTTTATAGGCACCCTCATATAGTACTATACCTCATTACATACTGTACATCTTTATAGACTCCTCATATAGTACTATACCTCATTACATAGAGTGCATCTTTATAGGCTCCCCATATAGTACTATACCTCATTACATACTGTGCATCTTTATAGGCTCCTACATATAGTACTATACCTCATTACATACTGTACATCTTTATAGGCTCCTCATTTAGTACTCTACCTCATTACATACTGTACATCTTTATAGGCTCCCCATATAGTACCATACCTCATTACATACTGTACATCTTTATAGGCTCCTCCATATAGTACTATACCTCATTACATACTGTGCATCTTTATAGGCCTCTCCATATAATACTATACCTCATTACATACTGTGCATCTTTATAGGCTCCCCCATATAGTACTATACCTCATTACATACAGTGCATCTTTATAGGCTCCTCATATAGTACTATACCTCATTACATACTGTGTATCTTTATAGGCTCCTCCATATAGTACCATACCTCATTACATACTGTGCATCTTTATAGGCTCCCCATATAGTACTATACCTCGTTACATACTGTACATCTTTATAGGCTCCTCCATATAGTACTATACCTCGTTACATACTGTGCATCTTTATAGGCTCCTCCATATAGTACTATACCTCATTACATACTGTGCATCTTTATAGGCTCCCCATATAGTACTATACCTCATTACATACTGTGCATCTTTATAGGCTCCCCCATATAGTACTATACCTCATTACATACTGTACATCTTTATAGGCTCCCCCATATAGTACTATACCTCATTACATACTGTACATCTTTATAGGCTCCCCCATATAGTACTATACCTCATTACATACTGTACATCTTTATAGGCTCCCCCATAAAGTACTATACCTCATTACATACTGTGCATCTTAATAGGCTCCCCCATATAGTACCATACCTCATTACATACTGTGCATCTTTATAGGCTCCCCATATAGTACTATACCTCGTTACATACTGTACATCTTTATAGGCTCCTCCATATAGTACTATACCTCGTTACATACTGTGCATCTTTATAGGCTCCTCCATATAGTACTATTCCTCATTACATACTGTGCATCTTTATAGGCTCCCCATATAGTACTATACCTCATTACATACTGTGCATCTTTATAGGCTCCCCCATATAGTACTATATCTCATTACATACTGTGCATCTTTTTAGGTTCCTCCATATAGTACTATACCTCATTACATACTGTGCATCTTTATAGGGTCCCCATATAGTACTACACCTCATTACATAATGTGCATCTTTATAGGCTCCCCCATATAGTACTATACCTCATTACATACTGTGCATCTTTATAGACTCCCCATATAGTACTATACCTCATTACATACTGTGCATCTTTATAGGCTCCTCCATATAGTACTATACCTCATTACATACTGTGCACTTTATAGGCTCTTCATATAGTACTATACCTCATTACATACTGTGCATCTTTATAGGCTGCTCATATAGTACTATACCTCATTACATACTGTGCATCTTTATAGGCTCCTCATATAGTACTATACCTCATTACATACTGTGTATCTTTATAGGCTCCCCCATATAGTACTATACCTCATTACATACTGTGCATCTTTATAGGCTCCCCATAGAGTACTATACCTCATTACATACTGTACATCTTTATAGGCACCCTCATATAGTACTATACCTCATTACATACTGTACATCTTTATAGACTCCTCATATAGTACTATACCTCATTACATAGAGTGCATCTTTATAGGCTCCTACATATAGTACTATACCTCATTACATACTGTACATCTTTATAGGCTCCTCCATATAGTACTATACCTCGTTACATACCGTGCATCTTTATAGGCTCCTCCATATAGTACTATACCTCATTACATACTGTGCATCTTTATAGGCTCCCCATATAGTACTATACCTCATTACATACTGTGCATCTTTATATGCTCCCCCATATAGTACTATATCTCATTACATACTGTGCATCTTTTTAGGCTCCTCCATATAGTACTATACCTCATTACATACTGTGCATCTTTATAGGCTCCTACATATAGTACTATACCTCATTACATACTGTACATCTTTATAGGCTCCTCATTTAGTACTATACCTCATTACATACTGTACATCTTTATAGGCTCCTCCATATAGTACTACACCTCATTACATATTGTGCATCTTTATAGGCTCCCCCATATAGTACTATACCTCATTACATACTGTGCATCTTTATAGGGTCCCCATATAGTACTATACCTCATTACATACTGTGCATCTTTATAGACTCCCCATATAGTACTATACCTCATTACATACTGTGCATCTTTATAGGCTCCTCCATATAGTACTATACCTCATTACATACTGTGCACTTTATAGGCTCTTCATATAGTACTATACCTCATTACATACTGAGCATCTTTATAGGCTCCTCATATAGTACTATACCTCATTACATACTGTGCATCTTTATAGGCTCCTCATATAGTACTATACCTCATTACATTCTGTGTATCTTTATAGGCTCCCCCATATAGTACTATACCTCATTACATACTGTGCATCTTTATAGGCTCCCCATATAGTACTATACCTCATTACATACTGTACATCTTTATAGGCTCCCTCATATAGTACTATACCTCATTACATACTGTACATCTCTATAGACTCCTCATATAGTACTATACCTCATTACATAGAGTGCATCTTTATAGGCTCCCCATATAGTACTATACCTCATTACATACTGTGCATCTTTATAGGCTCCTACATATAGTACTATACCTCATTACATACTGTGCATCTTTATAGGCTCCTCCATATAGTACTGTACCTCATTACATACTGTGCACCTTTATAGGCTCCTCATATAGTACTATACCTCATTACATACTGTGCATCTTTATAGGCTCCTCATATAGTACTATACCTCGTTACATACTGTGAATCTTTATAGGCTCCCCCATATAGTACTATACCTCATTACATACAGTGCATCTTTATAGGCTCCTCATATAGTACTATACCTCATTACATACTGTGTATCTTTATAGGCTCCTCCATATAGTACCATACCTCATTACATACTGTGCATCTTTATAGGCTCCCCATATAGTACTATACCTCGTTACATACTGTACATCTTTATAGGCTCCTCCATATAGTACTATACCTCGTTACATACTGTGAATCTTTATAGGCTCCTCCATATAGTACTATACCTCATTACATACTGTGCATCTTTATAGGCTCCCCATATAGTACTATACCTCATTACATACTGTGCATCTTTATAGGCTCCCCCATATAGTACTATACCTCATTACATACTGTACATCTTTATAGGCTCCCCCATATAGTACTATACCTCATTACATACTGTACATCTTTATAGGCTCCCCCATATAGTACTATACCTCATTACATACTGTACATCTTTATAGGCTCCCCCATAAAGTACTATACCTCATTACATACTGTGCATCTTAATAGGCTCCCCCATATAGTACCATACCTCATTACATACTGTGCATCTTTATAGGCTCCCCATATAGTACTATACCTCGTTACATACTGTACATCTTTATAGGCTCCTCCATATAGTACTATACCTCGTTACATACTGTGCATCTTTATAGGCTCCTCCATATAGTACTATTCCTCATTACATACTGTGCATCTTTATAGGCTCCCCATATAGTACTATACCTCATTACATACTGTGCATCTTTATAGGCTCCCCCATATAGTACTATATCTCATTACATACTGTGCATCTTTTTAGGCTCCTCCATATAGTACTATACCTCATTACATACTGTGCATCTTTATAGGGTCCCCATATAGTACTATACCTCATTACATAATGTGCATCTTTATAGGCTCCCCCATATAGTACTATACCTCATTACATACTGTGCATCTTTATAGGGTCCCCATATAGTACTATACCTCATTACATATGGGCATCTTTATAGGCTGCTCATATAGTACTATACCTCATTACATACTGTGCATCTTTATAGGCTCCTCATATAGTACTATACCTCATTACATACTGTGTATCTTTATAGGCTCCCCCATATAGTACTATACCTCATTACATACTGTGCATCTTTATAGGCTCCCCATAGAGTACTATACCTCATTACATACTGTACATCTTTATAGGCACCCTCATATAGTACTATACCTCATTACATACTGTACATCTTTATAGACTCCTCATATAGTACTATACCTCATTACATAGAGTGCATCTTTATAGGCTCCTACATATAGTACTATACCTCATTACATACTGTACATCTTTATAGGCTCCTCCATATAGTACTATACCTCGTTACATACCGTGCATCTTTATAGGCTCCTCCATATAGTACTATACCTCATTACATACTGTGCATCTTTATAGGCTCCCCATATAGTACTATACCTCATTACATACTGTGCATCTTTATATGCTCCCCCATATAGTACTATATCTCATTACATACTGTGCATCTTTTTAGGCTCCTCCATATAGTACTATACCTCATTACATACTGTGCATCTTTATAGGCTCCTACATATAGTACTATACCTCATTACATACTGTACATCTTTATAGGCTCCTCATTTAGTACTATACCTCATTACATACTGTACATCTTTATAGGCTCCTCCATATAGTACTACACCTCATTACATATTGTGCATCTTTATAGGCTCCCCCATATAGTACTATACCTCATTACATACTGTGCATCTTTATAGGGTCCCCATATAGTACTATACCTCATTACATACTGTGCATCTTTATAGACTCCCCATATAGTACTATACCTCATTACATACTGTGCATCTTTATAGGCTCCTCCATATAGTACTATACCTCATTACATACTGTGCACTTTATAGGCTCTTCATATAGTACTATACCTCATTACATACTGAGCATCTTTATAGGCTCCTCATATAGTACTATACCTCATTACATACTGTGCATCTTTATAGGCTCCTCATATAGTACTATACCTCATTACATTCTGTGTATCTTTATAGGCTCCCCCATATAGTACTATACCTCATTACATACTGTGCATCTTTATAGGCTCCCCATATAGTACTATACCTCATTACATACTGTACATCTTTATAGGCTCCCTCATATAGTACTATACCTCATTACATACTGTACATCTTTATAGACTCCTCATATAGTACTATACCTCATTACATAGAGTGCATCTTTATAGGCTCCCCATATAGTACTATACCTCATTACATACTGTGCATCTTTATAGGCTCCTACATATAGTACTATACCTCATTACATACTGTGCATCTTTATAGGCTCCTCCATATAGTACTGTACCTCATTACATACTGTGCACCTTTATAGGCTCCTCATATAGTACTATACCTCATTACATACTGTGCATCTTTATAGGCTCCTCATATAGTACTATACCTCGTTACATACTGTGAATCTTTATAGGCTCCCCCATATAGTACTATACCTCATTACATACAGTGCATCTTTATAGGCTCCTCATATAGTACTATACCTCATTACATACTGTGTATCTTTATAGGCTCCTCCATATAGTACCATACCTCATTACATACTGTGCATCTTTATAGGCTCCCCATATAGTACTATACCTCGTTACATACTGTACATCTTTATAGGCTCCTCCATATAGTACTATACCTCGTTACATACTGTGAATCTTTATAGGCTCCTCCATATAGTACTATACCTCATTACATACTGTGCATCTTTATAGGCTCCCCATATAGTACTATACCTCATTACATACTGTGCATCTTTATAGGCTCCCCCATATAGTACTATACCTCATTACATACTGTACATCTTTATAGGCTCCCCCATATAGTACTATACCTCATTACATACTGTACATCTTTATAGGCTCCCCCATATAGTACTATACCTCATTACATACTGTACATCTTTATAGGCTCCCCCATAAAGTACTATACCTCATTACATACTGTGCATCTTAATAGGCTCCCCCATATAGTACCATACCTCATTACATACTGTGCATCTTTATAGGCTCCCCATATAGTACTATACCTCGTTACATACTGTACATCTTTATAGGCTCCTCCATATAGTACTATACCTCGTTACATACTGTGCATCTTTATAGGCTCCTCCATATAGTACTATTCCTCATTACATACTGTGCATCTTTATAGGCTCCCCATATAGTACTATACCTCATTACATACTGTGCATCTTTATAGGCTCCCCCATATAGTACTATATCTCATTACATACTGTGCATCTTTTTAGGCTCCTCCATATAGTACTATACCTCATTACATACTGTGCATCTTTATAGGGTCCCCATATAGTACTATACCTCATTACATAATGTGCATCTTTATAGGCTCCCCCATATAGTACTATACCTCATTACATACTGTGCATCTTTATAGGGTCCCCATATAGTACTATACCTCATTACATACTGTGCATCTTTATAGACTCCCCATATAGTACTATACCTCATTACATACACTGCACTTTATAGGCTCTTCATATAGTACTATACCTCATTACATACTGTGCATCTTTATAGGCTGCTCATATAGTACTATACCTCATTACATACTGTGCATCTTTATAGGCTCCTCATATAGTACTATACCTCATTACATACTGTGTATCTTTATAGGCTCCCCCATATAGTACTATACCTCATTACATACTGTGCATCTTTATAGGCTCCCCATAGAGTACTATACCTCATTACATACTGTACATCTTTATAGGCACCCTCATATAGTACTATACCTCATTACATACTGTACATCTTTATAGACTCCTCATATAGTACTATACCTCATTACATAGAGTGCATCTTTATAGGCTCCCCATATAGTACTATACCTCATTACATACTGTGCATCTTTATAGGCTCCTACATATAGTACTATACCTCATTACATACTGTACATCTTTATAGGCTCCTCATTTAGTACTCTACCTCATTACATACTGTACATCTTTATAGGCTCCCCATATAGTACCATACCTCATTACATACTGTACATCTTTATAGGCTCCTCCATATAGTACTATACCTCATTACATACTGTGCATCTTTATAGGCCTCTCCATATAGTACTATACCTCATTACATACTGTGCATCTTTATAGGCTCCCCCATATAGTACTATACCTCATTACATACAGTGCATCTTTTTAGGCTCCTCATATAGTACTATACCTCATTACATACTGTGTATCTTTATAGGCTCCTCCATATAGTACCATACCTCATTACATACTGTGCATCTTTATAGGCTCCCCATATAGTACTATACCTCGTTACATACTGTACATCTTTATAGGCTCCTCCATATAGTACTATACCTCGTTACATACTGTGCATCTTTATAGGCTCCTCCATATAGTACTATACCTCATTACATACTGTGCATCTTTATAGGCTCCCCATATAGTACTATACCTCATTACATACTGTGCATCTTTATAGGCTCCCCCATATAGTACTATACCTCATTACATACTGTACATCTTTATAGGCTCCCCCATATAGTACTATACCTCATTACATACTGTACATCTTTATAGGCTCCCCCATATAGTACTATACCTCATTACATACTGTACATCTTTATAGGCTCCCCCATAAAGTACTATACCTCATTACATACTGTGCATCTTAATAGGCTCCCCCATATAGTACCATACCTCATTACATACTGTGCATCTTTATAGCCTCCCCATATAGTACTATACCTCGTTACATACTGTACATCTTTATAGGGTCCCCATATAGTACTATACCTCATTACATACTGTGCATCTTTATAGACTCCCCATATAGTACTATACCTCATTACATACTGTGCATCTTTATAGGCTCCTCCATATAGTACTATACCTCATTACATACTGTGCACTTTATAGGCTCTTCATATAGTACTATACCTCATTACATACTGTGCATCGTTATAGGCTGCTCATATAGTACTATACCTCATTACATACTGTGCATCTTTATAGGCTCCTCATATAGTACTATACCTCATTACATACTGTGTATCTTTATAGGCTCCCCCATATAGTACTATACCTCATTACATACTGTGCATCTTTATAGGCTCCCCATAGAGTACTATACCTCATTACATACTGTACATCTTTATAGGCACCCTCATATAGTACTATACCTCATTACATACTGTACATCTTTATAGACTCCTCATATAGTACTATACCTCATTACATAGAGTGCATCTTTATAGGCTCCCCATATAGTACTATACCTCATTACATACTGTGCATCTTTATAGGCTCCTACATATAGTACTATACCTCATTACATACTGTACATCTTTATAGGCTCCTCATTTAGTACTCTACCTCATTACATACTGTACATCTTTATAGGCTCCCCATATAGTACCATACCTCATTACATACTGTACATCTTTATAGGCTCCTCCATATAGTACTATACCTCATTACATACTGTGCATCTTTATAGGCCTCTCCATATAGTACTATACCTCATTACATACTGTGCATCTTTATAGGCTCCCCCATATAGTACTATACCTCATTACATACAGTGCATCTTTATAGGCTCCTCATATAGTACTATACCTCATTACATACTGTGTATCTTTATAGGCTCCTCCATATAGTACCATACCTCATTACATACTGTGCATCTTTATAGGCTCCCCATATAGTACTATACCTCGTTACATACTGTACATCTTTATAGGCTCCTCCATATAGTACTATACCTCGTTACATACTGTGCATCTTTATAGGCTCCTCCATATAGTACTATACCTCATTACATACTGTGCATCTTTATAGGCTCCCCATATAGTACTATACCTCATTACATACTGTGCATCTTTATAGGCTCCCCCATATAGTACTATACCTCATTACATACTGTACATCTTTATAGGCTCCCCCATATAGTACTATACCTCATTACATACTGTACATCTTTATAGGCTCCCCCATATAGTACTATACCTCATTACATACTGTACATCTTTATAGGCTCCCCCATAAAGTACTATACCTCATTACATACTGTGCATCTTAATAGGCTCCCCCATATAGTACCATACCTCATTACATACTGTGCATCTTTATAGGCTCCCCATATAGTACTATACCTCGTTACATACTGTACATCTTTATAGGCTCCTCCATATAGTACTATACCTCGTTACATACTGTGCATCTTTATAGGCTCCTCCATATAGTACTATTCCTCATTACATACTGTGCATCTTTATAGGCTCCCCATATAGTACTATACCTCATTACATACTGTGCATCTTTATAGGCTCCCCCATATAGTACTATATCTCATTACATACTGTGCATCTTTTTAGGTTCCTCCATATAGTACTATACCTCATTACATACTGTGCATCTTTATAGGGTCCCCATATAGTACTACACCTCATTACATAATGTGCATCTTTATAGGCTCCCCCATATAGTACTATACCTCATTACATACTGTGCATCTTTATAGGGTCCCCATATAGTACTATACCTCATTACATACTGTGCATCTTTATAGACTCCCCATATAGTACTATACCTCATTACATACTGTGCATCTTTATAGGCTCCTCCATATAGTACTATACCTCATTACATACTGTGCACTTTATAGGCTCTTCATATAGTACTATACCTCATTACATACTGTGCATCTTTATAGGCTGCTCATATAGTACTATACCTCATTACATACTGTGCATCTTTATAGGCTCCTCATATAGTACTATACCTCATTACATACTGTGTATCTTTATAGGCTCCCCCATATAGTACTATACCTCATTACATACTGTGCATCTTTATAGGCTCCCCATAGAGTACTATACCTCATTACATACTGTACATCTTTATAGGCACCCTCATATAGTACTATACCTCATTACATACTGTACATCTTTATAGACTCCTCATATAGTACTATACCTCATTACATAGAGTGCATCTTTATAGGCTCCTACATATAGTACTATACCTCATTACATACTGTACATCTTTATAGGCTCCTCCATATAGTACTATACCTCGTTACATACCGTGCATCTTTATAGGCTCCTCCATATAGTACTATACCTCATTACATACTGTGCATCTTTATAGGCTCCCCATATAGTACTATACCTCATTACATACTGTGCATCTTTATATGCTCCCCCATATAGTACTATATCTCATTACATACTGTGCATCTTTTTAGGCTCCTCCATATAGTACTATACCTCATTACATACTGTGCATCTTTATAGGCTCCTACATATAGTACTATACCTCATTACATACTGTACATCTTTATAGGCTCCTCATTTAGTACTATACCTCATTACATACTGTACATCTTTATAGGCTCCTCCATATAGTACTACACCTCATTACATATTGTGCATCTTTATAGGCTCCCCCATATAGTACTATACCTCATTACATACTGTGCATCTTTATAGGGTCCCCATATAGTACTATACCTCATTACATACTGTGCATCTTTATAGACTCCCCATATAGTACTATACCTCATTACATACTGTGCATCTTTATAGGCTCCTCCATATAGTACTATACCTCATTACATACTGTGCACTTTATAGGCTCTTCATATAGTACTATACCTCATTACATACTGAGCATCTTTATAGGCTCCTCATATAGTACTATATCTCATTACATACTGTGCATCTTTATAGGCTCCTCATATAGTACTATACCTCATTACATTCTGTGTATCTTTATAGGCTTCCCCATATAGTACTATACCTCATTACATACTGTGCATCTTTATAGGCTCCCCATATAGTACTATACCTCATTACATACTGTACATCTTTATAGGCTCCCTCATATAGTACTATACCTCATTACATACTGTACATCTTTATAGACTCCTCATATAGTACTATACCTCATTACATAGAGTGCATCTTTATAGGCTCCCCATATAGTACTATACCTCATTACATACTGTGCATCTTTATAGGCTCCTACATATAGTACTATACCTCATTACATACTGTGCATCTTTATAGGCTCCTCCATATAGTACTGTACCTCATTACATACTGTGCACCTTTATAGGCTCCTCATATAGTACTATACCTCATTACATACTGTGCATCTTTATAGGCTCCTCATATAGTACTATACCTCATTACATACTGTGCATCTTTATAGGCTCCTCATATAGTACTATACCTCATTACATACTGTGTATCTTTATAGGCTCCCCCATATAGTACTATACCTCATTACATACTGTGCATCTTTATAGGCTCCCCATATAGTACTATACCTCATTACATACTGTAAATCATTATAGGCTCCCCATATAGTACTATACCTCATTACATACTGTGCAACTTTATAGACTCCTCCATATAGTACTATACCTCATTACATACTATACATCTTTATAGACTCCCCCATATAGTACTATAACTCATTACATACTGTGCATCTTTATAGGCTCCCCCATATAGCACTATACCTCATTACATACTGTCCATCTTTATAGGCTCCCCCATATAGTACTATACCTCATTACATACTGTGCATCTTTATAGGCTCCCCCATATAGTACTATACCTCATTACATACTGTCCATCTTTATAGGCCTCTCCATATAGTACTATACCTCATTACATACTGTGCATCTTTATAGGCCTCTCCATATAGTACTATACCTCATTACATACTGTGCATCTTTATAGGCTCCCCCATATAGTACTATACCTCATTACATACAGTGCATCTTTATAGGCTCCTCATATAGTACTATACCTCATTACATACTGTGTATCTTTATAGGCTCCTCCATATAGTACTATACCTCATTACATACTGTGTATCTTTATAGGCTCCTCCATATAGTACTATACCTCATTACATACTGTGCATCTTTATAGGCTCCTCCATATAGTACTGTACCTCATTACATACTGTGCACCTTTATAGGCTTCTCATATAGTACTATACCTCATTACATACTGTGCATCTTTATAGGCTCCCCATATAGTACTATACCTCATTACATACTGTACATCTTTATAGGCTCCCCATATAGTACTATACCTCATTACATACTGTACATCTTTATAGGCACCCTCATATAGTACTATACCTCATTACATACTGTGCATCTTTATAGGCTCCCCCATAAAGTACTATACCTCATTACATACTGTGCATCTTAATAGGCTCCCCCATATAGTACCATACCTCATTACATACTGTGCATCTTTATAGGCTCCCCATATAGTACTATACCTCGTTACATACTGTACATCTTTATAGGCTCCTCCATATAGTACTATACCTCGTTACATACTGTGCATCTTTATAGGCTCCTCCATATAGTACTATACCTCATTAGATACTGTGCATCTTTATAGGCTCCCCATATAGTACTATACCTCATTACATAGAGTGCATCTTTATAGGCTCCCCCATATAGTACTATATCTCATTACATACTGTGCATCTTTTTAGGCTCCTCCATATAGTACTATACCTCATTACATACTGTGCATCTTTATAGGGTCCCCATATAGTACTATACCTCATTACATAATGTGCATCTTTATAGGCTCCTACATATAGTACTATACCTCATTACATACTGTGCATCTTTATAGGCTCCTCCATATAGTACTGTACCTCATTACATACTGTGCACCTTTATAGGCTCCTCATATAGTACTATACCTCATTACATACTGTGCATCTTTATAGGCTCCTCATATAGTACTATACCTCATTACATACTGTGCATCTTTATAGGCTCCTCATATAGTACTATACCTCATTACATACTGTGTATCTTTATAGGCTCCCCCATATAGTACTATACCTCATTACATACTGTGCATCTTTATAGGCTCCCCATATAGTACGATACCTCATTACATACTGTACATCTTTATAGGCTCCTCCATATAGTACTATACCTCATTACATACTGTGCAACTTTATAGACTCCTCATATAGTACTATACCTCATTACATAGAGTGCATCTTTATAGGCTCCCCATATAGTACTATACCTCATTACATACTGTACATCTTTATAGTCTCCTCATTTAGTACTATACCTCATTACATACTGTACATCTTTATAGGCTCCTCCATATAGTACTATACCTCATTACATATTGTGCATCTTTATAGGCTCCCCCATATAGTACTATACCTCATTACATACCGTGCATCTTTATAGGGTCCCCATATAGTACTATACCTCATTACATACTCTGCATCTTTATAGGCTCCTACATATAGTACTATACCTCATTACATACTGTACATCTTTATAGGCTCCTCATTTAGTACTATACCTCATTACATACTGTACATCTTTATAGGCTCCCCATATAGTACTATACCTCATTGCATACTTTTCATCTTTATATGCTCCCCATATAGTACTATACCTCATTACATACTGTACATCTTTATAGGCTCCCCATATAGTACTATACCTCATTGCATACTTTTCATCTTTATATGCTCCCCATATAGTACTATACCTCATTACATACTGTACATCTTTATAGACTCCTCATATAGTACTATACCTCATTACATAGAGTGCATCTTTATAGGCTCCCCATATAGTACTATACCTCATTACATACTGTGCATCTTTATAGGCTCCTACATATAGTACTATACCTCATTACATACTGTGCATCTTTATAGGCTCCTCCATATAGTACTGTACCTCATTACATACTGTGCACCTTTATAGGCTCCTCATATAGTACTATACCTCATTACATACTGTGCATCTTTATAGGCTCCTCATATAGTACTATACCTCATTACATACTGTGCATCTTTATAGGCTCCTCATGTAGTACTATACCTCATTACATACTGTGTATCTTTATAGGCTCCCCAATATAGTACTATACCTCATTACATACTGTGCATCTTTATAGGCTCCCCATATAGTACGATACCTCATTACATACTGTACATCTTTATAGGCTCCTCCATATAGTACTATACCTCATTACATACTGTGCAACTTTATAGACTCCTCATATAGTACTATACCTCATTACATAGAGTGCATCTTTATAGGCTCCCCATATAGTACTATACCTCATTACATACTGTACATCTTTATAGGCTCCTCATTTAGTACTATACCTCATTACATACTGTACATCTTTATAGGCTCCTCCATATAGTACTATACCTCATTACATATTGTGCATCTTTATAGGCTCCCCCATATAGTACTATACCTCATTACATACCGTGCATCTTTATAGGGTCCCCATATAGTACTATACCTCATTACATACTGTGCATCTTTATAGGCTCCTACATATAGTACTATACCTCATAACATACTGTGCATCTTTATAGGCTCCTCCATATAGTATTGTACCTCATTACATACTGTGCACCTTTATAGGCTCCTCATATAGTACTATACCTCATTACATACTGTGCATCTTTATAGGCTCCCCATATAGTACTATACCTCATTACATACTGTGCATCTTTATAGGCTCCCCCATATAGTACTATATCTCATTACATACTGTGCATCTTTTTAGGCTCCTCCATATAGTACTATACCTCATTACATACTGTGCATCTTTATAGGGTCCTACATATAGTACTATACCTCATTACATACTGTACATCTTTATAGGCTCCTCCATATAGTACTATACCTCATTACATACTGTGCAACTTTATAGACTCCTCATATAGTACTATACCTCATTACATAGAGTGCATCTTTATAGGCTCCCCATATAGTACTATACCTCATTACATACTGTGCATCTTTATAGGCTCCTACATATAGTACTATACCTCATTACATACTGTGCATCTTTATAGGCTCCTCCATATAGTATTGTACCTCATTACATACTGTGCACCTTTATAGGCTCCTCATATAGTACTATACCTCATTACATACTGTGCATCTTTATAGGCTCCCCATATAGTACTATACCTCATTACATACTGTGCATCTTTATAGGCTCCTCATACAGTACTATACCTCATTTCATACTGTGCATCTTTATAGGCTCCCCCATATAGTACTATACCTCATTACATACTGTGCATCTTTATAGGCTCCCCCATATAGTACTATACCTCATTACATACTGTGCATCTTTATAGGCTCCCCCATATAGTACTATACCTCATTACATACTGTGCATCTTTATAGGCTCCCCATATAGTACTATACCTCATTACATACTGTACATCTTTATAGGCTCCCCATATAGTACTATACCTCATTACATACTGTGCATCTTTATAGGCTCCCCATATAGTACTATACCTCATTACATACTGTACATCTTTATAGGCTCCCCATATAGTACTATACCTCATTTCATATTTGTACATCTTTAATGGCTCCCCCATATAGTACTATACCTCATTACACACTGTGCATCTTTATAGGCTCCCCCATATAGTACTATACCTCATTACATACTGTGCATCTTTATCGGCTCCCCATATAGTACTATACCTCATTACATACTGTACATCTTTATAGGCTCCCCATATAGTACTATACCTCATTACATACTGTACATCTTTATAGGCTCCCCCATATAGTACTATACCTCATTAAATACTGTACATCTTTATAGGCTCCCCCATATAGTACTATACCTCATTACATACTGTGCATCTTTATAGGCTCCCCATATAGTACTATACCTCATTACATACTGAGCAACTTTATAGGCTCCCCCATATAGTACTATACCTCATTACATACTGTACATCTTTATAGGCTCCCCATATAGTACTATACCTCATTACATACTGTGCATCTTTATAGGCTCCCCCATATAGTAATATACCTCATTACATACTGTACATCTTTATA
Source organism: Mixophyes australis (assembly GCA_036250195.1). Lineage (NCBI taxonomy): Eukaryota > Metazoa > Chordata > Amphibia > Anura > Limnodynastidae > Mixophyes > Mixophyes australis. Next base: position 424,006 of record JAVHZZ010000079.1, read on the forward strand.
GGGTCCCCCATATAGTACTATACCTCATTACATACTGTACATCTTTATAGGCTCCTCCATATAGTACTATACCTCATTACATACTGTGCAACTTTATAGACTCCTCCATATAGTACTATACCTCATTACATACTGTGCACCTTTATAGGCTCCCCCATAGAGTACTATACCTCATTACATACTGTGCATCTTTATAGGCTCCCCATATAGTACTATACCTCATTACATACTGTAAATCTTTATAGGCTCCCCATATAGTAATATACCTCATTATATACTGTACATCTTTATAGGCTCCCCCATATAGTACTATACCTCATTACATACTGTGCAACTTTATAGACTCCTCCATATATTACTATACCTCATTACATACTATACATCTTTATAGACTCCCCCATATAGTACTATAACTCATTACATACTGTGCATCTTTATAGGCTCCCCCATATAGCACTATACCTCATTACATACTATACATCTTTATAGACTTCCCCATATAGTACTATAACTCATTACATACTGTGCATCTTTATAGACTCCCTCATATAGTACTATACCTCATTACATACTGTGCATCTTTATAGGCTCCCCATATAGTACTATACCTCATTACATACTGTGCATCTTTATAGGGTCCCCCATATAGTACTATACCTCGTTACATACTGTGCATCTTTATAGGCTCCCCATATAGTACTATACCTCATTACATACTGTGTATCTTTATAGGCTCCTTCATATAGTACTATACCTCATTACATACTGTGCATCTTTATAGGCTCCTCCATATAGTACTGTACCTCATTACATACTGTGCATCTTTATAGGCTCCCCATATTGTACTATACCTCATTACATACTGTGCATCTTTATAGGCTCCCCCATATAGTACTATACCTCATTACATACTGTACATTTTTATAGGCTCCCCCATATAGTACTATACCTCATTACATACTGTACATCTTTATAGACTCCCCCATATAGTACTATACCTCATTACATACTGTACATCTTTATAGGCTCCCCCATAAAGTACTATACCTCATTACATACTGTGTATCTTTATAGGCTCCTCCATATAGTACTATACCTCATTACATACTGTGTATCTTTATAGGCTCCTCCATATAGTACTATACCTCATTACATACTGTGCATCTTTATAGGCTCCTCCATATAGTACTGTACCTCATTACATACTGTGCACCTTTATAGGCTTCTCATATAGTACTATACCTCATTACATACTGTGCATCTTTATAGGCTCCCCCATAAAGTACTATACCTCATTACATACTGTGTGTCTTTATAGGCTCCTCCATATAGTACTATACCTCATTACATACTGTGCATCTTTATAGGCTCCCCTATATAGTACTATACCTCATTACATACTGTGCATCTTTATAGGCTCCCCATATAGTACTATACCTCATTACATACTGAGCAACTTTATAGGCTCCCCCATATAGTACTATACCTCATTACATACTGTACATCTTTATAGGCTCCCCATATAGTACTATACCTCATTACATACTGTGCATCTTTATAGGCTCCCCCATATAGTAATATACCTCATTACATACTGTACATCTTTATAGGGTCCCCCATATAGTACTATACCTCATTACATACTGTACATCTTTATAGGCTCCTCCATATAGTACTATACCTCATTACATACTGTGCAACTTTATAGACTCCTCCATATAGTACTATACCTCATTACATACTGTGCACCTTTATAGGCTCCCCCATAGAGTACTATACCTCATTACATACTGTGCATCTTTATAGGCTCCCCATATAGTACTATACCTCATTACATACTGTAAATCTTTATAGGCTCCCCATATAGTAATATACCTCATTATATACTGTACATCTTTATAGGCTCCCCCATATAGTACTATACCTCATTACATACTGTGCAACTTTATAGACTCCTCCATATATTACTATACCTCATTACATACTATACATCTTTATAGACTCCCCCATATAGTACTATAACTCATTACATACTGTGCATCTTTATAGGCTCCCCCATATAGCACTATACCTCATTACATACTATACATCTTTATAGACTTCCCCATATAGTACTATAACTCATTACATACTGTGCATCTTTATAGACTCCCTCATATAGTACTATACCTCATTACATACTGTGCATCTTTATAGGCTCCCCATATAGTACTATACCTCATTACATACTGTGCATCTTTTTAGGGTCCCCCATATAGTACTATACCTCGTTACATACTGTGCATCTTTATAGGCTCCCCATATAGTACTATACCTCATTACATACTGTGTATCTTTATAGGCTCCTTCATATAGTACTATACCTCATTACATACTGTGCATCTTTATAGGCTCCTCCATATAGTACTGTACCTCATTACATACTGTGCATCTTTATAGGCTCCCCATATTGTACTATACCTCATTACATACTGTGCATCTTTATAGGCTCCCCCATATAGTACTATACCTCATTACATACTGTACATTTTTATAGGCTCCCCCATATAGTACTATACCTCATTACATACTGTACATCTTTATAGACTCCCCCATATAGTACTATACCTCATTACATACTGTACATCTTTATAGGCTCCCCCATAAAGTACTATACCTCATTACATACTGTGTATCTTTATAGGCTCCTCCATATAGTACTATACCTCATTACATACTGTGTATCTTTATAGGCTCCTCCATATAGTACTATACCTCATTACATACTGTGCATCTTTATAGGCTCCTCCATATAGTACTGTACCTCATTACATACTGTGCACCTTTATAGGCTTCTCATATAGTACTATACCTCATTACATACTGTGCATCTTTATAGGCTCCCCCATAAAGTACTATACCTCATTACATACTGTGTGTCTTTATAGGCTCCTCCATATAGTACTATACCTCATTACATACTGTGCATCTTTATAGGCTCCCCTATATAGTACTATACCTCATTACATACTGTGCATCTTTATAGGCTCCTCCATATAGTACTATACCTCATTACATACTGTGCATCTTTATAGGCTCCCCTATATAGTACTATACCTCATTACATACTGTGCATCTTTATAGGCTCCCCCATAAAGTACTATACCTCATTACATACTGTGCATCTTAATAGGCTCCCCCATATAGTACCATACCTCATTACATACTGTGCATCTTTATAGGCTCCCCATATAGTACTATACCTCGTTACATACTGTACATCTTTATAGGCTCCTCCATATAGTACTATACCTCGTTACATACTGTGCATCTTTATAGGCTCCTCCATATAGTACTATACCTCATTACATACTGTGCATCTTTATAGGCTCCCCATATAGTACTATACCTCATTACATACTGTGCATCTTTATAGGCTCCCCCATATAGCACTATATCTCATTACATACTGTGCATCTTTTTAGGCTCCTCCATATAGTACTATACCTCATTACATACTGTGCATCTTTATAGGCTCCCCATATAGTACTTTACCTCATTACATACTGTACATCTTTATAGGCTCCCCATATAGTACTATACCTCATTACATACTGTGCATCTTTATAGGCTCCCTCATATAGTACTATACCTCATTACATACTGTGCATCTTTATAGGCTCCCCCATATAGTAATATACCTCATTACATACTGTACATCTTTATAGGGTCCCCCATATAGTACTATACCTCATTACATACTGTACATCTTTATAGGCTCCTCCATATAGTACTATACTTCATTACATACTGTGCAACTTTATAGACTCCTCCATATAGTACTATACCTCATTACATACTGTGCACCTTTATAGGCTCCCCCATAGAGTACTATACCTCATTACATACTGTGCATCTTTATAGGCTCCCCATATAGTACTATACCTCATTACATACTGTGTATCTTTATAGGCTCCTCCATATAGTACTATACCTCATTACATACTGAGTATCTTTATAGGCTCCTCCATATAGTACTATACCTCATTACATACTGTGCATCTTTATAGGCTTCTCCATATAGTACTGTACCTCATTACATACTGTGCACCTTTATAGGCTTCTCATATAGTACTATACCTCATTACATACTGTGCATCTTTATAGGCTCCCCATATAGTACTATACCTCATTACATACTGTACATCTTTATAGGCTCCCCATATAGTACTATACCTCATTACATACTGTGTATCTTTATAGGCTCCTCCATATAGTACTATACCTCATTACATACTGTGCATCTTTATAGGCTCCCCTATATAGTACTATACCTCATTACATACTGTGCATCTTTATAGGCTCCTCCATATAGTACTATACCTCATTACATACTGTGCATCTTTATAGGCTCCCCTATATAGTACTATACCTCATTATATACTGTGCATCTTTATAGGCTCCCCATATAGTACTATACCTCATTACATACTGTGCATCTTTATAGGCTCCCCCATATAGTACTATACCTCATTACATACTGTACATCTTTATAGGCTCCCCCATATAGTACTATACCTCATTACATACTGTACATCTTTATAGGCTCCCCCATATAGTACTATACCTCATTACATACTGTACATCTTTATAGGCTCCCCCATAAAGTTCTATACCTCATTACATACTGTGCATCTTAATAGGCTCCCCCATATAGTACCATACCTCATTACATACTGTGCATCTTTATAGGCTCCCCCATATAGTAATATACCTCATTACATACTGTACATCTTTATAGGGTCCCCCATATAGTACTATACCTCATTACATACTGTACATCTTTATAGGCTCCTCCATATAGTACTATACCTCATTACATACTGTGCAACTTTATAGACTCCTCCATATAGTACTATACCTCATTACATACTGTGCACCTTTATAGGCTCCCCCATAGAGTACTATACCTCATTACATACTGTGCATCTTTATAGGCTCCCCATATAGTACTATACCTCATTACATACTGTGTATCTTTATAGGCTCCTCCATATAGTACTATACCTCATTACATACTGAGTATCTTTATAGGCTCCTCCATATAGTACTATACCTCATTACATACTGTGCATCTTTATAGGCTTCTCCATATAGTACTGTACCTCATTACATACTGTGCACCTTTATAGGCTTCTCATATAGTACTATACCTCATTACATACTGTGCATCTTTATAGGCTCCCCATATAGTACTATACCTCATTACATACTGTACATCTTTATAGGCTCCCCATATAGTACTATACCTCATTACATACTGTGTATCTTTATAGGCTCCTCCATATAGTACTATACCTCATTACATACTGTGCATCTTTATAGGCTCCCCTATATAGTACTATACCTCATTATATACTGTGCATCTTTATAGGCTCCCCATATAGTACTATACCTCATTACATACTGTGCATCTTTATAGGCTCCCCCATATAGTACTATACCTCATTACATACTGTACATCTTTATAGGCTCCCCCATATAGTACTATACCTCATTACATACTGTACATCTTTATAGGCTCCCCCATATAGTACTATACCTCATTACATACTGTACATCTTTATAGGCTCCCCCATAAAGTTCTATACCTCATTACATACTGTGCATCTTAATAGGCTCCCCCATATAGTACCATACCTCATTACATACTGTGCATCTTTATAAGCTCCCCATATAGTACTATACCTCATTACATACTGTACATCTTTATAGGCTCCCCCATATAGTACTATACCTCATTACATACTGTACATATTTATAGGCTCCCCCATAAAGTACTATACCTCATTACATACTGTGCATCTTAATAGGCTCCCCCATATAGTACCATACCTCATTACATACTGAGCATCTTTATAGGCTCCCCATATAGTACTATACCTCGTTACATACTGTACATCTTTATAGGCTCCTCCATATAGTACTATACCTCGTTACATACTGTGCATCTTTATAGGCTCCTCCATATAGTACTATACCTCATTACATACTGTGCATCTTTATAGACTCCTCCATATAGTACTATACCTCATTACATACTGTGCATCTTTATAGGCTCCTCATATAGTACTATACCTCATTACATACTGTGTATCTTTATAGGCTCCTCCATATAGTACTATACCTCATTACATACTGTGTATATTTATAGGCTCCTCCATATAGTACTATACCTCATTACATACTGTGCATCTTTATAGGCTTCTCCATATAGTACTGTACCTCATTACATACTGTACACCTTTATAGGCTTCTCATATAGTACTATACCTCATTACATACTGTGCATCTTTATAGGCTCCCCATATAGTACTATACCTCATTACATACTGTACATCTTTATAGGCTCCCCATATAGTACTATACCTCATTACATACTGTGTATCTTTATAGGCTCCTCCATATAGTACTATACCTCATTACATACTGTGCATCTTTATAGGCTCCCCAATATTGTACTATACCTCATTACATACTGTGCATCTTTATAGGCTCCTCCATATAGTACTATACCTCATTACATACTGTGCATCTTTATAGGCTCCCCTATATAGTACTATACCTCATTACATACTGTGCATCTTTATAGGCTCCCCATATAGTACTATACCTCATTACATACTGTGCATCTTTATAGGCTCCCCCATATAGTACTATACCTCATTACATACTGTACATCTTTATAGGCTCCCCCATATAGTACTATACCTCATTACATACTGTACATCTTTATAGGCTCCCCCATATAGTACTATACCTCATTACATACTGTACATCTTTAAAGGCTCCCCCATAAAGTACTATACCTCATTACATACTGTGCATCTTAATAGGCTCCCCCATATAGTACCATACCTCATTACATACTGTGCATCTTTATAAGCTCCCCATATAGTACTATACCTCGTTACATACTGTACATCTTTATAGGCTCCTCCATATAGTACTATACCTCGTTACATACTGTGCATCTTTATAGGCTCCTCCATATAGTACTATACCTCATTACATACTGTGCATCTTTATAGGCTCCCCATATAGTACTATACCTCATTACATACTGTGCATCTTTATAGGCTCCCCCATATAGTACTATATCTCATTACATACTGTGCATCTTTTTAGGCTCCTCCATATAGTACTATACCTCATTACATACTGTGCATCTTTATAGGGTCCCCATATAGTACTATACCTCATTACATATTGTGCATCTTTATAGGCTCCCCCATATAGTACTATACCTCATTACATACTGTGCATCTTTATAGGGTCCCCATATAGTACTATACCTCATTACACACTGTGCATCTTTATAGACTCCCCATATAGTACTATACCTCATTACATACTGTGCATCTTTATAGGCTCCTCCATATAGTACTATACCTCATTACATACTGTGCACTTTATAGACTCTTCATATAGTACTATACCTCATTACATACTGTGCATCTTTATAGGCTCCTCATATAGTACTATACCTCATTACATACTGTGCATCTTTATAGGCTCCTCATATAGTACTATACCTCATTACATACTGTGTATCTTTATAGGCTCCCCCATATAGTACTATACCTCATTACATACTGTGCATCTTTATAGGCTCCCCATATAGTACTATACCTCATTACATACTGTACATCTTTATAGGCTCCCTCATATAGTACTATACCTCATTACATACTGTACATCTTTATAGACTCCTCATATAGTACTATACCTCATTACATAGAGTGCATCTTTATAGGCTCCCCGTATAGTACTATACCTTATTACATACTGTGCATCTTTATAGGCTCCTACATATAGTACTATACCTCATTACATACTGTGCCTCTTTACAGTCTCCTCCATATAGTACTGTACCTCATTACATACTGTGCACCTTTATAGGCTCCTCATATAGTACTATACCTCATTACATACTGTGCATCTTTATAGGCTCCTCATATAGTACTATACCTCATTACATACTGTGCATCTTTATAGGCTCCTCATATAGTACTATACCTCATTACATACTGTGTATCTTTATAGGCTCCCCCATATAGTACTATACCTCATTACATACTGTGCATCTTTATAGGCTCCTCATATAGTACGATACCTCATTACATACTGTACATCTTTATAGGCTCCTCCATATAGTACTATACCTCATTACATACTGTGCAACTTTATAGACTCCTCATATAGTACTATACCTCATTACATAGAGTGCATCTTTATAGGCTCCCCATATAGTACTATACCCCATTACATACTGTGCATCTTTATAGGCTCCTACATATAGTACTATACCTCATTACATACTGTGCATCTTTATAGGCTCCTCCATATAGTACTGTACCTCATTACATACTGTGCATCTTTATAGGCTCCCCATATTGTACTATACCTTATTACATACTGTACATCTTTATAGGCTCCCCCATATAGCACTATACCTCATTACATACTGTCCATCTTTATAGGCTCCCCCATATAGTACTATACCTCATTACATACTGTGCATCTTTATAGGCTCCCCCATATAGTACTATACCTCATTACATACTGTGCATCTTAATAGACTCCCTCATATAGTATTATACCTCATTACATACTGTGCATCTTTATAGGCTCCTCCATATAGTACTATACCTCATTAAATACTGTGCATCTTTATAGGCTCCCCCATATAGTACTATACCTCATTACATACTGTGCATCTTTATAGGCTTCTCCATATAGTACTATACCTCATTACATACTGTGCATCTTTTTAGGCTCCCCCATATAGTACTATACCTCATTACATACTGTGTATCTTTATAGGCTCCTCCATATAGTACTATACCTCATTACATACTGTGCATTTTTATCGGCTCCCCTATATAGTACTATACCTCATTACATACTGTGCATCTTTATAGGCTCCTCCATATAGTACTATACCTCATTACATACTGTGTATCTTTATAGGCTCCCCCATATAGTACTATACATCATTGCATATTGTGCATCTTTATAGGCTCCCCATATAGTACTATACCTCATTACATACTGTGCATCTTTATAGACTCCCTCATATAGTACTATACCTCATTACATACTGTGCATCTTTATATGCTCCCCATATAGTACTATACCTCATTACATACTGTGTATCTTTATAGGCTCCTTTATATAGTACTATACCTCATTACATACTGTGCATCTTTATAGGCTCCCCATATAGTACTAAACCTCATTACATACTGTACATTTTTATAGACTCCCCCATATAGTACTATACCTCATTACATACTGTGCAACTTTATAGACTCCTCCATATAGCACTATACCTCATTACATACTGTCCATCTTTATAGGCTCCCCCATATAGTACTATACCTCATTACATACTGTGTATCTTTATAGGCTCCCCCATATAGCACTATACCTCATTACATACTGTCCATCTTTATAGGCTCCCCCATATAGTACTATACCTCATTACAAACTGTGCATCTTTATAGGCTCCCCCATATAGTACTATACCTCATTACATACAGTGCATGTTTATAGGCTCCTCATATAGTACTATACCTCATTACATACTGTGCATCTTTATAGGCTCCTACATATAGTACTATACCTCATTACATACTGTGCATCTTTATAGGCTCCTCCATATAGTACTGTACCTCATTACATACTGTGCACCTTTATAGGCTCCTCATATAGTACTATACCTCATTACATACTGTGCATCTTTATAGGCTCCCCATATAGTACTATACCTTTTTACATACTGTACATCTTTATAGGCTCCCCCATATAGCACTATACCTCATTACATACTGTGCATCTTTATAGGCTCCCCATATAGTACTATACCTTATTACATACTGTACATCTTTATAGGCTCCCCCATATAGCACTATACCTCATTACATACTGTGCATCTTTATAGGCTCCCCATATAGTACTATACCTCATTACATACTGTGCATCTTTATAGGCTCCCCCATATAGTACTATACCTCATTACATACTGTGTATCTTTATAGGCTCCTCCATATTTTACTATACCTCATTACATACTGTGCATTTTTATAGACTCCCTCATATAGTACTATACCTCATTACATACTGTGCATCTTTATAGGCTCCTACATATAGTACTATACCTCATTACATACTGTGCTTCTTTATAGGCTCCCCATATAGTACTAAACCTCATTACATACTGTACATTTTTATAGGCTCCTCCATATAGTACTATACCTCATTACATACTGTGCAACTTTATAGACTCCTCCATATAGTACTATACCTCATTACATACTGTACATCTTTATAGGCTCCCCCATATAGTACTATACCTCATTACATACTGTGCAACTTTATAGACTCCTCCATATAGTATTATACCTCATTACATACTATACATCTTTATAGACTCCCCCATAATAGCACTATACCTCATTACATACTGTGCATCTTTATAGGCTCCCCCATATAGCACTGTACCTCATTACATACTGTCCATCTTTATAGGCTCCCCCATATAGTACTATACATCATTACATACTGTGCATCTTTATAGGCTCCCCCATATAGCACTATACCTTATTACATACTGTCCATCTTTATAGGCTCCCCCATATAGTACTATACCTCATTACATACTGTGCATCTTTATAGGCTCCCCCATATAGTACTATACCTCATTACATACAGTGCATGTTTATAGGCTCCTCATATAGTACTATACCTCATTACATACTGTGCATCTTTATAGGCTCCTACATATAGTACTATACCTCATTACATACTGTGCATCTTTATAGGCTCCTCCATATAGTACTGTACCTCATTACATACTGTGCACCTTTATAGGCTCCTCATATAGTACTATACTTCATTACATACTGTGCATCTTTATAGGCTCCCCATATAGTACTATACCTTATTACATACTGTACATCTTTATAGGCTCCCCCATATAGCACTATACCTCATTACATACTGTGCATCTTTATAGGCTCCCCATATAGTACTATACCTCATTACATACTGTACATCTTTATAAGCTCCTACATATAGTACTATACCTCATTACATACTATACATCTTTATAGACTCCCCCATATAGTACTATACCTCATTACATACTGTGCATCTTAATAGGCTCCCCCATATAGTACTATACCTCATTACATACTGTGCATCTTTATAGACTCCCCATATAGTACTATACCTCATTACATACTGTGCATCTTTATAGACTCCCTCATATAGTACTATACCTCATTACATACTGTGCATCTTTATAGACTCCCCATATAGTACTATACCTCATTACATACTGTGCATCTTTATAGGCTCCCCATATAGTACTAAACCTCATTACATACTGTACATTTTTATAGACTCCCCCATATAGTACTATACCTCATTACATACTGTGCAACTTTATAGACTCCTCCATATAGCACTATACCTCATTACATACTGTCCATCTTTATAGGCTCCCCCATATAGTACTATACCTCATTACATACTGTGTATCTTTATAGGCTCCCCCATATAGCACTATACCTCATTACATACTGTCCATCTTTATAGGCTCCCCCATATAGTACTATACCTCATTACATACTGTGCATCTTTATAGGCTCCCCCATATAGTACTATACCTCATTACATACAGTGCATGTTTATAGGCTCCTCATATAGTACTATACCTCATTACATACTGTGCATCTTTATAGGCTCCTACATATAGTACTATACCTCATTACATACTGTGCATCTTTATAGGCTCCTCCATATAGTACTGTACCTCATTACATACTGTGCACCTTTATAGGCTCCTCATATAGTACTATACCTCATTACATACTGTGCATCTTTATAGGCTCCCCATATAGTACTATACCTTATTACATACTGTACATCTTTATAGGCTCCCCCATATAGCACTATACCTCATTACATACTGTGCATCTTTATAGGCTCCCCATATAGTACTATACCTTATTACATACTGTACATCTTTATAGGCTCCCCCATATAGCACTATACCTCATTACATACTGTGCATCTTTATAGGCTCCCCATATAGTACTATACCTCATTACATACTGTGCATCTTTATAGGCTCCCCCATATAGTACTATACCTCATTACATACTGTGTATCTTTATAGGCTCCTCCATATTTTACTATACCTCATTACATACTGTGCATCTTTATAGACTCCCTCATATAGTACTATACCTCATTACATACTGTGCATCTTTATAGGCTCCTACATATAGTACTATACCTCATTACATACTGTGCTTCTTTATAGGCTCCCCATATAGTACTAAACCTCAAAACATACTGTACATTTTTATAGGCTCCTCCATATAGTACTATACCTCATTACATACTGTGCAACTTTATAGACTCCTCCATATAGTACTATACCTCATTACATACTGTACATCTTTATAGGCTCCCCCATATAGTACTATACCTCATTACATACTGTGCAACTTTATAGACTCCTCCATATAGTATTATACCTCATTACATACTATACATCTTTATAGACTCCCCCATAATAGCACTATACCTCATTACATACTGTGCATCTTTATAGGCTCCCCCATATAGCACTGTACCTCATTACATACTGTCCATCTTTATAGGCTCCCCCATATAGTACTATACATCATTACATACTGTGCATCTTTATAGGCTCCCCCATATAGCACTATACCTTATTACATACTGTCCATCTTTATAGGCTCCCCCATATAGTACTATACCTCATTACATACTGTGCATCTTTATAGGCTCCCCCATATAGTACTATACCTCATTACATACAGTGCATGTTTATAGGCTCCTCATATAGTACTATACCTCATTACATACTGTGCATCTTTATAGGCTCCTACATATAGTACTATACCTCATTACATACTGTGCATCTTTATAGGCTCCTCCATATAGTACTGTACCTCATTACATACTGTGCACCTTTATAGGCTCCTCATATAGTACTATACTTCATTACATACTGTGCATCTTTATAGGCTCCCCATATAGTACTATACCTTATTACATACTGTACATCTTTATAGGCTCCCCCATATAGCACTATACCTCATTACATACTGTGCATCTTTATAGGCTCCCCATATAGTACTATACCTCATTACATACTGTACATCTTTATAAGCTCCTACATATAGTACTATACCTCATTACATACTATACATCTTTATAGACTCCCCCATATAGTACTATACCTCATTACATACTGTGCATCTTAATAGGCTCCCCCATATAGTACTATACCTCATTACATACTGTGCATCTTTATAGACTCCCCATATAGTACTATACCTCATTACATACTGTGCATCTTTATAGACTCCCTCATATAGTACTATACCTCATTACATACTGTGCATCTTTATAGACTCCCCATATAGTACTATACCTCATTACATACTGTGCATCTTTATAGACTCCCCATATAGTACTATACCTCATTACATACTGTGCATCTTTATAGACTCCCTCATATAGTACTATACCTCATTAAATACTGTGCATCTTTATAGGCTCCCCCATATAGTACTATACCTCATTACATGCTGTGCATCTTTATAGGCTCCCCCATATAGTACTATACCTCACTACATGCTGTGCATCTTTATAGGCTCCCCCATATAGTACTATACCTCATTACATGCTGTGCATCTTTATAGGCTCCCCCATATAGTACTATACCTCATTACATACTGTGCATCTTTATAGGCTCCTCCATATAGTTCTATATCTCATTACATACTGTGCATTTTATAGACTCCCTCATATAGTACTATACCTCATTACATACTGTGCATCTTTATAGGCTCCCCCATATAGTACTATACCTCATTACATACTGTACATCTTTATAGGCTCCCCCATATAGTACTATACCTCATTACATACTGTGCATCTTTATAGACTCCCCATATAGTACTATACCTCATTACATACTGTGCATATTTATAGGCTCCCACATATAGTACTATACCTTATTACATACTGTGCATCTTTATAGGCTCCCCATATAGTACTATACCTCATTACATACTGTGCATCTTTATAGACTCCCTCATATAGTACTATACCTCATTACATACTGTGCATCTTTATAGACTCCCTCATATAGTACTATACCTCATTAAATACTGTGCATCTTTATAGGCTCCCCCATATAGTACTATACCTCACTACATGCAGTGCATCTTTATAGGCTCCCCCATATAGTACTATACCTCATTACATGCTGTGCATCTTTATAGGCTCCCCCATATAGTACTATACCTCATTACATACTGTGCATCTTTATAGGCTCCTCCATATAGTACTATATCTCATTACATACTGCGCATCTTTATAGACTCCCTCATTTAGTACTATACCTCATTACATACTGTGCATCTTTATAGGCTCCCCCATATAGTACTATACCTCATTACATACTGTACATCTTTATAGGCTCCCCCATATAGTACTATACCTCATTACATACTGTGCATCTTTATAGACTCCCCATATAGTACTATACCTCATTACATACTGTGCATCTTTATAGGCTCCCACATATAGTACTATACCTTATTACATACTGTGCATCTTTATAGGCTCCACATATAGTACTATACCTTATTACATACTGTGCATCTTTATAGGCTCCCCCATATAGTACTATACCTCATTACATACTGTGCATCTTTATAGGCTCCCCCTTATAGTACTTTACCTCATTACATACTGTGCATCTTTATAGGCTCCCCATATAGTACTATACCTTATTACATACTGTGCATCTTTATAGGTTCCCCCATATAGTACTATACCTCATTACATACTGTGCATCTTTATAGGCTCCTCCATATAGTACTATACCTCATTACATACTGTGCATCTTTATAGGCTCCCCATATAGTACTTTACCTCATTACATACTGTATATCTTTATAGGCTCCCCATATAGTACTATACCTCATTACATACTGTGCATCTTTATAGGCTCCCCCATATAGTACTATACCTCATTACATACTGTACTTCTTTATAGGCTCCCCCATACAGTACTATACCTCATTACATACTGTGCTACTTTATAGGCTCCCCATATAGTACTATACCTCATTACATACTGTGCATCTTTATAGGCTCCCCCATATAGTACTATACCTCATTACATACTGTGCATCTTTATAGTCTCCCCATATAGTACTATACCTCATTACATACTGTGCATCTTTATAGGCTCCCCCATATAGTACTATACCTCATTACATACTGTACATCTTTATAGGCTCCTCATATAGTACTATACCTCATTACATACTGTGCATCTTTATAGGCTCCCACATATAGTACTATACCTCATTACATACTGTGCATCTTTATAGGCTCCCCATATAGTACTATACCTCATTACATACTGTGCATCTTTATAGGCTCCCCCATATAGTACTATACCTCATTACATACTGTGCATCTTTATAGGCTCCCCATATAGTACTATACCTCATTACTTACTGTGCATCTTTATAGGCTCCCCCATATACTACTATACCTCATTACATACTGTGCATCTTTATAGGCTCCCCCATATAGCACTATACCTCATTACATACTGTCCATCTTTATAGGCTCCCCCATATAGTACTATACATCATTACATACTGTGCATCTTTATAGGCTCCCCCATATAGTACTATACCTCATTACATACTGTGCATCTTTATAGGCTCCTCATATAGTACTATACCTCATTACATACTCTACATCTTTATAGGCTTCCCCATATAGTACTATACCTCATTACATACTGTGCATCTTTATAGGATCCCCATATAGTACTATACCTCATTACATACTGTGCATCTTTATAGGCTCCTCCATATAGTACTATACCTCATTACATACTGTGCATCTTTATAGGCTCCCCCATATAGTACTATACCTCATTACATACTGTGCATCTTTATAGGCTCCTCCATATAGTACAATACCTCATTACATACTGTGCATCTTTATAGGCTCCCCATACAGTACTATACCTCATTACATACTGTACATCTTTATAGGCTCCCCATATAGTACTATACCTCATTACATACTGTGCATCTTTATAGGCTCCACATATAGTATAATAATAATATAATGGATTCCTCAAACTTAACCTTGCCAAAACTGAGCTCATAGTTTTTCCTCCCTCTCATACCCCATCCCCTTCTGACCTCTCCATCACTGTCGACAACACCTCTATCTCCCCTGTCCCCCAACTTCGCTGCCTTGGTGTCATCCTCGACTCCTCTCTCTCCTTTGGCCTCCACATCCTCTCTCTTGCTAAATCCTGCCGCTTCCAGCTGCGCAACATCGCTCGCATCCGGCCCTTCCTCTCCCAAGATGCCACCAAATGCCTTATCCACTCTCTGATCATCTCCCGCCTGGACTACTGCAACCTCCTCCTCACTGGCCTCCCCCACTCTCATCTCGATCCCCTTCGATCCGTCCTTAACGCTGAAGCTAGGCTTATTTTCCTCTCTCGCCGCTCCTCTTTTGTCTCCCCCCTCTACCTCGCCCTTCACTGGCTCCCATTCCCCTTCAGAATCCTCTTTAAGCTCCTCACACTCACCTACAAGGCCCTCGCTAACTCCACTGCGCCCTACATTTCCACCCTCCTCTCTATTCATGCTCTATCCCGCCCTCTCCGTTCTGCCTCTGACCGTCGCCTCTCTTCCCCCCTTATAACCTCCTCCCACGCGCGTATCCAAGACTTCGCCCGCGCTGCCCCCCTCCACTGGAACAAGCTCACTCCCTCCATCAGAACTTCCCCTAATCTGTCAAGCTTTAAACGGGCCCTAAAAACCCACCTTTTTCTTAAAGCCTTTCTGTCTCCCACTTAACTTCCTACCTTATCTTCTGCCTCTGTCCCCCTACTCTCCCTCTCTCCCCCGCGTCTCTCTGTCTGTCCACCCCTCCCCTTAGATTGTACGCTCCTCTGAGCAGGGCCATCTCTCCTCCTGTTTCCACCACTTCTAACTCTGCTCTCCAGCTACTTAGCCCTCCTCCTCAAAGGTCCTCCACCCCAAGTCCACTTTCGCTCCCTCCTTCCCCCTGGGGGTCTCCCTGTCCTTCTTGGGCCCCGTCATTTGCGGATCCTCCCTCCCCCTTCCCCTCCCTCTCTAGCTGTGCATTGAGCGTACTGAGTTGCTGTGTTTTCTGTACTGTGCTGTCTCCCATTGTATTGTGATTTTGTTTGTCTCTGTACGGCGCTGCGGATGTCTTGTGGTGCCTTATAAATAAATATTAATAATAATAATAATAATAATAATAATATAGTACTATACCTCATTACATACTGTGCATCTTTATAGGCTCCTCCATATAGTACTATACCTCATTACATACTGTGCAACTTTATAGACTCCTCCATATAGTACTATACCTCATTACATACTGTACATCTTTATAGGCTCCCCCATATAGTACTATACCTCATTACATACTGTGCAACTTTATAGACTCCTCCATATAGTATTATACCTCATTACATACTATACATCTTTATAGACTCCCCCATAATAGCACTATACCTCATTACATACTGTGCATCTTTATAGGCTCCCCCATATAGCACTATACCTCATTACATACTGTCCATCTTTATAGGCTCCCCCATATAGTACTATACATCATTACATACTGTGCATCTTTATAGGCTCCCCCATATAGCACTATACCTCATTACATACTGTCCATCTTTATAGGCTCCCCCATATAGTACTATACCTCATTACATACTGTGCATCTTTATAGGCTCCCCCATATAGTACTATACCTCATTACATACAGTGCATGTTTATAGGCTCCTCATATAGTACTATACCTCATTACATACTGTGCATCTTTATAGGCTCCTACATATAGTACTATACCTCATTACATACTGTGCATCTTTATAGGCTCCTCCATATAGTACTGTACCTCATTACATACTGTGCACCTTTATAGGCTCCTCATATAGTACTATACTTCATTACATACTGTGCATCTTTATAGGCTCCCCATATAGTACTATACCTTATTACGTACTGTACATCTTTATAGGCTCCCCCATATAGCACTATACCTCATTACATACTGTGCATCTTTATAGGCTCCCCATATAGTACTATACCTCATTACATACTGTGCATCTTTATAGGCTCCCCCATATAGTACTATACCTCATTACATACTGTGTATCTTTATAGGCTCCTCCATATAGTACTATACCTCATTACATACTGTGTATCTTTATAGGCTCTTCCATATAGTACTATACCTCATTACATACTGTGTTTCTTTATAGGCTCCTCCATATAGTACTATACCTCATTACATACTGTGCATCTTTATAGGCTCCTCCATATAGTACTGTACCTCATTACATACTGTGCACCTTTATAGGCTCCTCATATAGTACTATACCTCATTACATACTGTGCATCTTTATAGGCTCCCCATATAGTACTATACCTCATTACATACTGTGCATCTTTATAGGCTCCTACATATAGTACTATACCTCATTACATACTGTGCACCTTTATAGGCTCCCCATATAGTACTATACCTCATTACATACTGTACATCTTTATAAGCTCCTACATATAGTACTATACCTCATTACATACTATACATCTTTATAGACTCCCCCATATAGTACTATACCTCATTACATACTGTGCATCTTAATAGGCTCCCCCATATAGTACTATACCTCATTACATACTGTGCATCTTTATAGACTCCCCATATAGTACTATACCTCATTACATACTGTGCATCTTTATAGACTCCCTCATATAGTACTATATCTCATTACATACTGTGCATCTTTATAGACTCCCCATATAGTACTATACCTCATTACATACTGTGCATCTTTATAGACTCCCCATATAGTACTATACCTCATTACATACTGTGCATCTTTATAGACTCCCCATATAGTACTATACCTCATTACATACTGTGCATCTTTATAGACTCCCTCATATAGTACTATACCTCATTGAATACTGTGCATCTTTATAGGCTCCCCCATATAGTACTATACCTCACTACATGCTGTGCATCTTTATAGGCTCCCCTATATAGTACTATACCTCATTACATGCTGTGCATCTTTATAGGCTCCACCATATAGTACTATAACGCATTACATACTGTGCATCTTTATAGGCTCCTCCATATAGTACTATATCTCATTACATACTGTGCATCTTTATAGACTCCCTCATATAGTACTATACCTCATTACATACTGTGCATCTTTATAGGCTCCCCCATATAGTACTATACCTCATTACATACTGTACATCTTTATAGGCTCCCCCATATAGTACTATACCTCATTACATACTGTGCATCTTTATAGACTCCCCATATAGTACTATACCTCATTACATACTGTGCATATTTATAGGCTCCCACATATAGTACTATACCTTATTACATACTGTGCATCTTTATAGGCTCCCCATATAGTACTATACCTCATTACATACTGTGCATCTTTATAAACTCACTCATATAGTACTATACCTCATTACATACTGTGCATCTTTATAGACTCCCTCATATAGTACTATACCTCAATAAATACTGTGCATCTTTATAGGCTCCCCCATATAGTACTATACCTCACTACATGCTGTGCATCTTTATAGGCTCCCCCATATAGTACTATACCTCATTACATGCTGTGCATCTTTATAGGCTCCCCCATATAGTACTATATCTCATTACATACTGTGCATCTTTATAGGCTCCTCCATATAGTACTATATCTCATTACATACTGTGCATCTTTATAGACTCCCTCATATAGTACTATACCTCATTACATACTGTGCATCTTTATAGGCTCCCCCATATAGTACTATACCTCATTACATACTGTACATCTTTATAGGCTCCCCCATATAGTACTATACCTCATTACATACTGTGCATCTTTATAGACTCCCCATATAGTACTATACCTCATTACATACTGTGCATCTTTATAGGCTCCCACATATAGTACTATACCTTATTACATACTGTGCATCTTTATAGGCTCCACATATAGTACTATACCTTATTACATACTGTGCATCTTTATAGGCTCCCCCATATAGTACTATACCTCATTACATACTGTGCATCTTTATAGGCTCCCCCTTATAGTACTTTACCTCATTACATACTGTGCATCTTTATAGGCTCCCCATATAGTACTATACCTCATTACATACTGTGCTTCTTTATAGGTTCCCCCATATAGTACTATACCTCATTACATACTGTGCATCTTTATAGGCTCCTCCATATAGTACTATACCTCATTACATACTGTGCATCTTTATAGGCTCCCCATATAGTACTTTACCTCATTACATACTGTATATCTTTATAGGCTCCCCATATAGTACTATACCTCATTACATACTGTGCATCTTTATAGGCTCCCCCATATAGTACTATACCTCATTACATACTGTACATCTTTATAGGCTCCCCCATATAGTACTATACCTCATTACATACTGTACATCTTTATAGGCTCCTCATATAGTACTATACCTCATTACATACTGTGCATCTTTATAGGCTCCCCCATATAGTACTATACCTCATTACATACTGTGCATCTTTATAGGCTCCCCATATAGTACTATACCTCATTACATACTGTGCATCTTTATAGGCTCCCCCATATAGTACTATACCTCATTACATACTGTGCATCTTTATAGGCTCCCCATATAGTACTATACCTCATTACTTACTGTGCATCTTTATAGGCTCCCCCATATACTACTATACCTCATTACATACTGTGCATCTTTAAAGGCTCCTCATATAGTACTATACCTTATTACATACTGTGCATCTTTATAGGCTCCACATATAGTACTATACCTCATTACATACTGTGCATCTTTATAGGCTCCACATATAGTACTATACCTCATTACATACTGTGCATCTTTATAGACTCCCCCATATAGTACTATACCTCATTACATACTGTGCATCTTTATAGGCTCCCCCATATAATACTATACCTCATTACATACTGTGCATCTTTATAGGCTCCCCATATAGTACTATACCTCATTACATACTGTGCATCTTTATAGGCTCCCCCATATAGTACTATACCTCATTACATACTGTGCATCTTTATAGGCTCCCCATATAGTACTATACCTCATTACATACTGTGCATCTTTATAGGCTCCCCCATATAGTACTATACCTCATTACATACTGTACATCTTTATAGGCTTTCCCATATAGTACTATACCTCATTACATACTGTGCATCTTTATAGGCTCCCCCATATAGTACTATACCCCATTACATACTGTGCATCTTTATAGGCTCCTCATATAGTACTATACCTCATTACATACTCTACATCTTTATAGGCTTCCCCATATAGTACTATACCTCATTACATACTGTGCATCTTTATAGGATCCCCATATAGTACTATACCTCATTACATACTGTGCATCTTTATAGGCTCCTCCATATAGTACTATACCTCATTACATACTGTGCATCTTTATAGGCTCCCCCATATAGTACTATACCTCATTACATACTGTGCATCTTTATAGGCTCCTCCATATAGTACAATACCTCATTACATACTGTGCATCTTTATAGGCTCCCCATACAGTACTATACCTCATTACATACTGTACATCTTTATAGGCTCCCCATATAGTACTATACCTCATTACATACTGTGCATCTTTATAGGCTCCACATATAGTATAATAATAATATAATGGATTCCTCAAACTTAACCTTGCCAAAACTGAGCTCATAGTTTTTCCTCCCTCTCATACCCCATCCCCTTCTGACCTCTCCATCACTGTCGACAACACCTCTATCTCCCCTGTCCCCCAACTTCGCTGCCTTGGTGTCATCCTCGACTCCTCTCTCTCCTTTGGCCCCCACATCCTCTCTCTTGCTAAATCCTGCCGCTTCCAGCTGCGCAACATCGCTCGCATCCGGCCCTTCCTCTCCCAAGATGCCACCAAATGCCTTATCCACTCTCTGATCATCTCCCGCCTGGACTACTGCAACCTCCTCCTCACTGGCCTCCCCCACTCTCATCTCGATCCCCTTCGATCCGTCCTTAACGCTGAAGCTAGGCTTATTTTCCTCTCTCGCCGCTCCTCTTTTGTCTCCCCCCTCTACCTAGCCCTTCACTGGCTCCCATTCCCCTTCAGAATCCTCTTTAAGCTCCTCACACTCACCTACAAGGCCCTCGCCAACTCCACTGCGCCCTACATTTCCACCCTCCTCTCTATTCATGCTCCATCCCGCCCTCTCCGTTCTGCCTCTGACCGTCGCCTCTCTTCCCCCCTTATAACCTCCTCCCACGCGCGTATCCAAGACTTCGCCCGCGCTGCCCCCCTCCACTGGAACAAGCTCCCTCCCTCCATCAGAACTTCCCCTAATCTGTCAAGCTTCAAACGGGCCCTAAAAACCCACCTTTTTCTTAAAGCCTTTCTGTCTCCCACTTAACTTCCTACCTTATCTTCTGCCTCTGTCCCCCTACTCTCCCTCTCTCCCCCGCGTCTCTCTGTCTGTCCACCCCTCCCCTTAGATTGTACGCTCCTCTGAGCAGGGCCATCTCTCCTCCTGTTTCCACCACTTCTAACTCTGCTCTCCAGCTACTTAGCCCTCCTCCTCAAAGGTCCTCCACCCCACGTCCACTTTCGCTCCCTCCTTCCCCCTGGGGGTCTCCCTGTCCTTCTTGGGCCCCGTCATTTGCGGATCCTCCCTCCCCCTTCCCCTCCCTCTCTAGCTGTGCATTGAGCGTACTGAGTTGCTGTGTTTTCTGTACTGTGCTGTCTCCCATTGTATTGTGATTTTGTTTGTCTCTGTACGGCGCTGCGGATGTCTTGTGGTGCCTTATAAATAGAGATGGTCACTGACCCCCGTGTTTTGGTTTTGGATTCGGTTTTGGATCTGGATTACCGTTGTGTTTTGGTTTTGGTTTTGGTTTTGCAAAACCGCCATTGCGTGTTTTGGTTTTGGTTTTGGTTTTGTTTGGTTTTGTTTTGCTATTTTGTTGGAAAATACATGTTTTTGTGCCTAAAATAACCCAATTTAGTGCTCCAACTGTTTTAGAGATAAGTAATCTAATTGTTGAGGTAATAAATCATCCAAAAAAACTGTTTAATTCTTCGTTGGTAGGCCTTCATTTATTCTACACACAAAACAGATTGTCTTCCTCTCCATCTATGCATATTGGCAATGCAGCCATCGTCTTTGAATGTATATTACACCCTACACTTATAGGTAAATATGTAAAGAAATGGAAAAAGACAGTTTGCTTTCTGTCTCTATAGGCCCCCCTCCACTTTTTTAAAAAAACAAAAAATTCAGCCATTATAGACTGTACAATATTAATTGACATGGAGAAAGCCAGTTTGGTTTCTGTCTCTCTAGGCCCCCCTCCACTTGTATAAAATACCAAAAAATCCAGCCGTTATAGACTGTACAATATTAATTGACATGGAGAAAGCCAGTTTGGTTTTTGTCTCTCTAAGCCACCCTCCACTTGTATAAAATACTAATAAATTCAGCCGTTATATACTGTACAATATAAATTGAAATGGACAAAGGCAGTTTGGTATCTGTCTGCATCAGATCCTCTCTCCACTAGGAGTAAAATAGAAAACTATTCAGCCGTTATATAATCTAGAATATAAATAGAAATTGAGAAAGGCAATTTGGTATCTGGCTGCATCATAATCATCAACATCATCATTAGCGCCCTCGTCGCCTACACAAATCTCCCCCTCATCCTCTTCTAATTCCAAAGTGGCATCCTCAATTTGGGTATCACCGGCTACACTCGGGCTATTAAGGCACACATCAGCAGAATGCTCACGATTAGACATCCCACTGTTGGATGGACTCTCCACAGGGATTGTTGTCATTTGTGAATCAGAGCAAATATTCTCCTGTAATGCCTCACTGTTATCTTGCAGCTCGGCTTTGACGCGTAACAGTAGTTGTGCACCAATTGTAGGCTGGGTAACTTTTTGGGATCTGCCACTAATAGCCAAAGGTGAAGGCCTCATTCTCTCTTTGCCACTGCGTGTGTAGAATGGCATGCTTGCAATTTTTTTTTTATCGTCACTTAACTTTTGCTCAGTTACACTTCTTTTTCGCTTCAATACAGTAAATTTTTTTTTGGTTTTTGTTTTTTGCACTAATTTGAAAACACTCTGTTGTTTGACATCGCCTTGGCCAGATGACGTACTGGGAACACTAACATCAGGACTGGTGACAGAACCTGGTTGCTCATTTAGATCATATGTGGACTGCTTTGAATCCATTCTGAGCGCAAACCACTGGGGAGTGCTAAAAATTATTTAGTAGATTCTGCTGACAGTTATGACTTTTGACAGCCAGAAATATTAATGCACAATTAGGGAGGACACCCCAAAAGCACTGAGGAGTGCTAAAAATTATTTAGTAGATACTGCTGACAGATATGACTTTTGACAGCCAGAAATATTAATGCACAATTAGGGAGGACACCCCAAAAACACTGAGGAGTGCTAAAAATTATTTAGTAGATACTGCTGACAGATATGACTTTTGACAGCCAGAAATATTAATGCACAATTAGGGAGGACACCCCAAAAACACTGAGGAGTGCTAACAATTATTTAGTAGATACTGCTGACAGATATGACTTTTGACAGCCAGAAATATTAATGCACAATTAGGGAGGACACCCCAAAAACACTGAGGAGTGCTAAAAATTATTTAGTAGATACTGCTGACAGATATGACTTTTGACAGCCAGAAATATTAATGCACAATTAGGGAGGACACCCCAAAAACACTGAGGAGTGCTAAAAATTATTTAGTAGATACTGCTGACAGATATGACTTTTGACAGCCAGAAATATTAATGCACAATTAGGGAGGACACCCCAAAAACACTGAGGAGTGCTAAAAATTATTTAGTAGATACTGCTGACAGATATGACTTTTGACAGCCAGAAATATTAATGCACAATTAGGGAGGACACCCCAAAAACACTGAGGAGTGCTAAAAATTATTTAGTAGATACTGCTGACAGATATGACTTTTGACAGCCAGAAATATTAATGCACAATTAGGGAGGACACCCCAAAAACACTGAGGAGTGCTAAAAATTATTTAGTAGATACTGCTGACAGATATGACTTTTGACAGCCAGAAATATTAATGCACAATTAGGGAGGACACCCCAAAAACACTGAGGAGTGCTAAAAATTATTTAGTAGATACTGCTGACAGATATGACTTTTGACAGCCAGAAATATTAATGCACAATTAGGGAGGACACCCCAAAAACACTGAGGAGTGCTAAAAATTATTTAGTAGATACTGCTGACAGATATGACTTTTGACAGCCAGAAATATTAATGCACAATTAGGGAGGACACCCCAAAAACACTGAGGAGTGCTAAAAATTATTTAGTAGCTACTGCTGACAGATATGACTTTTGACAGCCAGAAATATTAATGCACAATTAGGGAGGACACCCCAAAAACACTGAGGAGTGCTAAAAATTATTTAGTAGATACTGCTGACAGATATGACTTTTGACAGCCAGAAATATTAATGCACAATTAGGGAGGACACCCCAAAAACACTGAGGAGTGCTAAAAATTATTTAGTAGATACTGCTGACAGATATGACTTTTGACAGCCAGAAATATTAATGCACAATTAGGGAGGACACCCCAAAAGCACTGAGGTGTGCTACAAATTATTTAGTAGATACTGCTGACAGATATGACTTTTGATAGCCAGAAATATTAATGCACAATTATGGGGGACACCCCAAAAGCGCTGGGGAGTGCCAAATATGAAGAAAAAATAATAAACCTCTATCCTCCTCTCTGCACTAGCGATTTTGGTTAGAGCAATTGCAAGAACAATATTGTATTCTCTGTCCCTGCTCTAATTAGCCTATGACTACACCCTGCTCTCTCCCTCTGTCAAATGGCGATGGATTGCTGTGGAGGCGTGTATTTATAAAGTTGAAGTATCGCGAGAACCGAGCCCCGAGATTCGACGACGTCACAATGACGTTCGGCCTCGATTTGGATTCGGAATGGGCGGGAGAGTACCGAGCTGCTCAGCTCGGTACTCGGATACCCAAAGTTCGGGTGGGTTCGGTTCTCGGAGAACCGGACCCGCCCATCTCTACTTATAAATAAATATTAATAATAATAATAATAATAATAATATAGTACTATACCTCATTACATACTGTGCATCTTTATAGGCTCCCCATATAGTACTATACCTCATTACATACTGTGCATCTTTATAGGCTCCTCCATATAGTACTATACCTCATTACATACTGTGCATCTTTATAGGTTTCCCCATATAGTTCTATACCTCATTACATACTGTGCATCTTTATAGGCTCCCCCATATAGTACTATACCTCATTACATACTGTGCATCTTTATAGGCTCCCCCATATAGTACTATACCTCATTACATACTGTGCATCTTTATAGGCTCCTCCATATAGTACTATACCTCATTACATACTATACATCTTTATAGGCTCCCCATATAGTACTATACCTCATTACATACTGTGCATCTTTATAGGCTCCCCATATAGTTCTATACCTCATTACATACTGTGCATCTTTATAGGCTCCCCCATATAGTACTATACCTCATTACATACTGTGCATCTTTATAAACTCCCTCCCATTTGTAAAATCATTGGTCTCATTGTTTTACATCATGTAATATTGCAGGTAGCAGGTTGTTATAGTAATAATTATAAAGGGTTAATTCGCTGTAATTGTCATGAAACATGAGTCTTTGGGAATAATAAGGAGAAAGAGGTTAACGAAGTAATTGAACACCTGTGTGTTCCCCCGTCAATCAGGAGTAATAAGGTATTATGTAGTACAATAATGTGTCTTTACTTGTAAATGACAGGAGCGAAAAAAGAAATACATTGCGTATGCCCCATTTATGTGTATTTTTAAATAAATGCTGAATACGTTGTGTTTGCATTCCTTAATGAATCAGGCCCTATACAATACTACATTATTGAATATATATGCACAATACACTATTATTAGATAAACTGCCTTTGTTCATGTTATTTATTCCAGTTCTCTAACTAGATAGATTAGCAAGTTACATGTACTAGAGAATCAATGATGAAGTAAATTATTATTGAATTATAAGGTATCATAATATAGGTGACTAAATATATTATATATATTGATATTAATAAATATATTAATATCAATATGTTCTGTCTACTAATGCAGACAGCAATGACCTACGTCTGGTTAACGGCCAGACTACATGTGACGGGAGAGTGGAAGTCTATCACCGCGGAGAATGGGGCACAGTCTGTGATATCGGCTGGGACAGAACAGATGCTGATGTTGTGTGTAGACAATTACATTGTGGTAATGCCACAGAAGCAACAGGACTAGCTACTCATGGTCCAGGAACGGGGAAGATCTGGATGGCTGATATAAGATGTTCTGGCAATGAGCGGGCTCTATGGAATTGCTCTTTCAGCGGATGGGGAGAGAACGATTGTTCTCATCCTGAGGATGCCGGTGTGATATGCTCAGGTGATGTATGAGATATAATTACTACCAGTATATTTGTGTTACTGACGTATTTTCCATCATTTGATGGTGAATGAATCAGCCCAGATGAACCAGATAAAACTGCCGACCATGTGAGACTTGTAGAGAAGATTAAACACTTTATACAGACTGGCTGCATGTAGAGAACACAATCCGAGCTGCTGTCCTCGGACATTATATATATGCCTGTCCTTTTCTTGAAACCCTTTGCTGGTCATTGATGTTCCTAGCCTGCTCATGTGTCTCTCTGTTCCTGGATTACCTGCATGTTTCTGGCTGCTACTACAAACTGGTTTCAGTTTAGTCATCTGTTGTATTTCTTTATTATTTACTGCTTGTTTGCCTAAATCTGGAAATCCATTGTTCCATTCAGCCTGAACTGTTACTGTTTATTTTGCCTTACCTGGATTATACGTTTCTGCAATAAACAGTTTAAAACGTTTATATCACGTGTCTGGCTCCATGGCTGTAATTAAGGAAGTGGTTTTGAACAGAACCTTAACAAATATAAGTACAAATTATATAACATAAATGTGAAAAGTGTCAATTGTAGCTTATTACAGGGGAAAGTGAGCTCAGTACAATACTAGATGAAGATGGCCATGAATCTGACCAATTAATAATAATAACAAGTCCAGACAATACAGGTGATGTTATACTGATATACATACATCTCCCGTGACAGGATGGACCGCCTATGCCACCCTGTCTGTTGCTGCTGGGAACCGGCTGGGCTTACTCTGCCGCCGTTCCCTTTTGGTATCCCAAACGCTCCCTCTCACTGCAGTAGGAGGGGCTTACAACTGCTGCCACCACTGGACTCCTTTACCGGCATCCAGTACCGGTACCAGTACAGTTTCTTCTGGGTAACTGACGCTCCGGGTGTACCTCGTTACTTGTGTATCTGGGCTGGTACTCCTCCCCTCTTCCTATGGATCAGAGTTGCTGTGGATGGATCCCCACTGACCAGAGCTGCTGGGTAGCGGAGCAGAGCGGTGGTGCTGGATGCTGGGTCCAAACCTCAGAAACAGCCGGAAATGGATTAGATTTTGGGTCTAATCTGTAGGTCACAGGGAGAGAGAAGTTTCCAAGCAGGTCTTTGAAGCAAGTGATGTTTATTTGCTCACACTGGCTGAAGGTACCAGGGATCAGGTCAGATGGAACATGAAGAACAATTTTCAATACAAAACACTGCTTTTTATACAGTTTATGGACACAGCCTCACAGGGTAAGCCAGCCACCCGAGGTCTGAACAATATGTTTCCCAAACATGGATTTACATGCAATGGAAAGCTAACAATATTTTCACTTATCTGTGAAATCCTAAAACTTGCTGTGATTTCCTGCATCTTATTTAGGACTCATAAAGGAAATCTAACAGCAGTCTAATTTAACCTTCCTGTGCCTTCAGGTGCTAGACCCTCACACATCAAAAGGTCTAATTAACATGGGTCCTGTCTTCAGACAGTCAGAGAATACACATTCCCAAAGAAAGGTAAACAAACAAGTAATTTCCCCACACCACAATACACAAAAGACTTCCTCCACAAAGGCTCATTGTATCAGATATATACCTCAGAAATCATGCATTTCCTCTAGCAAGGTTAAAACAAACGAGTTTCTTCTCTGATCTCAGAAATAAAGATTTACTTTACCAAAATATACACAATATCATATATAAGTGCATTTGCAATTATATAAATAAGCGCCCTGCGCTATTTCCTTTAAATAAATTTATACCATAAGCTACTTATAGTGAACCAGTTACATCTCCCTTTAATTTCTGCTTTTCATGTCAGCTGATGTCATATTCTGATATAATAGGGTGGGTACTGTGGCTGGATCACTTATAAATTACTTATTTGTGGCTGGATCACGTAGAAATAACTTATTGTAGATATTTATTTTGATTAGGAGTGCAGTGCACCTCTGTATATTATTGCAAATGTATGATGTGAGTTTTCCAAGTTAAATTGTGTTAAAGTCAAGATTATAGAACTGTTATATCCTGATGGTAAACATTCAATATAAAACCTCAGATGTTGTGGTGCCACTAGCAGATATGTAAGAAGGTTATAACGCCTCCAGGCTGAGTTATGTGCAGGCTGCATGAAGCACCTGGATTGGTTAGAGGAGCAGGAGGCTGGATTACATCCTGCCAGGGTATCTGTGTCAATCTGTATAAAAGGAGGACTGTTTGACCATGTATTATTATTATTATTATTATTATTCCATCTGTAACTCTTGAAAGATCACTAGCACCACAAACTAGTGTAACTGTCCTTATTAGGACACCAGAGTTGATGGAACATCACTGCTTCAAGATCCTGCTTTGACGACTACTTACCTGCTGTAATTCATGTGACCTCAAGATTAGACCAAATCTAATCCCTTTTCCGGCTGTTCTGAGGTTGGGACCCAGTATACAGTACCAACGCTCTGCCTGCTACCTGCAGCTCTGACTAGTGTGATAGGCCGAGAGAACCATCCACAGCCACCCTGATCTGAAGGTAAGAAGTCAGGTTTACCAGCCCAGATATACCAACATGGTGGTACACTAGCAGCGACAGTTACCCAGAAGAAAGTGGTCCTAGGTGCCGGTGAAGGAACCTAGTAGTGGCAGCAGGCCCCACCTACTGCGGTTAGAGAGGCGCAATTTGTGGAAAAGAAAGGGGACTGCGGCAAGGCAAGCCCAGCTGGTGCAAAGCAACAACAGACAGGGTGGCATAGTAGGTCCATCCTGTCACACTATTACACTATTGAATAGATATACTGCCTTTGTGAATACTGTTTATTCTAGTTACATAATTAGATAGATTAGCAAATTACATGTACTAGAGAATCAATGATGAAGTAAATTATTATTGAGTTATAAGGTATCATAATATAGGTGACTAAATATATTAATATAAATATGTTGTCTCCTGATGCAGAATACAATGACTTACGTCTGGTTAATGGGCGCAGTAGATGTGCCGGCAGAGTAGAAGTCTATCACAGCAGAGAATGGGGCACAGTCTGTGATATCGGCTGGGACAGAACAGATGCTGATGTTGTGTGTAGACAATTACATTGTGGTAATGCCGCAGAGGCAACAAGAAGAGCTACTTATGGTCCAGGAACGGGGAGAAGCTGGATGTCTGATATAAGATGTTCTGGCAATGAGCGGGCTCTATGGGATTGTCGTTTCAGAGGATGGGGAAGTGTCCCGTGTCCTCATACTTGGGACGCCGGTGTGATATGCTCAGGTGATGTATGATATATAATTACTACCAGTATATTTGTGTTACTAACACATCTTCCATCATTTGATGGGTGAATGAATCAATCCAGATGAACCAGATAAATATGCAGAATGTAATAATAGAGACACAAAAAGACAACAATAAAGATGTATCAGTAATATATAAAGTATTCTGCACTCTGTGGTAAATGTATCAAGCTGCGAGTTTACGGAGGGTTTGTAAAGTGGAGATGTTGCCTATAGCAACCAATCAGATTGTAACTGTCATTTTGTAGATTGTGCTAAATAAATGATAACTACAATCTGATTGGTTGCTATGGGCAACATCTCCACTTTACAAACCCACCGAAAAATTGCAGCTTGATAAATATACCCATTTGTGTTAGATTTACTGATACACAAATTCCCAGTATCAGGACTTTATAACCTCCTATGTCTGAGGGTCTGAGTCATATTCGGACGTATCTCCATGTGTGTAGTGTATCTTGTGTGATCCCCACTGTACATGTCCAGACATCACACAATGAGATCAATGTATGCAATTCATGTCCAACCACAAATAACACTTACAAGTGCCTACGATTTAAGAGGCAGAACGGAGGAGGGGGAGGGAAGGGGGGGCTACATAGACCTTGTACAGTTGCAGACGATACTAGTCCTGTCTGTATGGTAAGTACTCGTCTTCCACCTTATGTTTGCAGACACTACAGGGCCGGTATAAGTACTGACTGACACAGCGTAGTCCATTGTATGTCAGCTAAGATAAACTATAATACACATTGTATCTGCAGTACACACGGAGGTCATCTTTATGCCATTAAGTTAATATATTATATATATATATATATATATATATATAAATTGCATTTTTTTAAAAAAAGAAAATTTATATAAATGATTATACTGTTTTTATTTTTAAAAAAAACAGATTTTATTTAAAATTTTGATAAAAACATGTTTTTTGTGTATTCTGACTTTTTATTCTACATACAAATGTGTGTATACAGCAGTCTGTTCTGTGGGTCTATCAGGGGAGGGCTGCACATTTTAGCCCGGGGGAGGGTGGTCAAGATTGGACTCAGCAGCCTATTAAGAACATTGTAAAGGGAAGGAAATGCTGGTGGCCCAGTGACCCAGCCCAAGGTAGTCCACTATGGGGCCGGCCCCTGGCTTGTGGGTACGTCTCTCACTCACGTGCCTCCACCCAAGTCTTTTTCAGCTGCTCTGTGGGCATGTGCATACTGACCAGCAGGGGGCGCCTCAGCAGACCCCTTGTTCCAACACAGACCTTATAACAAGCACTGAGCACGCACAGAAAGCACCACAGTGTATTTAGTCATTGTCAGATTAAATAATGAAGAGTGTCAGCAGCTGTAAGTGGATAATATATAACCAATAACTGGCAATAAATAGGTTTATATAATAAACGACAGTGATAGGGTGACCATGATCACAGCCATCTGTAGATAGTACATAGACAATAATAAGTATACTGACTGTGACATATGTACATAATACCAGTTAGATATGAAGCTGAGTATACACAATATAATCCTAGCACTACCTAGGTGTCTATACTAAGCAGTACAGCACAATCCCCTGACTCACCTTGGTCCATCTGCCATTGGGGGGACCCCGGTTACTTTGTGCTGAACACAGAAATCCTTATGAAATATAAGGATAACTTTATGGATGGACCAGTAATAAATGAGTAACTCCGTCTGTCTTCCTCTCACAGGGATAGATAAATTGTTTGAGTCATTACTCTGTCGCTTAGCATCCAGCCATTACCGGCAATTACATCAAAGTACACAGATTTCTGTGATGGTGGATTCCAGCAGGGATGAAGTAGTATTGTTTGTGGATGATGTACACACTGATGAGGGTGAATGTGATGACAGTGTAGATTGCAGGTGCTGAGATCTAGCTGAGAGAAGGGAGCTACCTGATGCTGGTATGCCTGGTAATATTTTGGGTAGAATGGCATGTTGGCAATTTTATATTTTTCTAAAGTAAACTTTCACCTTTTTTAGAGAGGTTTTATTTGTCTTTAAAATAGTACAAGCTTTTATTTACATTTTTGTGTCCCTGACTTAAAACCACTATGCACTTGAACCTAGGCTTTAGCACATGAGGTAGAGGGATTAGTATCATCATGACTGAGACTGAAGAGTGACAACCCCTCCTGTTTCTGTATGAGCTATGGCGCAGTAGAATGTCACTGGAGACTTTTAAGAACACTGACAGCCCTATTATTACAATTTCTGTTTCAGCACTGAACCCTGCGACCTCTCCTGTTTCTGAGTGATCTATGGTACAGTAAAATGTAACTGCAGATAAAGACCAAGCCAGCCAGCCCTATAATTTATATTTCAGTATAATTTACTGCAGTATTACCTTATATCTGACATCACTGCTTCCTGCTACGTGTTATATTAGGTAATACTACATAAATCACATTACATCACATTACTACAGTATTACCTTATAACACGCAGCAGGGAGCAGTGATGTCAGATATAAGGTAATACTGTAGTAATGTGATGTAATGTGATTTATGTAGTATTACCTAATATAACATGTAGCAGGAAGCAGTGATGTCAGATATATTAGGTAATACTACATAAATCACATTACATCACATTACTGCAGTATTACCTTATATCTGACATCACTTCTCAATGCTACGTGTTATATTAGGTAATACTACATAAATCACATTACATCACATTACTGCAGAATTACCTTATATCTGACATCACTGCTTCCTGCTACATGTTACACTAGGTAATACTACATAAATCACATTACATCACATTACTGCAGTATTACATTATATCTGACATCACTGCTTCCTGCTACATGTTATACTAGGTAATACTACATAAATCACATTACATCACATTACTACAGTATTACCTTATATCTGACATCACTGCTTCCTGCTACATGTTATACTAGGTAATACTACATAAATCACATTACATCACATTACTGCAGTATTACCTTATATCTGACATCACTGCTTCCTGCTACGTGTTATATTAGGTAATACTATATAAATCACATTACATCACATTACTACAGTATTACCTTATATCTGACATCACTGCTCCCTGCTACGTGTTATATTAGGTAATACTACATAAATCACATTACATCACATTACTGCAGTATTAACTTATATCTGACATCACTGCTCCCTGCTACATGTTATATTAGGTAATACTACATAAATCACATTACATCACATTACTGCAGTATTACCTTATATCTGACATCACTGCTTCCTGCTACATGTTATATTAGGTAATACTACATAAATCACATTACATCACATTACTGCAGTATTACCTTATATCTGACATCACTGCTTCCTGCTACGTGTTATATTAGGTAATACTACATAAATCACATTACATCACATTACTGCAGTATTACATTATATCTGACATCACTGCTTCCTGCTACATGTTATACTAGGTAATACTACATAAATCACATTACATCACATTACTACAGTATTACCTTATATCTGACATCACTGCTTCCTGCTACGTGTTATACTAGGTAATACTACATATATCACATTACATCACATTACTGCAGTATTACCTTATATCTGACATCACTGCTTCCTGCTACGTGTTATATTAGGTAATACTACATAAATCACATTACATCACATTACTGCAGTATTACCTTATATCTGACATCACTGCTTCCTGCTACATGTTACACTAGGTAATACTACATAAATCACATTACATCACATTACTGCAGTATTACATTATATCTGACATCACTGCTTCCTGCTACTTGTTATACTAGGTAATACTACATAAATCACATTACATCACATTACTACAGTATTACCTTATATCTGACATCACTGCTCCCTGCTACGTGTTATATTAGGTAATACTACATAAATCACATTACATCACATTACTGCAGTATTACCTTATATCTGACATCACTGCTTCCTGCTACATGTTATATTAGGTAATACTACATAAATCACATTACATCACATTACTACAGTATTACCTTATATCTGACATCACTGCTCCCTGCTACATGTTATATTAGGTAATACTACATAAATCACATTACATCACGTTACTGCAGTATTACCTTATATCTGACATCACTGCTCCCTGCTACATGTTATATTAGGTAATACTATATAAATCACATTACATCACATTACTACAGTATTACCTTATATCTGACATCACTGCTCCCTGCTACGTGTTATATTAGGTAATACTACATAAATCACATTACATCACATTACTGCAGTATTACCTTATATCTGACATCACTGCTCCCTGCTACGTGTTATATTAGGTAATACTACATAAATCACATTACATCACATTACTGCAGTATTACCTTATATCTGACATCACTGCTTCCTGCTACATGTTATATTAGGTAATACTACATAAATTATTATTATTATTATTAATATTTATTTATAAGGCGCTACAAGGCATCCGCAGCGCCGTACAGAGACAAACAAAATCACAATACAATGGGAGACAGCACAGTACAGTAAACACAGCAACTCAGTACGCTCAATGCACAGCTAGAGAGGGAGGGGAAGGGGGAGGGAGGATCCGCAAATGACGGGGCCCAAGAAGGACAGGGAGACCCCCAGGGGGAAGGAGGGAGCGAAAGTGGACGTGGGGTGGAGGACCTTTGAGGAGGAGGGCTAAGTAGCTGGAGAGCAGAGTTAGAAGTGGTGGAAACAGGAGGAGAGATGGCCCTGCTCAGAGGAGCGTACAATCTAAGGGGAGGGGTGGACAGACAGAGAGACGCGGGGGAGAGAGGGAGAGTAGGGGGACAGAGGCAGAAGATAAGGTAGGAAGTTAAGTGGGAGACAGAAAGGCCTTAAGAAAAAGGTGGGTTTTTAGGGCCCGTTTGAAGCTGGACAGATTAGGGGAAGTTCTGATGGAGGGAGGGAGCTTGTTCCAGTGGAGGGGGGCAGCGCGGGCGAAGTCTTGGATACGCGCGTGGGAGGAGGTTATAAGGGGGGAAGAGAGGCGACGGTCAGAGGCAGAACGGAGAGGGCGGGATGGAGCATGAATAGAGAGGAGGGTGGAGATGTAGGGCGCAGTGGAGTTGGCGAGGGCCTTGTAGGTGAGTGTGAGGAGCTTAAAGAGGATTCTGAAGAGGACTGAGAGCCAGTGAAGGGCTAGGTAGAGGGGGGAGACAAAAGAGGAGCGGCGAGAGAGGAAAATAAGCCTAGCTGCAGCGTTAAGGACGGATCGAAGGGGATCGAGATGAGAGTGGGGGAGGCCAGTGAGGAGGAGGTTGCAGTAGTCCAGGCGGGAGATGATCAGAGAGTGGATAAGGCATTTGGTGGCATCTTGGGAGAGGAAGGGCCGGATGCGAGCGATGTTGCGCAGCTGGAAGCGGCAGGATTTAGCAAGAGAGAGGATGTGGAGGCCAAAGGAGAGAGAGGAGTCGAGGATGACACCAAGGCAGCGAAGTTGGGGGACAGG
Organism: Mixophyes australis; assembly: GCA_036250195.1. Lineage (NCBI taxonomy): Eukaryota > Metazoa > Chordata > Amphibia > Anura > Limnodynastidae > Mixophyes > Mixophyes australis. The sequence continues at coordinate 460,569 of JAVHZZ010000079.1, forward strand.
GGAGATAGAGGTGTTGTCGACAGTGATGGAGAGGTCAGAAGGGGATGGGGTATGAGAGGGAGGAAAAACTATGAGCTCAGTTTTGGCAAGGTTAAGTTTGAGGAATCGAGAGGACATCCAGGAGGAGATGGCAGAGAAGCAGGCGGACACCCTAGAGAGGAGGGAGGGAGAGAGATCAGGAGAGGAGAGGTATAGTTGAGTGTCGTCAGCGTAAAGGTGGTAGCTGAAGCCGAAGGAGCTGATGAGTTCACCCAGGGAGGAGGTGTATAGAGAGAAGAGTAAGGGTCCCAGAACAGAGCCCTGAGGGACCCCGACTGGAAGGGTGGATGGGGGGGAGAGAGACCCAGAGGTGGTGACAGAGAAGGAACGGTGAGTAAGGTAAGAGGGGAACCAGGACAGGACTGGGCCAGAGAGGCCGAAAGACTGGAGGGTGTAAAGGAGGAGGGGGTGGTCAACGGTGTCAAAGGCTGCAGAGAGGTCAAGGAGGATGAGAAGGGAGAAGTGGCCCCTGGCTTTTGCAGAGAGGAGGTCATTGGTGACTTTAGCCAGGACAGTTTCAGTGGAGTGGAGGGGGCGGAAACCAGACTGGAGAGGATCAAGGAGGGAGTATTCAGAAAGGTAGGAGGTGAGACGGCTGCAGACGAGCCTCTCAAGAATTTTGGAGGCAAAAGGGAGAAGAGATATGGGGCGATAGTTCGAGAGAGAAGTGGGGTCGAGATTAGGTTTCTTAAGAATGGGGGATATGAGAGCATGTTTGAAGGAGGAGGGGAAGATGCCAGTGGAGAGGGAGAGATTAAAGAGGTGAGCGAGGTGGAAGCAGGTGGTGGGGGAAAGGGAGCGAAGAAGGTGGGAGGGGATGGGATCCAGGGGGCAGGTAGTGGGGGGGAGGATAAAATGAGAGAGTGGACTTCCTCGCCAGTGGTGGGACGGAAGGAGTGGAGGGGAAGGTGGTTGGGGGGGAGGACAGAAGAGTGGGAGGGGTGGAAGAGAGAGTGGAGGAGGAGATTTCAAGTCGGATGGCCTCGATTTTAGAGAAGAAGAAGGAGGCGAAATCAGAGGCAGTCAGGGAGGAGGGGGTGGGGGGAGGGGAGGGGGCCAGGAGAGTGCTGAAGGTGGCAAAGAGGCGGCGGGGGTTAGAGGACTGGGAAGAGATGAGGGATTTAAAGAAAGATTGTTTAGCGAGTGAGAGGGCAGAGCTGTAGGATGAAAGGATGAATTTAAAGTGGAGGAAGTCAGCCAGGGAGCGGGATTTTCTCCAGTGACGTTCGGCGGAATGGGAGCATTTTTGGAGGAAGCGGGTAAATTTGGAGTGCCAGGGTTGGGGTTTGGAGCAGCGGGGGTGGACGGAGTGGGCAGGGGCGACCGCGTCCAGAGCGGAGGTGAGGGTGTGATTGTAGAGGGAGACCGCCTGGTTGGGGCAGGCCTGGGAGGAAAGGGGAGAAAGGAGGGTATCGAGAGAGGAGGACAGAGAGGCAGGGTCAAGAGCATCGAGGTTGCGTATGGACAGAGTAGGTTTGGGCAGGGGGGGGAGCAGGAGAAGAGGAGAGAGAGAAGGAGAGGAGATGGTGGTCGGATAGAGGAAAGGGAGAGATGGAGAAGTCGGAGAGATTACATAGGTAGGAGAAGACAAGATCAAGGGAGTGACCAAGGCAATGGGTAATGTAAATCACATTACATCACATTACTGCAGTATTACCTTATATCTGACATCACTGCTCCCTGCTACATGTTATATTAGGTAATACTACATAAACCACATTACATCACATTACTGCAGTATTACCTTATATCTGACATCACTGCTCCCTGCTACATGTTATATTAGGTAATACTACATAAATCACATTACATCACATTACTGCAGTATTACCTTATATCTGACATCACTGCTTCCTGCTACGTGTTATATTAAGTAATACTACATAAATCACATTACTGCAGTATTCCTAAAATACAGGAGACAGTTTGTGTCATTTAAATTAGAGATGCTCACTGACCCCCGTGTTTTGGTTTTGGTTTTGGATCTGGATTACCTTTGTGTTTTGGTTTTGTTTTGCAATTTGTTAAAAAATTCAATTATTTGGGGGCTAAAATAACATAATTTAGTGCTCCACCTGTTTCTTGGTTAAGTGAGGTAATTCTATAGCTAATAAATGTCAACGAGCATTGAGCCCCCCGTGATGTGTGCTTTAATCAGACACACACCAATCCAGGGTGGCAGGCAACGGTCTAAAAACAGCTATTGAAATTCATAGCAAAAAAGGTAGTTGGGTATCTGTCTGTATTTTACACCCTAAATTTATAGTTAAATAGAGAAAGAAGCAGCCTGCAAAGACTGTAACATAAATCGAAATGTCCAAAGCATCTTTTTTGTTTGAGTCTAGATTACACCCTACACTTATAGTGAAATTGACAAAACAGCAGCCTGCAAAAGACTGTACGTTAAATAGAAATGCCCCAAGTCCCTTTTCTCTTTGGGGGTAGATTACACCCTACACTTATAGTGAAAGTTTTAAAAAGATGTTGTCATTATCATTAGAGATGAGCGCACTCGGATTTCTGAAATCCGAGCCCACCCGAACGTTGTCGATCCGAGTCGGATCCGAGACAGATCCGGGTATTGGCACCAAATTCAAATCTGAAACTGAGGCTCTGACTCATAATCCCGTTGTCGGATCTCGCGATACTCGGATCCTATAAATTCCCCGCTAGTCGCCGCCATCTTCACTCGGGCATTCATCAGGGTAGACGGAGGGTGTGTTAGGTGGTCCTCTGTCCTGGTAGATCTCGTGCTGTGCTGTTTAGTTCTGTGCTGTGCTGTTTAGTTCTGTGCTGTGCTGTGCTGTGCTGTGTTCTGCAGTATCAGTCCAGTGGTGCTGTGTGCTGTGCTCTGTCCTTCTGAGGTCAGTGGTGCTGCTGGGTCCTGTGCTGTGTCCTGTTCAGTCCAGTGGTGCTGTGTCCTGTGCTCTGTGTGTCTAAGGGCATAGTTATTTCCTCAATATTCCCCTGTGTTTAAAAAAATAAAAAAAAGTTATTTAAAAAAATACCAAAAACTAATTTAATTTTTTTTTAATTACCACAAAATTTGCACAACCAATCCTGCAGTATAAGCCCATTGGTACTGCAATATTACCAAGTTCACACATTCAGCAGTAAAAGTCCAGTGGTACTGCAATATTACAAAGTTCACACATTCTGCAGTATCAGTCCAGTAGTGCTGTGTCCTGTGCTCTGTCCTGCTGAGTTCCGTAGTGCTGCTGGGTCCTGTGCTGTGTCCTGTTCGGTCCAGTGGTGCTGTGTCCTGTGCTCTGTGCTTCTAAGGGCATAGTTATTTCCCCATTATTCCCAAGTTTTTAAAAAATAAAAAAAAAATTATAAAAAATATTAAAATATTTTTTTTAAAAAAAAAGTAATTATAACCAAATTTGCAAAACCAATCCAGCAGTATAAGTCCATTGGTACTGCAATATTACCAAGTTCACACATTCTGCAGTATCTTGTGCTACATATAATGGAGACCAAAAATTTGGAGGATAAAGTAGGGAAAGATCAAGACCCACTTCCTCCTAATGCTGAAGCTGCTGCCACTAGTCATGACATAGACGATGAAATGCCATCAACGTCGTCTTCCAAGCCCGATGCCCAATCTCGTAGTACCAGGCATGTAAAATCCAAAAAGGCATGTTAAGAAAAAGTAGCAAAAAGAGAAACTTAAAATCATCTGAGGAGAAACGTAAAGTTGCCAATATGCCATTTACGACACGGAGTGGCAAGGAACGGCTTAGGCCCTGGCCCGTGTTCATGACTAGTGGTTCAGCTTCACCCACGGATCTTATCCCTCCTCCTCCTCCCCCCCCCTCCAAAAAATTGAAGAGAGTTATGCTGTCAGCAACAAAACAGCAAACAACTCTGCCTTCTAAAGAGAAATTATCACAAATCCTCAAGGCGAGTCCAAGGGTGTTGGTGGTTGTCAAGCCTGACCTTCCCATCACTGTACGGGAAGAGGTGGCTCGGGAGGAGCCTACTGATGATGTAGCTGGCGCTGTGGAGGAACTTGATGATGAGGATGGTGATGTGGTTATTGTAAATGAGGCACCAGGGGGGGAAACAGCTGATGTCCATGGGATGAAAAAGCCCATCGTCATGCCTGGTCAGAAGACCAAAAAATGCACCTCTTCGGTCTGGAGTTATTTTTATCCAAATCCAGACAACCAATGTATGGCCATATGTAGCTTATGTAAAGCTCAAATAAGCAGGGGTAAGGATCTTGCCCACCTAGGAACATCCTCCCTTATACGTCACCTGAATAACCTTCATAGTTCAGTGGTTAGTTCAGGAACTGGGGCTAGGACCCTCATCGGTACAGGGACACCTAATTCCCGTGGTCCAGTTGGATACACACCAGCAACACCCTCCTCATCAACTTCCTCCACAATCTCCATCAGATTCAGTCCTGCAGCCCAAGTCAGCAGCCAGACTGAGTCCTCCTCAATACGGGATTCATCCGAGGAATCCTGCAGCGGTACGCCTACTACTGCCACTGCTGCTGTTGCTGCTGTTAGTCGGTCATCTTCCCAGAGGGGAAGTCGTAAGACCGCTAAGTCTTTCACAAAACAATTGACCGTCCAACAGTCGTTTGCCATGACCACCAAATACGATAGTAGTCGCCCTATTGCAAAGCGTATAACTGCGGCTGTAACTGCAATGTTGGTGTTAGACGTGCGCCCGGTGTCCGCCATCAGTGGAGTGGGATTTAGAGGGTTGATGGAGGTATTGTGTCCCCGGTACCAAATCCCGTCGAGATTCCACTTCACTAGGCAGGCGATACCAAAAATGTACAGAGAAGTACGATCAAGTGTCCTCAGTGCTCTAAAAAATGCGGTTGTACCCACTGTCCACTTAACCACGGACATGTGGACAAGTGGTTCTGGGCAAACGAAGGACTATATGACTGTGACAGCCCACTGGGTAGATGCATCCCCTTCCGCAGCAACAGCAACAGCTGCATCAGTAGCAGCATCTACAAAATGGCTGCTCGTGCAAAGGCAGGCAACATTGTGTATTACAGGCTTTAATAAGAGGCACAACGCTGACAACATATTAGAGAAACTGAGGGAAATTATCTCCCAGTGGCTTACCCCACTTAGACTCTCATGGGGATTTGTGGTGTCAGACAATGCCAGTAACATTGTGCGGGCATTAAATATGGGCAATTTCCAGCAGGTCCCATGTTTTGCCCACACCATTAATTTGGTGGTGCAGCATTACCTCAAGAGTGACAGTGGTGTGCAGGAGATGCTTGCGGTGGCGCGCAAAATTGCTGGACACTTTCGGCATTCAGCCAGTGCCTACCGCAGACTAGAGGCACATCAAAAAAGCATGAACCTGCCCTGCCATCACCTCAAACAAGAGGTTGTGACACGCTGGAACTCCACCCTCTATATGTTGCAGAGGATGGAGGAGCAGCAAAAGGCCATTCAGGCCTACACAGCCACCTACGACATAGGCAAAGGAGTGGGGATGCGCCTCAGTCAAGCGCAGTGGAGACTGATTTCCGTGTTGTGCAAGGTTCTGCAGCCATTTGAACTTGCCACACGAGAAGTCAGTTCCGACACTGCCAGCTTGAGTTAGGTCATTCCCCTGATCAGGCTGTTGCAGAAGCAGCTGGAGAAAGTGAGGGAGGAGCTGGTAAGCCATTGCAATTACACCAAGCATGTAGCTCTTGTGGATGTAGCCCTTCGTACGCTTTGCCAGGATCAGAGGGTGGTCACTCTTTTAAAGTCAGAGGAATACATTCTGGCCACCGTGCTCGATCCTCGGTTTAAAGCGTATGTTGTGTCTCTGTTTCCAGCGGACACAAGTCTATAGCGGTGCAAAGACCTGCTGGTCAGGAGATTGTCCTCTGAAGAGGACCGTGACATGCCAACAGCTCCACCCTCATTTTCTTCCACATCTATGGCTGCGAGGAAAAAGCTCAGTTTTCCCAAAAGAGGTGCTAGCGGGGATGCTGATAACATCTGGTCCGGACTGAAGGACTTGCCAACCATTGCAGACATGTCTACTGTCGCTGCATTGGATGCTGTCACAATAGAAAAAATTGTGGATGATTACTTTGCTGACATCATCCAAGTAGACATGTCAGACAGTCCATATTGTTACTGGCAGGAAAAAAAGGCAGTTTGGAAGCCCCTGTACAAACTGGCTCTATTTTACCTGAGTTGTCCCCACTCCAGTGTGTACTCGGAAAGAGTTTTTAGTGCAGCGGGGAACCTGGTCAGTGAGCGGCGAAGGAGGTTGCTTCCTCACAACGTTGAAAAAATGATGTTTATAAAAATGAATAATCAATTCCTCAATGAAGTACAGCACTGCCCTCCAGATACTACAGAGGGACCTGTGGTTGTGGAGTCCAGCGGGGACGAATTGATAATGTGTGATGAGGAGGAAGTACACACTGTAGGGGGAGAGGAATCAGAGGTTGAGGATGAGGACGACATCTTGCCTCAGTAGAGCCTGTTTAGTCTGTACAGGGAGAGATGAATAGCTTTTTTGGTGTGGGGGCCCAAACAAACCAATCATTTCAGCCAAAGTTGTTTGGTAGGCCCTGTCGTTGAAATGATTGGTTTGTTAAAGTGTGCATGTCCTATTTCAACAACATAAGGGTGGGTGGGAGGGCCCAAGGACAATTCCATCTTGGAACTTTTTTTTTTGCATTATATGACCAATCAACAGTCGTTTGCCATGTTCAAAAAGTAAAACCAAATTTAAACAAATTCAAGAAATTAAACCAAAAGTAAAATGCCCTGTCATAATTTAAAACAAGAGGTATTGACGTGCTCTAAAACTACTGTATTGTTGTTTATATTTTATAAACACTACACTTGAAAGCTTGAGTCTTTCAATAAAAAAGTAACTGTCCATTGCACGAATATTTGCAACAGGGACAATTTTAGGGTTAAGAAAGTCAACTAATAACACTTCGACGCTGTCTGTCTTTATAAACACTACACTTGGAAGTTGGAGGAGGTATTGTGGCCCCGGCACCAAATTTACTACCGGGGCCACTCCACTGTGCAGTCCATATTTAGGTGTATCAGATATTAAACAACGGTGACAGTTGATGCCCAATTTTTTTATTATATTGTGGCCTCGGTACCAAATTGTGTACCGGGGCCACCACACTACGCAGTCCATACCCTTTTTTGGTGGAATTCTGACCCGTGGAGGGTTTTTTAATTATATTGTGGCCTCGGTACCAAATTGTGTACCGGGGCCACCACACTACGCAGTCCATACCCTTTTTTGGTGGAATTCTGACCCGTGGAGGGTTTTTTAATTATATTGTGGCCTCGGTACCAAATTGTGTACCGGGGCCACCACACTACGCAGTCCATACCCTTTTTTGGTGTAATTCTGACCCGTGGAGGGTTTTTTAATTATATTGTGGCCTCGGTACCAAATTGTGTACTGGGGCCACCACACTACGCAGTCAAGATAGATAGATGCGTATCATAGATAAAGTACATTCAGTGGTGTGGGGCAAATTGAAAAATATTCAAAATGCACTGACATTATTAAAAACAAGAGGTTGTCACACGCTGAAACTCCAACATGTATATGATGGAGAGGATGGAGGAGCAGCCGTATGTGCAGTGTAATGCAGACCTGTTGAAGGTTTTTTATATATTTTATTGTGGTGCCCAGTGCCCACTACTCTACGCAGTCCAGATACTATTTTTGGGTGTAATTCTGACCTGTTGAAGGTTTTCTATATATTATATTGTGGTGGCCAGTGGCCAGTCCTCTATGCAGTCCAGATACTATTTTTGGGTGTAATTCTGACCTGTTGAAGGTTTTCTATATATTATATTGTGGTGGCCAGTGGCCAGTCCTCTATGCAGTCCAGATACTATTTTTGGGTGTAATTCTGACCTGTTGAAGGTTTTCTATATATTTTTTATTGTGGTGCCCAGTGCCCACTACTCTACACAGTCCAGATACTATTTTTGGGTGTAATTCTGACCTGTTGAAGGTTTTCTATATATTATATTGTGGTGGCCAGTGGCCAGTCCTCTATGCAGTCCAGATACTATTTTTGGGTGTAATTCTGACCTGTTGAAGGTTTTCTATATATTTTTTATTGTGGTGCCCAGTGCCCACTACTCTACGCAGTCCAGATACTATTTTTGGGTGTAATTCAGACCTGTTGAAGGTTTTCTATATATTTTTTATTGTGGTGCCCAGTGCCCACTACTCTACGCAGTCCAGGTACATTTATTGGTGTGAATCATACAAGTTCAGGGTTTTTAATATATATTGTGGTGACCCACTCCTCTACGCAGTCCAGGTACATTTATTGGTGCGAATCATACAAGTTCAGGGTTTTTAATATATATTGTGGAGACCCACTCTTCTACGCAGTCCAGGTACATTATTCGGTGCGATTCATACCAGTTGATGGTTTTCTTATTATATATATTGTGGTGACCCACTCCTCTACGCAGTCCAGATACATTTATTGGTGCAAATCATAAAAGTTCAGGGTTTTTAATATATATTGTGGTGACCCACTCCTCTACGCAGTCCAGATACATTTATTGCTGCGAATCATACAAGTTCAGGGTTTTTAATATATATTGTGGTGACCCACTCCTCTACGCAGTCCAGGTACATTTATTGGTGCGAATCATACAAGTTCAGGGTTTTTAATTTATATTGTGGTGACCCACTCCTCTACGCAGTCCAGGTACATTATTGGTGCGAATCCTACAAGTTCAGGGTTTTTAATTTATATTGTGGAGACCCACTCTTCTACGCAGTCCAGGTACATTATTCGTTGCGATTCATACCAGTTGATGGTTTTCTTATTATATATATTGTGGTGACCCACTCCTCTACGCAGTCCAGGTACATTTATTGGTGCGAATCATACAAGTTCAGGGTTTTTAATATATATTGTGGTGACCCACTCCTCTACGCAGTCCAGGTACATTTATTGGTGCGAATCATACAAGTTCAGGGTTTTTAATTTATATTGTGGTGACCCACTCCTCTACGCAGTCCAGGTACATTATTGGTGCGAATCATACAAGTTCAGGGTTTTTAATATATATTGTGGTGACCCACTCCTCTACGCAGTCCAGGTACATTTATTGGTGCGAATCATACAAGTTCAGGGTTTTTAATTTATATTGTGGTGACCCACTCCTCTACGCAGTCCAGGTACATTATTGGTGCGAATCCTACAAGTTCAGGGTTTTTAATTTATATTGTGGAGACCCACTCTTCTACGCAGTCCAGGTACATTATTCGGTGCGATTCATACCAGTTGATGGTTTTCTTATTATATATATTGTGGTGACCCACTCCTCTACGCAGTCCAGATACATTTATTGGTGCGAATCATAAAAGTTCAGGGTTTTTAATATATATTGTGGTGACCCACTCCTCTACGCAGTCCAGGTACATTTATTGGTGCGAATCATACAAGTTCAGGGTTTTTAATATATATTGTGGTGACCCACTCCTCTACGCAGTCCAGAAAGATACCTCGTTGCAACGTTTTGGACTAATAACTATATTTTGAGGTGTTCAGAATACACTGTAAATTAGTGGAAATGCTTGTTATTGAATGTTATTGAGGTTAATAATAGCGTAGGAGTGAAAATAAGCCCAAAAACTTGATTTTTAAACTTTTTATGTTTTTTTCAAAAAAAATCCGAATCCAAAACCTTAAATCCGAACCGAGACCTTTCGTCAAGTGTTTTGCGAGACAAATACGAACCCCAAAAATAATGAAAATCCGGATACAAAACACAAAACACGAGACCTCAAAAGTGGCCGGTGCACATCCCTAGTTATCATCATCCTCACCCTCATCAGTGTGTACATCATCATCACAGACTATTAATTCATCTTGGCTGGCATCCACCATTAGAGAACTGTCAGTACTTGGATGTATTTGCCGGTAAAGGCCTTCCTCGAGGAAGATGTAGTTAATTTTGATGAACATCATCTTTTTCAATTTTTTGGAAGTAACCTCCTACGCGATCACTGACTAGGTTCCCGGCTTTGCTGAATACTCTTTCTGAGTACACACTGGAGGGTGGACAGCTTAGGTATTGCAAAGCAAGTTTGTACATGGGTTTCCAAATGGCTTGTTTTTCTTCCCAGTATGGAAAGGGACTGTCTGACATTTCCATATCAATTAACTCTTGAAAATAATCCTCGACCATCCTTTGCATGTTAATAGTAGGATTGGATGGAGTTATGGGCAAGGTCACACTTTTTTTGGTAAAATCTTTCAAACCAGCCCAGATGTCAAACTGTTGTGGTCTGCCCCCTGCGTCTTCCCTGCTTTCTTTGGAAAGTGTAATTTTTTCTGTGCAGCAGCTGCCTGAGAAACTGAAGGAGGACACGTCGTCAAGCCAAGGCCCAGTTCAGCGGACAACTTGCTGACCAATAGCTCCTTGCAAATGTTCACATCTCGGTCATTTTGAAGCAAAGAATCAATGTAGGTCTTAAACCTAGGATCAAGCACAGTCGCCAAAACGTAGTGTTTAGAGTTCAAGATTTTAATAACTCTTGGATCATTGAGAAGCAAATTAAGTTTTTGATCTACAAGGCCAACATACTTTGCCGAATTACTTTCTTTCATCTCCTCCTTCAGTTTGTCAAACTGCTTTTCCAATAGTCGAATTAAGGGAATGACTTGGCTCAAGCTAGCAGAGTCTGAACTCACTTCACACGTCACAACTTCAAATGGTGTATCACCGGCTACACTCGGGCTGTTCAGGCACACATCAGCAGAACTGCTGAAAAGGCCCTTCTTTATGGGTACACTAACAGAATGTTCACGATTACACATACCACTTGTGGATGGACTCTCGTTCAGGGATTGGTGTAATTTCTGATTCTTAGCATACATTTTCCTCTAATGCCTTACTGTTTTCTTGCAGCTCAGCTTTTAGTAGTTGTGCACCACTTTTGGACTCCAAATTACTTGGTCTTGCTTGGTCACGAGTGAACATGCAAGAAGAAGGCTCAGTAACATTTTTAGATTTTGCACTAATAGAGAAAGGCGAAGGCCTCATTCTTTCTTTGCCACTGTGTGTTAGAATGGCATGTTGGCAATTGTTTTTTTTCTCGGCAGTTAACTTTTCCTCAGTTACACATCTTTTTCTCTTCAACGCGGTAAAAGGTTTTTTTTTGTGTGTTTTTTGCCCTGACTTTAAAAGACTATGTACTTTTACATAGGCTTTACCAGATGACGTACAGGGAAGACTACCATCAGGACTGGTGCCAGCAGCTGCTTGCTGATCCTGCTCATATGTGGACTGCTGTGAATCCATTTTAATGAGACCCCAAACACTTGTAGTGCAAATTCAGAAATATATAGTGCTGGTATACAATAATTTTAGCAACAGAAAATATATTTTTACTACAGGGGAATATGTGACATCCAACACTTGTAGTGCAAATTCAGAAAGAAATTGTGCTGGTATATTATAATTTCTGCAGGCAGAAAATAGTTTCTTTAGGAGGGAATATGACACCCCAAACAGTTTGCAATGTTTGCAAAAATGCCTCCTCTTTTCTCCTCTCTTCCTGCTCTAATAACTGCTGTAATAACTGTTCTCTCCCTGCTCTAATCCTGCGACCTAACCCTGCTCTCTCCCTCTGTCAAATGGCGCTGGATTGCTGTGGAGGCGGGTATTTATGCATTTGAAACATCGCGAGAACCGAGATCCGACGACGTCACAATGACGTTTTGCCTCGCTTTCAATTCCGAATCGGCGGGAGAGTACCGAGCCTGCTCGGCTCAGTAGTCGGATACCTGAAGTTCGGGCGGGTTCGGTTCTTGGGAAACTGAGCCCGCCCATCTCTAATTTAAATAGAACCATCCGGGTGCAAGTGCCATTGTTAGATAAAGGGGCAATGTGATTTTCCAAAAATAACCATTAGTACAATCATTATAAAAGAAAGAGTGACATGAAAATTTTTGTAATCCTCACTTTGATACATGCCACCCCCCTTTCCCCCGGGTTTCATTTGAAGTGGCTGCATATAACCCACCATGTAATCAATTATATGTCAAAATTGTTACATGATTTCATTTCAGGTTTCTCCCATCTATCTGACATTTTTGGAATAATCACTGATTTCTTCTTGTTTAATTTTTCTTTAATTTGCTACAAACATTATATTTTTAACATTTAGGGGGGTATTCAATTGTCCGCGGGTTGGAGCGCGGAAAAAATATTACCGTATTAATGGTTTTTCCGTGCACGATTACCGTAATATCGGTAAGCGTGCGCGGACCACGGGATTTTTGGCAATCCCGCGGACAATTGAATATGTCCCTTAGTATTGTCTGGAGGTATTACCTTCACCCCACTACTATGGTGGTCTGGGGGGTACAAAGCTGAGTACCATTTACTATACAACCCTAGACACACTCCTCTAGGTCCCAATATCCCAGTGGGGAGGGCAGAATATGAGCCCCCAGGAGTATTTCTACTAATACCACACTGTATATAATGTTGTACACTGCTGGTGTAATATCTGCTAATCACTGCCCATCAATGCTCAGTAAATCACACTGTGATCAGTGGAGAGTTGTGATTGTGGATATTATTGCTTTTCTATGAGATTTGTGTTACAGCTACATAATATCAAACACTGTAGAGGGAATATCTATCTGACAGCAGCCCAAGCTGGGATCACTAATATTACTGAGTGTAATAACCTGAATACAAAGCGGCTGCTCTGTACAACTGCTGTCATCTACTGTCTGCTCCACCATATTGTCTGTATTCCCATTCTCCATCATCTGATGCTCTGTACAACTGCTGTCATCTACTGTCTGCTCCACCATATTGTCTGTATTCCCATTCTCCATCATCTGATGCTCTGTACAACTACTGTCTGCTCCACCATATTGTCTGTATTCCCATTCTCCATCATCTGATGCTCTGTACAACTGCTGTACATCTACTGCCTGCTCCACCATATTGTCTGTATTCCCATTCTCCATCATCTGATGCTCTGTACAACTGCTGTACATCTACTGCCTGCTCCACCATATTGTCTGTATTCCCATTCTCCATCATCTGATGCTCTGTACAACTACTGTCTGCTCCACCATATTGTCTGTATTCCCATTCTCCATCATCTGATGCTCTGTACAACTGCTGTACATCTACTGTCTGCTCCACCATATTGTCTGTATTCCCATTCTCCATCATCTGATGCTCTGTACAACTGCTGTCATCTACTGTCTGCTCCACCATATTGTCTTTATTCCCATTCTCCATCATCTGATGCTCTGTACAACTGCTGTCATCTACTGTCTGCTCCACCATATTGTCTGTATTCCCATTCTCCATCATCTGATGCTCTGTACAACTACTGTCTGCTCCACCATATTGTCTGTATTCCCATTCTCCATCATCTGATGCTCTGTACAACTGCTGTACATCTACTGCCTGCTCCACCATATTGTCTGTATTCCCATTCTCCATCATCTGATGCTCTGTACAACTGCTGTACATCTACTGTCTGCTCCACCATATTGTCTGTATTCCCATTCTCCATCATCTGATGCTCTGTACAACTGCTGTACATCTACTGTCTGCTCCACCATATTGTCTGTATTCCCATTCTCCATCATCTGACTTTCTTCTCTACATCAATCTATTCCTCACCTGAGGTCTCCATCTTTCTACTCCCTCTTATCATGTTTCATCTATCTTATCATTAACAAGTCTTTGTTTTACTTTGTGTATAAAATGATAAAAGGGAAGTATATGACTTGGCTAAATCAATGTTTTAATTTTACAACTTTGTCTTATATTACACAATACATAAATCACTTTCTTTACAGATTGTGTGTTAACCTGTCAGTGATTGTTCTTCAGATCACAGAGAATATAGACTGACTGATGGACCTAGTGATTGCTCAGGTCACTTAGAAGTAAGACATGGTAGCACTTGGGGCTACGTCTGTGAGACTAATATGGATCTAAGAGGAGCCAATGTCATGTGCGGTGAGATTGGATGTGGACTAGCGGTGCCATCATTAATGACCTACACAAGAAAGAGTCAAATAATCTGGACAGAAGACATCAAGTGTGTTGGTAATGAGTCCAAGTTACTGGACTGTGTGAGAGATCCTAAGCCTGAGGGAACCTGCACCAACCAAAATATACTTACCATTCAATGTACAGGTATGTTATCTATTATTAAACCCATTATATTCATCTGGGTCTATATAAAGGGTCTATATAATATGTCATGCTGCTTCATTTACTACTATAGATAATATATGTAATTTGTAAATGTATTATTTGAATTCATTCTTTTAAATAGTGCCTTACGGATATTAATAGAACAAATGTCATGAAGATGTATTTACATTTACTTAATGAGATAATACATAAAACCTTAAATGTGTTCAGATCCTCAACTGAGTCATAGAAATAAAAATAACCCAATAAATCAAATAGTATACAAAATTATATATTTTTCAATTCATTTATTGAACAAAAAAATTCAAAATTAAATATATTTGTTGGAAAAAACTTGTGAACCACTAGGATTATCAGGGATAATTAGAATCAAGAGTGTCAATCAATGGGATGACAATCAGGTGTGAGTTCAGGTTGTCCTGCCCTATTTACAAAGCATAAAACTGAGTCTTCACTACCACAGACTGGTCTTCACCAGACAGGCTTGTGAATGCATGCCATGCCTCCATCCAAGGGGATTACTGAGGACATCCCTACCCCAGACTGGTCTTTACCAGACAGGCTTGTGAATGCATGCCATGCCTCCATCCAAGGGGATTACTGAGGACTTCACTACCACAGACTGGTCTTTACCAGACAGGCATGTGAATGCATGCCATGCCTCCATCCAAGGGGATTACTGAGGACATCACTACCACAGACTGGTCTTCACAGACAGGCTTGTGAATGCATGCCATGCCGCCATCCAAGGGGATTACTGAGGACTTCACTACCACAGACTGGTCTTCACCAGACAGGCTTGTGAATACATGCCATGCCTCCATCCAAGTGATTACTAAGAACTTCACTACCACAGACTGGTCTTCACCAGACAGGCTTGTGAATGCATGCCATGCCTCGATGAAAGGGGATTACTGAGGACTTCACTACCACAGACTGGTCTTCACCAGACAGACTTGTGAATACATGCCATGCCTCCGTCGAAGGGGGTTACTGAGGACTTCACTACCAAAGACTGGTCTTCACCAGACAGGCATGTGAATGCATGCCATGCCTCGATCCAAGGAGATTACTGAGGACTTCACTACCAAAGACTGGTCTTCACCAGACAGGCATGTGTATGCATGCCATGCCTCCATCCAAGGGGATTACTGAGGACTTCACTACCAAAGACTGGTCTTCACCAGACAGGCATGTGAATGCATGCCATGCCTCGATCCAAGGAGATTACTGAGGACTTCACTACCAAAGACTGGTCTTCACCAGACAGGCATGTGTATGCATGCCATGCCTCCATCCAAGGGGATTACTGAGGACTTCACTACCACAGACTGGTCTTCACCAGACAGGCTTGTGAATGCATGCCATGCCTCCATCCAAGTGATTACTAAGAACTTCACTACCACAGACTGGTCTTCACCAGACAGGCGTGTGAATACATGACATGCCTCAATGAAAGGGGATTACTGAGGACTTCAAGAAAAGTGTTATCGATGCTCATCAGGGAAGAAAAGGTCACAAAATGATTTCTAAAGACGTTTGGCTTCACCAATCTATTGTCAGTGCACAAATGGAGACAATTCAACACCCTTCCTCTTCTCCCTGGAAGTGGTCGTCCAACGTAGAAACTCTAAGAGTAAGGCAAAAAATATTCCAGGATATCACAAAGTACCCCAGTGTAACGTGAAAGGATCTCCAGGCCTCTCTTACACTGGCTGATGTCAGTGTTCATGAGTCCACCATCAGTCAATCACTGAGCAGGAATAGTGTGCATGGGATGATAGAAAGGCATTGCTCTCCAAGAAAACATGGCTGCCCTAGTAACGTTTGTTAAAGAGAAAAATACTGAAAGAATGTTCTATGGATGGTTGAGTCTAAAATACAACTTTTTGGCTTAAATGAGAAACACTTTGAATAAAACCAATCACTGCATTCCAACATAGTTATCCCATCCCAACCGTGAGCCACGGTGGTGGTAATATCATGGTTTGTGGTTGTTTTGCTGCCACAGGTCCAGGTCAACTGGCCATCATCGATGGAACTATGAGTTCTAGATTGTACCAGAGAATTCTGCATGAGACTGTCTTGTATTCATCCATGAACTGAAGCTTAGCACAAGCTGGATCCTACAGCAAGTCAACGACCCTGAGCACACAAGTCAGTCTGCAAATAGTGAAGACATTTTTGTTGTTTGGAAGCCCAGACCTTAATCCAATCGAAATGTTGTGGCAGCTCCTGAAGTGGATGTCATGTAAGAAAACCAACAACATGTTGGATCATTTTGTGTGTTATTTGATTTATTGTGTTCTATTTCTCACGTTGTATGAAACAATTAAAGTGATATTTATGGCGAAATTCAGAAAAATCTTCACACATTGTCTAGCACCACTGTAACACATTCTTACCATGTTTTGTTCTGCTCCTGTTTGACAGGTACATTCAATGGCTACAGACTAGTGAACGATAGTGATCACTGCTCAGGCAGAGTGGAGCTCTTACACCGAGGACAATGGAAGTCACTGTGTAATTCCCACTGGGATCTACAAGCAGCTAATGTCCTGTGTAGACAATTACACTGTGGTACAGCTGCCTCACTTCCAGCGGGAGGATATTATGGGGCAACAAATGAACCTTGGACAGATAGGTATCACTGTAAAGGATCTGAGTATCACCTGTGGGAATGTGATGTCACTACACTTGGAAACAATAAGTGTCCACTTTGGGACACTGCAGGTGTGATTTGTACAGGTAAGTCTGACTGTACAGTTCTCCTACACATTCTGGCATTAGTACAACAGTTCCATACATCATCCTACTGATAGCCAACCCCATGGTGGTAATGAGGGAGCCAGTTGCCCTGAGAAGGGGATTGGTGTTTATCCTCATTGTGTCACTATCCAAACCAGCACCTCTATAGGAAGTAAATAGATCCCCTCTATTCTTTCTCAATACAGCAGCAGGTTCCTTGTAAACATGTATCAGGTGCACGTGAAGAGAAACATTTATTGATTGTTTTGCAGTTTTTACCTGCACAATAAGCAGAATCGTGGGATCTAATAGAAATATAACATTATAAATAACTGATGCATGAAACTGTTAAGTGACCTGCACCAGTGTTTCCCATCTCTCACAGTGATGGTCTAGGGAGATGGACATTCCAGATGTTTGGGTACATGTGTGTATATGTCCTGTTGTACAACTTAATCCTACTGTCTGTTACACACCTACAGGACAGAAGGAGTTTGTGCGTCTGATGGATGGAGAAAGTCATTGTGCAGGGAGACTAGAGGTCCTCACAAGTGACACATGGAGCAGAGTGGTAGCTGATCAATGGGGCATAAAAGAGGCTGAATCTGTCTGCAAAGAATTGCATTGTGGGTACGCAGTTGAGGCATTTTCTATTGGAACACCAACGGTGATCAGTGGTCATGTGACATCCAAGAGATATTTGTTCCAACTACCCAACTGGAGACACAAGACCCAACTGGAGAACTTCTCATCTACTGTTCCACCCTCTACAGTGACATATTCTATAGAGGGAAAGGATCTAGGAGTAATCTGCTCAGGTATAGAAGGTTCATGTATTATAAAGAGATCATTTATAATCTGACATGTATTGGTATTGTGATTATAATCATGTCCACTTTGGAGCATGTGGGGCCACATATCTGCTGATAGCCATGCTTGGTGCCTGGTGTGTCTGAGTGTGAGCATGTAACACATCAGTAGGTAGGATCACATTCAGACATACTGGATCTCACATACATGACACATAGAACATTCTTACATTGTGCCATACAAGCAGATAATACTGTGTAAGACCAGGCATGGTGAGCTGACACTCCTCCTGGTAGCTTCTCTCTGCTCATATCCAATGGGCCAGAGAGGAATAGGAGTCAGAGAGGCCATTTAACGTGTGCGGGATGGACTAATGTGTGATGAAGTGTCCACATCACCATTTATTGTATGAATTGTTACATCTGTGACAATGTGTGGTCCAAAGGTGAGTAAGATCTAGATCAGTGTTCTGCCAGTACTTGGACCACCCTGCCACATTTCTCCAGTTGGAGATGCAGGTGGTCACCTGAAGGCCTCTACAGGCTCCTGAAATTGTTATGTGTGTTCCTCATATTCTTGAATCTCAGGAGTCATCATCTGATTAATATTCACCTTGGATGATATTAGGGAATTAATTCCCTCTCTCTCCTTCACCATTATCATTGTTTAGTTGTAAGGTCCCAAATAATGCGATAGCTCCGAATAGTAGATTTAAATCCAACTCTACTTTTACCTTCACCTGCTGGTCTATCTGACGTCCCTGTGATATACTCTTTTCTGTATTAATGTTTATTTCTACTATACATCCTACAATAGTTAATTCTACAAAATAACTAGATAGAATTTCCTTTGAATTTCAGTGATTGGGTAAAATACTTTATTTACTGTGAATGTGTAATGTTACTGGACATAATGTATCAGATATACTAATATATCCATGTTGTGTCTCCTAATACAGAGAGCAAACGTCTACGGTTGGTGAATGGTCCTGGTCGCTGTGCTGGTAGAGTGGAGGTCTATCACCAGGGACAGTGGGGGACTATCTGTGATGACTTATGGGACCAGGCAGATGCCAATGTGGTTTGTAAACAGCTAAATTGTGGCTATGCTGTTACTGCCACAACCCAGGCCCATTATGGGAGAGGAACTGGGGAGATCTGGATGGTCGATGTACAATGTATAGGGAATGAAACTGCTCTTTGGAACTGCACATTCAGCCAGTGGGGTCAGCACAATTGTGGACACAAAGAGGACAGTGGTGTAATATGTTCAGGTACATAGTAAAGTGTAAGGATCAGTATTCGCTAAGAATCCCAACTTTCGTTTCTACAACTCAGTTGCTAAGACAACCATCAAGCAGCCAGGTGATAGGTTCAACAGGAGCCTTACAATTATCTCCCTGCTCCTTATAGTACAGGGAGTCCTATCTCTCATACCATTAATAGCTTCAACCATGCTGTGCAGATGCTAAGTCTGTTATCTTGTTATGACTGCTCTTGGTGTGACCATTTCTTGGATATTAACCCGGTCTGTTTGTTGCCTGCCCTGACAAGTTCCTGGATACTGACCAAGTCTGTTTGCTACCTGCTCTGACCACTGCCTGGGTTATGACACTGTCTGCCTTCTGTATGTCCTGATACTGCTTGGACATTCATCTAGTTGGCTGCACTGACCTCAGCTTGGGCTCTGACACTGTCTGTTTGCTGCCTGCGCTGACCTTGGCCTGGGTTCTGACACTGTCTGCATGCTGTCTGTCCTGACACTGTGTGGACATTTGTCTAGCTGCCTGCGCTGACCTCGGCTTGGGTTCTGACACTGTCTGTTAGCTGTCTGTGCTGACCTTGGCCTGGATTCTGACACTGTCTGCATGCTGTCTGTCCTGACACTGCTTGGTTATTCGTCTAGCTGCCTGCTGTACCCTCCTGGTTTACACTATTCTACCTCTGGAGGAACTACATGTTTAGTAGCTCTGCAAGACCTGCTGATCACCTTGGTAAGTCCTAAACTCAGTGCCCCCCCGTCTGCCATTTCAGTCTCTAATGTTATCCTTCACCAATGTCATGATTGGTTTAAGCTCCTACTACCACGTGTTAAGTCCTCAGGGAAAGCGAGTACCGGTGAGCATATCGCCCTCCATGTGAATGGGGGTAGATAAAAGTGAAAGCTACATATAGCTGGTTATAGTTATTCAAGTCTCTGACAATTGGCATCACAAAGGGTAGGAAGAAACACCTGGTGATCATCTCTGTGTGTACAACAAAACCATCAATAACTTACTTCTGACCACACAATAGTACAAGTATTAGGGATTACATGCCCTGAGTAAGGCGTCAGGTAGGTGGTTAGATCAGGCTGAGACGAGGAATACATTTCACATTTGAGCATTGCTAACGTGTTTGCTTATCTTTGGACTAACTGCATCTAGAAGCTTTTATCGATCTCAATCTGAAACTAAATTGTAGTAAAACGTTACCTACCTATACATTGTTCTAATTATTTTGGTCAGATGATTCGTTATCTGCTTATCTTAAAAATAGTTGCAATATAAAATATTATTTAAAGGTAATTAACCAGCACTGACAGAGCTGAGTAATACAATTGTTCTTGCAGAGTTCCTGGACCTTCGTCTGGTTGGTGGGTCACATGACTGTGAAGGACGCCTGGAAGTCTATTATAATGGCAGTTGGGGATCTGTATGTAATAATGTTATGCCAGAAGACTCAATCTCTGTTATCTGCAGACATCTGAGCTGTGGATCTAAGGGTCACTTACTTACTGCACAGGAGACATTTGGCAAAGGAAATGAGCCTTTTTGGGTGGACCATATTAATTGTCACAAAGGTGCCAACTTCTTATGGCCGTGTCCTTCATCTCCATGGAATATCAACTCCTGCGATGATAGAGACCTAGCCAGGATTGTGTGTGAGTAACTGAATGTTTCCTGATCTGCATCTCATCATACTGATTAATTACTTGGTTTATGTCATATAATGTTAATGAATATGGACGTATTATAATTAAAAAAACTGTTTCTGATAAATATATATATATATATCTGTATTGGCCACTGAAGTAACCGGTGGATCACAGGCTTTAGTGGTGGAATTAGTGGAATAAGCTAATACTTTTCTGCTGTTTGTGTTTTCTTCCACTGCAAACCAACAAAATACCTGTGTGGATATCAAAATCTTTTTTAATTTCAACAACTTTATAGAAGAATGGTGCATATATAACATATATATATACATAGAGGTGATTATTATAATAAAACACAGATTTATGGCCCTTCTCTCTGTGTCCTAACATCTCACATTCTGATACTAATTATCAGATGACAGTGATTGGATGTGATTTCCTGTCCTCACAACTGTCACCAGGAGACAGAAGAACAATGATTTACTGCTGGTTTCCCCACATACTTCTCACTGAGACGCAGAGATCTGAAGAACGTGGTTCCTGCAGCTGACAATTGATAACTGTACTTTATCATCTCATAAATAGGTGAGGAAAGGAAACCGGAGACACAACTTCCTGGTAACTGCCCAACATCAGAGCCCTGTTCAGGTGAGGATTTTATTATACTCCATCTATAATACTATTATCCCACCGTCGCTGGATAATCATGTCCTACAGAGACGGTGCTTCATGGTTACTATCTACTGACATGGAAATAACATATTCATATAATTCAGTGAGTAGAAGCTATAACAACACATATTATGTGTCTAGGAATTATACATCATCATTATCATTAGGTCATACAGGTATTTTACTTTATATCTGTGGAGGCAGCAACCTGGTGACCTGAACCAATATCTATGCCGACCTATCACATCACTAGGAGCTAGTGACATCACTGTGATCATAACAATGCCGACCTATCACATCACTAGGAGCTAGTGACATCACTGTGACCATAACAATGCCGACCTATCACATCACTAGGATCTAGTGACATCACTGTGATCATAACAATGCCGACCTATCACATCACTAGGATCTAGTGACATCACTGTAATCATAACAATGCCGACCTATCACATCACTAGGAGCTAGTGATATCACTGTGATCATAACAATGCCGACCTATCACATCACTAGGATCTAGTGACATCACTGTAATCATAACAATGCCGACCTATCACATCACTAGGATCTAGTGACATAGCTGTAATCATAACAATGCTGACCTATCACATCACTAGGAGATTGTGATATCACTGTGATCATAACAATGCCGACCTATCACATCACTAGGATCTAGTGACATAGCTGTAATCATAACAATGCTGACCTATCACATCACTAGGAGATTGTGATATCACTGTGATCATAACAATGCCGACCTATCACATCACTAGGATCTAGTGACATAGCTGTAATCATAACAATGCTGACCTATCACATCACTAGGAGATTGTGATATCACTGTGATCATAACAATGCCGACCTATCACATCACTAGGATCTAGTGACATCACTGTGATCATAACAATGCCGACCTATCACATCACTAGGATCTAGTGATATCACTGTGATCATAACAATGCTGACCTATTACATCACTAGGAGCTAGTGACATCACTCTGATTGGATCCTGGTTAATTGGTTCAGAACACAATATGCTTTTTGGTCAGGCGACTAAACTACTTGGGAGTTGTCCAATCACTAGTTTCGGCCACATCTCCGGATACGCCTATAAGGAGACGTATCTTACCTATATCTGGGGGCTGGTGTAACAATACGTACTGATCACAATGACAGTGTCAGGGCTTATATTTACTAGTCTATAGTAAGATTTTTGTTTGTTCAAATCCCCCCTCCTGAGTAACCAGCATCAGTGCTATGGCCGGGCTGGTACAATAGTATGTAACTGAAATAAACACAGACACCATATTAAAGAGTATTTATTAAAGAACACTTCCCCCCCCCCCCAAAGCCCCCCACTTACCTGCTTATTATACACGTTAATCTATAGGGAATCTTCTTTCTTTCTTGTCCTCCTGCTGTAGCAGTAACAGCCCAGGTTATAGCGCTGGAGCCGGTTATTCATATTGTGGTGGGGGGGGGGCACTGTTGTTTATGACTTATTTATATCTTATTATAATACAGTAAATTACCGGCATCATCATCATGAAATGGACTTTATTCCGTCCCCAGGACGTATCATTGTTGTGGCCGCATCTATTTACTTATAATAAGATATGTCAGACTCACAATCCGCACATAAAACTACTATATGACAGCTATGTGTTAGTAAATCATATATAGGGATTAATAAGTAGTCTGACAGGTAATGTCAGTAAGTACAAACATGTCACATAGTGAGGTCTGATACTGGATAATCTGCAGTCTGACCATTAGTTGTACAGAACATTACAGACAAGTGACGGATATATTCTCTCCCCTTTGTTTCCTTACTAGACAGAGACCGAGTCCGTCTCACCAATAACTGCTCTGGCAGAGTGGAGCTTTATTATCAGGGAGGTTGGGGGACAGTCTGTGATGATGATTGGGACATGAAGGATGCAGAAGTGGTATGTAAACAGGTGGGGTGTGGCCCCGCTATGAATGCCACTGGAGGGGCCCTGAAGGGAAGCGGGACCGGTCCCATCTGGCTGAGCGAGGTGAATTGCAGAGGTTATGAGCAAGTGCTGCAAGACTGCTGGGCTCTGCGCTGGAACATGAGCGATTGTCTCCACAAGGAGGATGCCGGAGTCGTGTGCATGGGTAACTTACTGTATGTGGTATGTCGTTATATAATGCTAACTTAGAGAGTCCACTAATCATATTTACTTATTTAGAGATGATGCATTTGTGCACTGAATCTAAATAGAGACAGACATACACAGAATGGTACTTACATGTGTATATTGTGTTAGATAGATCTTATGTATAACTATAAAACTGTAGTATTTGTGCCGGGTGACATCCGGTGCACAAGTGTGTACATTTACACCTAACGATAGAGCACAGTTGTGGTCTGACAGTGTTAGTGGTAAATGCTAAAGTCATATTATATAGACTGTGATCCAATAAACACATCCCTTGTTTAAGGGATG
The DNA here is from genome assembly GCA_036250195.1 of Mixophyes australis. NCBI lineage: Eukaryota > Metazoa > Chordata > Amphibia > Anura > Limnodynastidae > Mixophyes > Mixophyes australis. The sequence goes on from JAVHZZ010000079.1 coordinate 484,435, forward strand.
AAACATGAATTGTGAGTCTTCTTTCCCGCAGTCGTCCAATTAGAAATGACTAATAAGTGATATAAACAGCTGGACGCAACCTGATATCATTTATCAGCTGGAGGGGTCAGTACACAATCAGCCAATCAGAAGAGGCCGGATAGGCACCATCATTACGTATCATTACACCATGGTCATACAGCCGTCTCCATATGTATCCCTGGCACCATGTGGACTGTACACGCTACAACATGTAATACAGTGATGTGACGCATGATTAGGAGTTATGTACACGTGTCAGTATAACTGGGTATTATACAGGGATATGAACACTTTAGTGTTATAAAGAGATATAATAAGTAAATGCTGTATAGTCCTCACGGCTTCTGTGTCCTATTACAGAGCATGTGATGGGTAAGAAATGTTATTTGTATTTACTGATTGGTTTTATTTATTTTTATTGGTCCTACAGAAAATGATCCACCTCCAACAACAGTCACCACTTCAGGTAATGCTCTATAAATGCTTCCGATTTATCAGTGACTTATATCCCCCAACACAATGACGGTGCCCTGTTCCCTTCCCGTTAGTAAGAGCTGCCGACCAATCAGATGTCACATCTAACCTGAGTGATTGTATGTTGGATGTTTTGCAAATAACCATCTCAGGTCTCGTGGCCGATCATTTACATGAGATATTCTGAATGTCATTATCTATTTCTTTATCTGCTTCTATATCTCCATGAGCCACATTTACGTATATAATCAGTGAGCCACGTTTATGTATATATCTGTGAGCCACGTGTACGTATATATCTGTGAGCCACATGTACATATATATCTGAGACACATGTATGTATATATCTGTGAGCCACGTGTACGTATATATATCTGTGAGCCACGTGTAGTGGTATTAGTAACTGGTATCTTAGTAAAAGTCGTGCTGTCAGTTACTTATTATTGGAATGTGTCTCTGACACTATATTCTGTGTAATAAGATTTAGGGCGGCTCCGAACAATTCAACCCCCGTCATATATCCCAACGGATTTCCTTGTGGTCTTCATCGTCTCGGTGACCCTGGTTGGGATGGGAATCATTGTTGTCGGGGTTCTGATAAAACGTATGCAGAGATATAAGAGAGGTGAGTATGGTATTGGTGCTATTATATAACCAAACCTTACACTCCTGATACTGCACATTCTGCTCATGTATAAGAATAAGTTGGATAAGTGGAGGTATGGCGTACCACGTATACCAGCCCACGTCCACCACTGAGTGTAAAGGGAACTAGCGGAAGAATTATAGAACTGTATTGTACTCCCGCCAATATTTGTCCTACTAGCCCCCCCACACTTCTTGCCACCCTAAGGACCTGTGCACATGGGTACAATGTGGCAGCGTAATGTGAGGGTAAAAGTGAGGATAAAAAGAGCACATTTGTCTCTGGACCTAAATGTCACACCTTGTATAAAGTACATATGCGTGGTACCCCTATATTTATATAAAATACATATACGTGGTACCCTTAAATTGATATAAAGTACATATACGTGGTACCCCTATATTTATATAAAGTACATATTTGTGTGTCGAAGTAATTATTAACAAAAACCCTATATTACCAATTAGTTCAATAGAATGAACCAATGAACTTGAATTTTGTTTCTGTGCTTTAAGAGAACAGAAAAACACATATTGCACAATACAGAAATTACATAACAAGAGACATGTTTTTAGTAAGTTTTCAGTATTTCACAATAGCCGGATATGGCCAGAGAAATATTGGCTCCATATAAGGTCAAGATGACCCTTCCAAAAGAACATGTCACTTTAATTATAGAGACATTAGATTGCCAGCAGTGATGTAAGCTGGGAAGGTGTGTTTTAAAGAAATAAGTAGTATCATCTCTATAAATGTATGACTTAATCAAATATAGATTGTCAATTGGCATTTGAGACCCTGGGCGTATGTCTGCTCCGTCCAGCATGGCTGTATCTATGTATAATATCTTTTTAATAAACTATAGAAATATTATATTTTGGAAACCTGCTCATCTCATTTATTATTTAAAGAGAAGAAAAGAGAAAATCTTATACACGTGGTACCCCTATATTTATATAAAGTACATATACTTGGTACCCCTATATTTATATAAAGTACATATATACGTGATACCCCTATATTTATATAAAGTACATATATACGTGATACCCCTATATTTATATATAGTACATATACGTGGTACCCTTATATTTATATAAAGTACATATACATGGTACCCCTATATTTATATAAAGTACATATACATGGTACCCCTGTATTTATATAAAGTAGCTCATTACACATTGGATCGGTATTTTGGGTAATACTATTTACTTAAACGTAAGTTGGAAAAGAATCATAGAACAGAGAATATTTCCCTAATTGTGGCTGTTTTCCAGTATAATGTCCATGAGATAAAAAAAAAGAAATAGAGGAAAAAGCGCTGGTACATCTATAACAGTTTAATTAATATAAACAATTTATAGCCTAAATGGCAAAAGCATTAAATTACCAAAACTGACTAACTTGCATATAGAATTGGTTGTTAGTCCAATGGACTTAAAAATAACACCACCAATAGACCAACAAAGTTAGATTGAATAATCTGGTGCACCAGAAAATTGACAGAATGGTCTGTACTGCTTGTATTGCTTAATATCAGTGTGTGTCATATATAGAGACACACTGTGGTCCGGACCAATCTGGCTTGATCAAACAAGCAGGTGGAAACAAAACACAACCAGACTCCTATAAACAATTATGTACGCTCTAAACTTGAATAAACAATGATTATAGCAAATTGTGGTATGGTCTATGGTATCTCCTAAATAGAAGACACATTAAAGTAGCCAGACATAAGCGTTTGTCCGTTGGAGACGCTAATGGGCTATATAAGGTATGCAGATAGGTTCCTTTAAACTTTGAGAGATGGGTGGTATAGACCCTTTTGGGAGGGCTTACCTAGGACGTCTGCGCTTTGTTTTGTCGTTGTTGTTGTGAGGGTGGGTGCTGCCTTGACGGATGGTCCGGATATTCCAGGTCCGGTTTCTGTTGGTTTTCTCCTTGTTGTTTCCGTGGCGCGACCTGTGAGGGGAAAAAAATATGGGGGAGGGGGGAGGGAGAAAGAGAGAGAGAGAGGGGAAGGGCAAGAGCAAAGGACAGGCGAGGCAGTATACACGATTGGGATATGTTTATAGCTCCTTTTGCAATGTAGGTCCTAAGCTATTGGGCCTTGTTTATAGCTCTAGTGCCGTGTATACTTTGGGACACTGAGGTTGGTAGGGCTTATGCGGGCACGGGGACTTATGTGCCTTGCCTCAAGCTTGTATTAGAAGCTTTTGCAGATAATCTGCTATAAAATGACTAGGCCTGCTTTCCTTAAAAATATGTATTGGTGTGTCTGGCTGTGGGGTGAACAAGCAGGCTTTAACTCCTATGAGTGTATTATTGTACCCTAATAGTGGATATGTGTGGTTTGGATACCTTTTAAGGGGAGTGGGGGAGGATATGGTGTCTCTTAAGGAGATGTAGGTGGAGATCTGAGTGGGGTGGATAACGGGGTTTAATGTGGTGTGTGTGCTTTATAAAGCGGGTGTAATAGAAATGAAAGTAGCTGTTTTGTTTTTAGCTCTAAAAAGAGCAGTTATGGTATTTTACCTTTATCTAGTAGTTCCTCAGTGAGTGGATGTTGCAGTAGGTGTGGAGAAGTAGATTAGGGCGGACAGTCGCGGTGGCTATGGATCTGCGACTCTCTTCCTGTGTTCTTACTTCCGGTTTGTGTGTTTGGAACGCACAGGCGCCTGTGCGTTCCACTGCAGAGCTGAGACTCTGTTCGTGTTGTTTTTTGCTTGTCGGGAGGTATGCCGGTTCTCGCTGGGTCGGGTCTTAAGTAAACTCTTTCCGGATTGCGGGCAGGTTCCTCGTGAAGTGGTCAGTTCCAACGCGCTTCGTCCGGGTGGACTTCGTCAGGGATGTTCCTTGTGTGTGCAGGTGAGTCTTCTTATACGTGTGTGTCCATGTTTCCTCCAATGGGAGCGGGAGGGGAGGGGGGGGGGAGGCGGGAGGCGGTGTTGTAGAATGGGGTTAAAGGTTGCCTCTTAAGGTGTTATTGTTTTTTAAGTTTTATTATTGGTACAAGTAGTGGGTGGGAATCGGCACTTATATGGCGGGGGGGGCTTTGTCTTTTGGTGATATGGGAGACTGGGGGGGGGGGGGGGGGTTTGGTGTCCGTGAACGGAACGATCTGATCTCTCTCAGATCAGTAATTTGGGTCAGGAATGGAGTGGGCAGTGGTCTAAACTATAAATCCATATATTTTTTGGTTAGTTATTCCAGTTAAAGTCCACCACACCACACACATAGATTCATCCTGTTACCACACCCCCCCCCCCTATTTTAACCAAACTTTAAGCGTCCAAACCCCTTCCCCCCCCCCATATATTATAAAGTATTTATTCCTTCCCCTCCCCCCCCCCCCCCCACATATTTGGATCCCGGCATCCACACAACACATAATTAAATATAACCCCTCAAATCCCCCCCCCCACAGTCGCCTCCCACCCTCCGTAAACTGTCTGCCCCAATCTGCATCCCTAAAACACCCAGCCACACATCATTGAATACAGAAGAGACGGAACCCTCTAAGTCCCTAGTCCAACCCTCACCCACACAAAGCTCCAACCAAAGCGCATTCCTATCTAAGTATATTAACCACACATCAAAACAAAAAAATCCTACATAAAATAACTAACCAAAAAATATATGGATTTATAGTTTAGACTACTGCCCACTCCATTCCTGACCCAAATTACTGATCTGAGAGAGATCAGATCATTCCGTTCACGGACAACCAACCCCCCCCCCCCCCCCAGTCTCCCATATCACCAAAAGACAAAGCCCCCCCCCGCCATTATAAGTGCCGAGTTCCCCACCCACTACTTGTACCAATAATAAAACGTAAAAAACAATAACACCTTAAGAGGCAATCTTTAACCCCATTCTACAACACCGCCTC